>CM038214.1:284966972-285063636 GCA_021442155.1 Cymbidium sinense
TCCCCATCACATCCCCGATCTCTCCTCCACCACCATAATGGTCGTAACCTCTCGTCCCTCCTCGGCTTCCATAGCCACCACCATTACCTCATTCATCCACCACCTCTAGATCCCCACAACCACTAAGATAATCACCGCCTTTGCCTTCACCTCCCACTGAGACTGAGCTCAAAGATGTTCCTACCATCGTGGGTTCCCCATTCTTGTGGTTTATGGGTTAGTTTAGGTTTTATGGTTTGGTTATAGAGTTTGTGGTTTCAGGGTTTGTGGTTTGGAGTTCTCAGTTGTAGGTTTCAGGGTTTAGGGTTTAGGTTTGGTTTAGGTAGCTTGATTTTAGGATTCAGCTTTAGGGTTTAAATTTTAGGGTTTAGGGCCAGATTTATGGTGTGGTTTAGGGTTTTAAGATTTACGATTTAGATTTATGGATTAAGTTTTTTTAATGCAAATTAGTAATTTTAAGTTTTATTTATATTATTATTTTATTTATTTATTTTTATTTTATTTAAGTTTATTTTTTTATTTTATTTTATTTTATTTTAGGTTTATTTATTTTAGTTGAATTTATTTTTGTTTTTATTTTTAGGTTTAGTTTTATTTTTATTTATTTTTTTAGATTTTTATATTACTTTTTAGTTTGGTTTTAACTTTTATGTTTATTTAGGGTTTTAGTTATTTTATTAGATTTATTTTTATTTTTATTTTTTAGATTTTAGTTTAGGTTTAATTTATTTTAGATTTAGTTTTTATTTATTATTTATCATTTTAGTTAGGTTTATTTTATTTTTTATATTTATTTTTAGGTTTTTAGTTTTAGTTTAGGTTTTATTTTTTATTTGGGTTTATTTTTATTTATTTTATTATTTTATTTATTTTATTTTTTATTTTATTTTAAATTTTATATTTATTTTATGCATTTATTTATTTTATTTTATTTTATTTAGGTTTATTTAGTTTTATTATTTTTTTATCTTTAGGTTTATTTATTTTATTTTTTTAGCCTAGTTTTTTTAGTTTTTAATCAGGTTTAGATTTAGGATTTAGGTTTTAGTGTTTAGGGTTTGGTTTTAGGATTTTCATTTGTGGGCTCAGTTAGGCCTTTATATAGTTTTTTGGCAGGTCATGTGGTTAGATCATTGTGGCCAGGGTTGGTCAGGTTTTTCAGTCAGGGTTGTGGCCTAGGTTTGGTCAGTAGGTTTAGAGCCAGGTCTTTCTCAGGTAGTCAGGTCAGTGGTTAGGTTTATGGTAGGTAGTGTTTATCATAAGTCAAGATTTTGGTATTAGGTAGGTTAGGTTAGTAATTTAGGTTTTGGATTAGTTATATATTTTATTAGTTTATTCTTTTATATTACAAACCCACAGTTTCTCATTTATATTATTTATCTTTAGCTTTATTTTATTTTAATTTTTTTATTAGTTTATTTCATATTTATTGATCTTTTTTCTTTTATTTTATTCTTTGGTTAGTTTTATTTATTTTTTTTATTTTATTTTTTTTAACATTTTAGGTTTTATATTTTATTTTTTTATTTTTTTTAGGTTTTATTTTTTTTAGTTAGTTTTATTTTATATTTTTTTTAGGTGTTTTTTAGTTTAGTTAATTTATTCATTTATTTATGGATTAGGTAGCTATTTTAGGTCTAAGTTTATTTATCTTAGTTATGTCAGTATTTATCTACATTAGGTTTTAAAAGGTTTAGGTGTTCAGTGGTGGATCCCCAGGGCTTAGTCTTGGGAGGGTTCAGTTGGCTTGGGTAAGGAGGGCCTGGGGCCTTGGGTATGTAGTGGTCAGGTTACTCAGTGGGGTGAGTTTAGAGTTTAGGTTTTAGTGTAGTTGTGTGGTTTGGTAATTGGGTATTGGGTTTGATGGTCAGGGTAGGTTTTAAGTTAGGGTTTAGGTTTAGGGTTTAGGATTTAGTGTTTAGGTGGTTTGTTTTTTGTTGGGTTTTATTTTGTTATTTTAATAGAGAATAAATTCATATTCAACATTTCTTCTTTTGATTTCTTCAACCAAATAACCAAGTTTTCTAAGAATTAAATATATAAAAAATGAGCTAGAGCAAATAAGAAACCCTGAGCCTAGAATCATCTCTACAGAAAGTCATAGTTCCATAAGCATTGATCGGATTACGCTCTTCAATTTCTCCAGCTCATCAAAACCACCCTTTCAAGGGATCCACCATGATATCCATGATCTCTCCTCGCCACCACCATGTTTTCCTCCACCTCCATAACCACCATATTTCTCCTACCAACACCTTTATATTCAGCTACCTCTGATCCTCACCACATGATAATTATCATTCTCCACCTTCACCTCCACAATAGAATTTAGACAGCTTTGACTTGATGTTCCTTCCATCAAGGTTCTTCCCATTCTTAAAGTTTAGGTTTAGGTTTAGGTTTATTAGTTTGTTCAAGTTTATTTTTTTTATTTATTTAGTTACTTTATGTTTAGATTTAGGTTTGGGTAATGGGGTTTAGGTGTGGCCTAGGTTTAGGTTTAGGGTTGTTTGGGTTTTTAGGGTTGTGGCCTAGGGTCAGGGTAGGTAGGCTTTAGGTTTAGGGTGGTTAGGGTTTGGTTTATGGTTAGGGTTTGTGGTAGGGGTCAGTCAGGTTGGGTTTAGATTTAGGTTTATATTTTTTAAAAAAATTAAGAAACCATGGTATGCTTATTTAGTTAATTAGTTTATATCTTTATTTTATTTATTTTATTTTTTTTATTTATTATTTATTTATTCATTTATTTTATTTAGTTTTAGATTTTAGTTTTTTTTTTTTTTGTTTTTTATTTTTATTTTTTTTTATTGTTTATATTTTTTTATTTTTATTAGTTTAGGTTTATTTTAATTTTATTGGCTTTTTGTTTTGGGTTTTATTTTTTTAGGTTTTATTTTAGTTTATTTGGTTTTATTTTATTTATTTATTTTTTATTTTATTTTATTTTATTTAAGTTTAGTTTGGGTTTATTTTATTTTATTTTATTTTATTTTTAATTTAGGTTTTATTTTATTTTTATTTATTTTAGGTTTTATTTAAGATTTATTTTTAAAGTTTATTTAGTTTTATTTTATAGGTTATTTTTCTTTACATTTAGTTTATTTTATTTAGGTTTTTTTTTATTTATATTTTAGTTTAGTTTAGTTTTTTTTATTTTATTTTAGTTTATGTTTAATTAATATTTTTTCTAGGTTTAGTTTATTTTATTTTAGGTTTTTATTTATATTATTTTATTTTATTTCTTTTTATTTTATTTTTTAATTTTGTTAGTTTTTGTTTGGTTCAGGGCCTAGTTTTAGGGTTTAGGCTCAGGATAGGTTTAGATTTTAGGGCTGGTTTGCTTTTTAGTTTGCTTTGGGTTGCCTAGTCAGGTCAGGCCTAGAGTTAACTAGGTGGCTTATTTTATCAGTTTAGGCTGGGGCCATGGCTCAGTTTAATTCTGGGGTATCAGGGTAGGGTTTAGGGTTTATGGAGGTCTTTAGGGTAGGGTCATTAGGCAGCTCAGGTGCTAGTGATTAAGCAAACCTAGTTAATTTATTTATTTTTTATTTATTTATTTATTTTTTTATTTATTTATTTTAGATTTATTTTATTTTATTTATTTTTATTTTATTATTTATTATTTAATTTTTTTTATTTAGTTTATGTTTGTTTTGTAATTTATTTTTTCTTTTTAGGTTTAGTTTTATTTTTATTTTTAAGTTTAAGTTTGGTTTTATTTTATTTTTAGGTTATTTAGGTTTTATTTTAAGTTTCTTATTTTTTTATAGTTTTTATTTTAATTAGTTTATTTTATTTATTTTAGGTTTTTTATTTTATTTAGGTTTAGTTTTTATTTATCTTAGTTTTTTTTTGTTTATTTTATTGTTATTTTAGGTTTAGGTTTTTTTTTTTAGGTTTTATTTTATTTTATTTATTTTTTTTATTTTAGGTAGTTTTTTATTTATTTTATTTTATTTTAGGTTTATTTTATTTTTATTTACTAGTTTTTATTTAGGTTTATTTTATTTTTTAGTTTAGTTTATTTATTTTATTTTAGTTTTATTTTTTTTTCTATTTTATTTTATTTTTAGGTTTAGGTTTAGGTTTTAATTTAGGTTTTAATTTTATTTTATTTTATTTAGGTTTTGGTTTATTTATTTATTTTATTATTAGTTCTTATTTAGTTTAGGTTTAGGTTTTTAAGTTTAGGGTTTAGGGTTTAGGGCTTTTTTAAAGGGATTATAGGGAAATTTTATTGCCACAAAGAAAAGGTACAAAGTCGTTAGATGGTGGAAATATCTAAGCTAATGCTCAAAGAGCTACAAAAAAGTCTTAAGGAGATAGGCCCCCTAGCTAATACAATAGATAAAGAAAGCAAGCTAATAAATAGGAAATAGAGATCCACAAAAAATAATCATTGAAATCAACAACAACCTTCCTCACCTTTTGAAACAAGCACAATCCAAGAAAAAGTCTCCCAACCTTAGAGATTGGAAACAAGCTTGAAAAGGGATTATTAGAGATAATTAAATAGTTAATTAAGCATAAAATGTAAGATAGAAGTAAAAAGATGAAGAAAAGGCTTGAGCTCGATAATCATCTTTAAAGACCATATGTAAGCCTCTACTTCAAGTGAAGGGTTACAATTACATATAGACTACTACCAAAAAGAAGGAGTGGAAAGCATCATGGCCCAAGATACCTCTTGTAGCACCTTATCCAATGATCATCGACAAACCGCATAAAACTTAAAATAGAAATGTAAACAAAAACCCAAGACCAGATATATTAAACTCAAAGGATAAGGAGGTAACCCATCGAAAGTAGATAAGGATGTAACCCATCAGCCTTAGCCATGGGAGCACCACCAAAGCCACCACCATGAATAACATAGCTAGGAGCAAACCTCACAATAAGGGAAAGGACTAAATAGAGACCAAACAAAGGAAAAAGGAGGACCATAGTGGTAAGGTCCTTCATTAAAAGAACATGCCAAGATCCAAACAATAATAATATCCAGATTAAGAAGACTAACATTAAGAATGATAGGAAGCAAGGCAACCAACAAAGAAAGGGTAGAGGTTCAACCACAATCCAAAATGAGACTAGTGTAGACACCATAAGAGAAGAATGGGAAAGTAAATAGATCCATACATAGACTTGACAAGATCAAAAATTATAACAAAGTAAATACTTTTTAAACCCAACCAGCCTAGAGCACCCAATCTAAGCACCAACAAGTACCACCTGCGGAGCTACCAAGGATTCAATCATTAGACTTAGAACCATCGGATGAAATCCAAAAAAGTCATCCATTCAAATATTGAAAAATCCCAAGGAAAAGCCATAGAGCCAAAATCAATCCAAAGATGAGAATCTTAAATAGCTAGATATACCAAAAAAAAAAGGTAAAAGCCCTTATGGTCAAATAATAAACACAGATAGCCAAACAAGAACCCAATATCATCAACCAAATCCAAAAGCCATCCAACCAAGAGTTAGTAGCCTAGTTTAGAATAAAAAAGAACCTCAAGATAGAGGCACACCCAATAATCAAATGATATAATAAACTTGAAATAGCAAACCTTACACTCTAGAAAAGACACAAAGAAGGATAGATAGCAAGGAAAATAGCTCTCCAAGCTATAACTTAAGAACAAAGAGCCCTAAAGGTCACATAACTCCTCTTAGAGAGCAAAAAAATGATAATACTATCAACAAATACCTTCCAATTAGCAAACCCTAACCAAGAGGGCCACACCCCAAACATCACCAGTAAAATCCATAAAGATAGGAACAAGTGGGAAGGATGAGACACAAGAAAGAAAGGAACAATTGGAAAACCATCCCAAAAGCAACAAGGAGAAACATCCAACCAGAAAGGTCACAAAATATCATGAGCAACAAAAGAGAAAAACCCACAGCCATGCAACAACAACAAACAGCCAACCATAAAATGTAGAGTAAAAAAAGAAGGATGTAGAGTGATCTAACCAAAAAAGAGAACCACAGAAATCAGAAGACAAGCAGGACCCAATAGCCTCCTTCTGCAGGAAACACCTTTACCAGGATGGGAGAGAAAGCAAACCAGAAAAATAAAAATTACAAAAAAAATCCAATGAATGGAAGGATAGCCCCAACCCATCCAAAGAATGGGAAGGAACCAAATAGGAAAATAAAAGTAAGTTTAGGAGATGAAATAAATAAAGACCTAACCATCATAAGAGAAAATAAAAAATATTCGAAACCAAAAATAAGGGGAAAGCCAAGGCCCCTTAGGAGGAGAAATGATTAAAAGTTTCTAACATAAGGCAAACTAGTTTTTTCTAGATTCATAAGACCCCTTAAAAAGAAAGGGATGTCATCCTTAGAAAATATTTGCATAGATGAAGACTTGGCCCCCAAATTGGCAAGAAAGTCAAAGACAAGAATTGGCTTCCTATAAATATGAGAAATTTGAAAATCTAGGTTAGCAAGAAGCCTTAAGTAAATAATACACTTCAAGATATTACCATGAGCATCAATTATTAAACTAAAAGATGGAGAGCATCAACTTCAAACTAGATCTTATGAAAATCAAAAACAAATAGAAATTCCATGATGAAAGCCTTTGAGCAAATAACACAGAACAAGGCTCTAAAGGGGCAACAAAAGTAGAGATAACCTTGCCACTATGATATCACAAAATCCAACCATATCCATAATAGCCATTAGAAATCGAGCCATCAGTGTTAACCTTAATGAAGTGATAGTTAGGTTTAATCTAGTATATAATTTTTTGGGTAGGAGAGACATTACAGAAAGGAAAGTTAATCCCAACATTGAAGGACATAAACTTGCGCCATTTAAAACTAGAGTAAGTAAGAAGATTAGCTTTGAAACAAGTCATAATTTTATATTTGGCTCTAGAATAACATGATGATAGTTCATAGGAATATTATGATGCTTAGCATCATTTCTCCATCCAAATATACCAAAGAATAGTAGTAGCTAATTTTAACATGACCCTTAGAAGTATGAGAGAAATAAGCTTCAAGAAGTTGCATAATAGAAAATGAACCATTAAATGGAAAGTATTAAAAATATTATCATACCAATTCCACACTTTAACAGTAATAGGGCCATTCACAAAAACATGATTCACATCTTCAATGTGATAGCAACAATAGCATTTAGAGGGGAGATGAAAGCCTTTTTTTTCAAAAAAGTAGCATCCAGAGGGATATAATGCTCAGAATGCGCCAAGTTAAAATTGAAAATGAATAAGGGACACAAATATTCCATATTTTAGTAAAAACCAAGGACTCTTGATATTTAAATATAATTAAATGCTAAACATATTTAAAAAAAAAATCTCTAAGAAGAATTTTAAAGAGAATTTGGTCTTCATTAGGGAAAGGACAAATTTTAGGATTTTTCAACTATCACATTACAAGGATATTTAATTGAGCCACATCCCAGTTATTGTGAGTAATTAATGATTAATCTTAAGCATCACAAAGTGGAATGAGTATTAAGCAATCAATAGAGCCTTGTTTCAACTAATTATCTTGCTAAAAGAAAGATGAACCAAAATTGACACCCCAAGAAATTAAGTTCAAAGATTCCATTTGATACTACAAAGTCTTCTCCACAAGAGAATCCTAGATTTGAAAGCACAAATGTGGAGATGTTTGCCCTAATAATATTTAGCATGCATAAACTTTGATTAATAACTATGGTTATTTCAAAGATTCCACAACATTCTGTAGGAAAACCAGTTAATAGAATCCTCTAATGTTTTGCAACCCAAGCCACCTTCATTATTAAGACCATAATAGTTGTGCCAACTAGCCCAATGTATTCTTTTGGAAGAAGAGTTAGATCCTAAATTTATTAAAAGTCTATTGATCCTAATATAATGGGTAGGAACAATAAGACAAGAGGTAGAGAGCAAAGGGTACTTTTGATCAGGATAAGTCTAGCACCAAAGGAAAGTAAATGAAACTCCTTAGAGGAGGTTTTCTTATTTATTTTCTAAATGACTTCATCAAATAAAGAAGATCTTTTCATTCCTCTATATAAAGGAGTACCCAAACACTTGATAGGGAGAATTTGATGTGGAAAACCCATAATATTCTTGATAACATTGATCTTAGGTAAGGAAATAAAGAGCTAGTAATAAAATAACTTTTATTTGATTAATATTCAAGCCACTCTCCCTACCAAAAAGAGTTAAGAAATTACACAATTTTTTTAATATAAAGAGTAGAGCCATCGCAAAATATAATGAAATCATCAACAAAAGTGAGGTGAGAAATAGGAAACCCACCACTAGTTATGTAGTACATGTTAGGCATTTTACTTAACATATGCTCAATATATCTAGAAAAATATTCCATAGCAATAATGAAAAGGGCAGGAGTGAGAGGGTCCCCTTGCCTTAACCCATGAGAAGAAGATAAGAAACCATGAACTTCTCCATTCAGGAGCAAAGAAAACCATGAATTCTCAATCCAATTATTAATTAAAGTAATAAATTGATTAGAGAATCCAAATAAAGCTAAGATTTTATATAGGAAAACCCAACCAATATTATCATAAGCTTTAGAAATTTCAAGCTTAAAAATCAAGTTTCCATTGCAAACTTTGGCATTCAAATCATGGATCATCTCTTGGGATAAAAAACATTATCTAACATGGATATTCCTTTAACAAATCTAGTTTGATTGGGGGAGATAATTTTAGAAAGCAAGATACTCAACCTTTTAGCCAAAATATTAGAAATAAGTTTATTAAAAAAAAGAGCAAAGGCTAATTGCCCTAAAATCACTCCAAATTTCAGGATTGTCTTTTTTAGGAATTATAATAATGGAGGTGTTAGCAAAATATTTGGGGAGAGTACTACCCTTAAAGAAATCAAGAATAGCTTTAACCAAGTCCTCTTTAATGGTAATCTAATATTTTTAGAAAAAGAGGGTAGTAAAACCATCACGACTAGCCACAGAGTTTCTATTCATACTTTCTAAAGTGTCAATAATTTAAGACTCAGATGGTAAAGAAGAAAGAATGTTATTATCATCATCAGAAATGAGATTAGAGATAACTTCAAGTGAAGAAATCTCATTATAAGCAATATTTTTATTAAGAAGCTCTTTATAAATAAATCAAGAATTCTTTTATCAACACCAAACACCATCATTAGTTTTAATTTTATGAATATGATTTAGAGCCTCTTTCTATTTAACCTTGGCATGAAAATATTTAGTATTATGATCACCATCAGAGATCCATTTCATTACAAGCCACTTCACCTTCTTCCAAATTATTATTATGTTACAAAATTAGATTAGAAATCAGTTCAACATTAGATGAAGAAGTAGGAGAAGGATTAGAACCATTTAAAGCACAAGTACCCTAATCAAAATTAGAAAAATTATCCTTAGTTTGCTCACCAATCAAGCCCTCATGAAGGGTCACATTTTCTTCAAGTAAAGGTGGCAAAGAAGCAGGAATGAAATCATTTGAGATAGACTAATCATCCATAAGTTTTAAAAACATATTATTGTCCATATTTATTACAATATCAGAAATGGATAGGCTCATCATGCATCCTTATTAACATGACATCCAAGGCTAATCAGCTTAAGAGCCGACATTGTCAAAAAAAAAGTGGGAGGATTGCAATGACCCTCGCCTCGTGTAAAGAGTTATCCAAACAACTTTTGGTTTAACTGAGGGCACCTTAAGAATGGTATCTAAGTTATGCACGAGTTTGGATTTCTTAAAGTAAGGATGAATCCACAAAGTCAAAACTCCATGACCAAATTTTGCAATTAAAAAAATAAGAAAATTTTCAAAATCCACTTTTGCAAATATCCATATTTCTATGATCTAAATTTCCTTTGGAAATTTTTTAGTTATCCAACTCAACTAAAATTAGCAAATAGATGGCAAAGCCTATCAACTTGAAGAGGATGACCTAGCACACCCACAATAAAAAAAAAAGAAACTCATGATTAATGAAATGAACAAATCAAGAGAGATTCAAACTAGAATAATAGAAGATTCCTCCTTAATATCAAAATTAGGCATCCATTTCAATAATCTCATTTGATAATTAAAAACAAAATACGAGCATCGAGAGAAAACCCAAGAATAATCTAAATCATTTGAAAGCTGAATCAAGAAATGATGGGAATCGATAAATCTGACAGAGAAAATACCAGAGCTTCAAGCTATAAAAAATGATTGAATATTCTCCAAAGTAGGTTGATGCAAAGTGAATTTACTCACCAACGTGAATTCAAAGGGTGTCATAAGCATTTCCACAATCAAATCAGAACACATTATTGTGGGTACACGCTGAAAGGAGGTAGAGATAAGTTTGAGAGACTCACCAGTGCAATTGGCCTTACCAGTAAGAACATCCTTGAAGGATTTTGAAGATAGCAAAGGGTTTAATCCAGAGAACCCCAAGGAGTCAGAGACTTTCATGGGAACAGCCAAAATCTCAAGATTTCCCCATGGGGAAGTAGAGAAAGCATGATACACATTATAGGAAAAGCCAAAAGCCAAGCCATCAATTGAAAACTAGCTAAAATGTCCAAGAAAAGTCATAAAGGAGATGCCTCAGGAAATTCATCGAAAACCCAAAAAAATGGAGGAGAGAGAGAAGATCAACAGAATAAGAAGGTATGCCTATGGTTTAGGTTTTAAAAAGTTAGGTTTGGGTTTGGGTTAGGGTAGATTTGGTTGGTGGTTTAGGTTTAGGGCCAGTTTTAGTTTAGGTTTAGAGTTTAGGTTTAATTTTGTGGATCCAGGGAGGTCAGAGATCAGAGTCAGAGTTAGATAGGAGGGTTGGGTATAAGGGAGGCCCAGTCTAAAGATAGTCAGGTGAAATATTTTAGTTCCTAGAGTTAGGGTAAAAGTAGAGGTTAGTTTGGTTAGTAGGTCAAAGGTGAGTCAGGTTAGTTTCGTTGGATTTTTGGTGGTTTATAAGATTGGTTAGGTTTAGTGGGGTTGGGATTTAGAGGTAGGGTTAGGGTTAGTGGTAGCATTATAAGATTTATGGTTTGGGGTGGGGTAGAGTGGTAGGATTTAGGTTTAAGGTTTAGGGTAGGTTTTAGGTTTTGAGGTTTTGGTTTTTTTTGTTTTAATAGAGAATAAATTCAGATTCATCATTTCTTTTTTTATTTCATCAACCAAGTAACACACCAAGTTTTCTAAGACACAAGAGATGACATATATTGAAAATGAGCACACATAGAATAAATCAAAATCATAGATAACTAGAACTCTCTACTATAGACACGCTTCCATAAGTAGTGGGATCAACCATTCTCGCTTTCTCATGTAATCACCCTCTGAGGAGGTATCCTCTCTCATATCCCCACTCTCCCTCTGCCACCACCAGTTATAACCTCCTCCCTCCCGCCATTATAATCACCACTACTGACCACCTCCATATCCACCAACACCTCCGTGATCCCCACCACCACTGTGATAATGGCCGCCTTTTACCAGGATTAGAAATCTTGACATGATGTCCTACCAAGCTCAATTTTATCAATAGTTTAGGTTTTGGGTTTAAGTTTATTATTTAATTTAAAGAGTTTAGTTTAGATTTAGGGTTTGGTTTAGAGAGTTTAGAGTTATGGTTTAGGGTTTAGTGTGTGGTTTAGGGGTTTAGGGTTTATGGGGCTTAGTTTTAGTTGTGGTTTATGGTAATTAAAACAGAAGATGTTATTTAGTTTAATTTATTTTTTATTTTATTTATATTATTTTATTTATTTATTTTTTAGTTTGATTAGTTTATTTTAGTTTATTTTAGTTTATTATTTTCATTATTTTTATTTATTTTGGTTTTAGGTTTACTTTAGGTTTATTTAGGTTTTATTTTTAGTTATTTGGTTTATTTTATTTAGTTTATTTAGGTATTTATTTTAGGTTATTTTATTTATTTGGTTTAAGTTTATTTATTTATATTTTTTTTTAGGTTTTAAGTTTATGGTTGGGTTTTATTTATTTTGGTTTAGTTTAGGGTTTAGGGATTATTTAGGGTTTATGAGGTTTAGTTTATTTAGTTTATTTTTTACTTATTTTAGTTTATTTTATTTTTTTTATTTTTATTTAGGTTTATTTAAATTTTTAGTTTAGTTTTATTTTTATTTTATTTTTTTGGTTTAGGTTTTATTTTTTATTTTTTCGTTTAGGTTTAGATTATTATTTTATTTTTTTTAGTTTTAGGTTTTAGGTCTTTATTTTAGGTTTATTTTTAGGTTTTATTTTTTTTTAGGTTTATTTTATTTATTATTTGTTTATAGGTTTAGGTTTAGGTTTATATTTTTTATTTTAGCTTTACTTTATTTTATTTTATTTTATTTTATTTTATTTATTTTGTTTTTAGGTTTTATTTTTATTTATTTATAGGTTTATTTTATAATTTAGGTTTTATTTTAGATTTTATTTTATTTTAGGTTTTAGTTTGTTTATGTTAAGTTTTTATTTTATTTAGATTTTATTATTATTTTATTTTTAAGTTTAGTTTAAGGTTTATATTTTATTTTAGTTTAATTTTATTTTATTTATTTATTTTAAGGTTAGGTATAGATTTAGTTTAGGTTATTTTATTTAATTTTATTTTTTTTATTAGGTAGCTTTATTTATTTTTTTATTAGGTTTTATTTAGCCTAGTTTAAGTTTTTGGCCTAGGTCAGCCTGGGCCCCAGTGGCTCCAGGTCAGGGCTTTAGTGGGTTAGGGCCCAGGTCAAGCTCCAGGTTTAGTTTGTGGCCAGGGGGCCCAAGGGTTCAGTTAGCTTGGCTCAGGGTTTATTTAGAATCAGGTTTAGCCTTGGGTATTTTTATTTAGGGCTCAGGATTAGGATTTATATTTAGGGTTCAGGCCTAGGGGCCTGGGCCTTGTTTTAGGATTAGGATTTAGGGTAGGTAGGTTATGTTAGGGTCAGATTTGAGTTTAGTTTGGCTCTTTGTGTTTTTTAAAAATTAAGCAAACCCATTTTCCTTTTATTTCTTTGTTTATTTTTTTATTTTATTTATTTCATTTTATTTTTGTTTTTTATTTGTTTACTTTATTTATTTTATTATTTATTTGGTTTTATTTTAGTTTATTTAGGTTTAGTTTATTATATTTTATTTTTTATTTTATTTATTTTTTTTTAGTTTAGTTTTATTTTATTTTTAGGTTTAGGTTGGTTTTATTTTATATTTTAGGTTTATTTTTTAGTTTAGGTTTAGTTTATTTTAGTTTATTTTTTTTATTTTAGCTTTAGGTTTATTTATTTTATATTTAGTTTAGTAGTTTATTTTATTTTATTTATTTTTTTAGTTTTTTTTTTAATTTAGGTTTAGGTTTTATTTTTTTATTTTTAGGTTTATTTTTTTTATTTATTTTATTTTTATTTTATTTTATTTATTTTAATTTATTATTTTATTTATTATTTATTTTAGGTTTATTCTTTTAGTAATTTAAGGTTTTATTTATTTATTTTTAATTTTATATTTTATCTTATTTTCCTTTTTAGGTTTAGTTTTAGGTTTAGGTTTAAGTATTTTTATTTTATTTTATTTATTTATTTTAGTTTTATTTTATTTATTTTAAGTTTTATTTAAAGAGGGTAGTGTCTGGTGGCCTAGGGGTCAGGTTTAGCTCAGGGTCAGGGCCTGGCCCAGTGGCCCAGTTTAGTGGTGGCTCAAGATCTGTATTTAGATGGCAGTCAGTGGTCAGCAAGCCTGGGGCCTAGGGCTCAGGCCTGGGTGTCAGCTCAGGCCTTAGGGCCTAGTTCAGGCTGGGGTTAGGTTTAGGCCAGTTTAGGTTGGCTCAGTGCCCAGGATCAGGCCTGTTAGTAGCCAGGCCTGTAGCCTCTGGCCTGGGGTTCAGTTTATGGCTCAGGTTGAGGGCCTGTGGTAGGGCTCAGGATTTAGGATTTAGGTTTGGGCTCTGGATTCTGGGCCTAATGTGTTTCTTTAAAACCAAGCAAACCCATGTCAGTTTATTTAGTTTATTTTTTTATTTAAGCACATTCTTTTATCTTTATATAATTTATTTTAGGTTCAAGTTTAATTTAGGTTTTAATTTAGTTTTTTTAGGTTTAAGTTTATTATGTTTATTTTTAATTTAGTTTTATTTTTATTTTATTTTTAGGTTTAGATTTTTTTTTTTATTTATAGGTTTTATTTTTTTTTATTAGGTTTAGGTGTTAGGTTTTTTTTTTTTTTTAGGTTTATTTTAAGTTTAATTATTTTTAGATATTATTTTTTAATTTACTTTATTTTATTTACTTTAGTGGTTTAGGTTTAGTTTATTTTATTAAGGTTTTAGGTTTTATTTTTTTTTTTAGTTTTGTTTATTTTAGTGGTTTATGTTTATTTTATTTTATTTATTTTTAGTTTAGGTTTTTTTTTAGTTTAGTTTAGGTTTTAATTTTTATTTTATACTTTATTTTCTAGTTTAATTTTTTTTAGATTTATTTAGTTTTTTTATTTATAGGTTTATTTTATTTTTTTATCTTCCATTTAGTTTTATTTATTTAGGTTTTATTTTAGGTTTATTTTATTTTTTATTTAGTTTTTTATTTATTTTATTTTAGTTTAGTTTTTCTTTATTATTTATTTAGTCAGTTTTAGCCTAGTAGGTTTTAGTTTATTTTATTTATTTTATTTATATTTAGGTTTTATTTATCATTTTATTTATTTGTTATTTTTTTAGAGTTTTCAGTTTCATTTGTGTCTGGTTTTAGGGTCATTTAGCCTAGGGTTTAGGGTTGGCCTAGGGCCCAGGATTTGTTGGCCCAGGCACAAGGCCTAGGGTCAGGGTTTAGGGCCTGTGGTCAGGTTTAGTTTTTAATTTTTAAATCTAAACCAGGGTCAGTATCTATTTATAGGATTATTTATTTTAGTTTAGTTTTTTTATTTAAGTTAATTATTTAGGTTTATGTTTAGCTTAAAGTTGTTTTTTAGTTTAGTTTTATTTTTATTTTATTTTTTAAGTTTAGGTTTTATTTTTTTATTTTTTGGTTTAAGTTTAGGATTTTATTTTATGTTTTTAATTTAGGTTTTAGGTTTTTATTTAAGGTTTATTTTTCTGTTATATATTTTAGTTTAGGTTTAGGTTTAGTTTTAATTTATTTTATTTTATTTAGAATTTAAGTTATGTTTTATGTTTAGTTTATTTTAGGTTTAGGTTTAGGTTCTATTTATTTTAGTTATATTTATTTTTATTTTGGTTTAGGTTTATTTTATTTTTATTTTAGGTTTAAGTTTTTTTTTCAGTTTAGGGTTTAGGTTTTATTTTTTATTTATTTTTAGGTTTTATTTTTAGGTTTATTTTCTAGGTTTAGGTTTTTATTTTATTTTGTTTTATATTTATTATTATTATTTTAGGTTTTTTATTTTTCACTTTAGTTTTCATTTTTATTTATTTATTTAGTTTAATTTTTAATTTTTATTTTATTTTATTTTTAAGTTTAGGTTTTAGTTTATGTTTTTATTTTATTTTATTTTATTATTTTATTTTATTCTAACTTTATTTATTTATTTTATTTTTAGGTTTTATTTAGTTTAGAATTAGGTTTTTAGCTTTTTAGGGTTTAGGTTTTAATGTTTAGGGTTAGTTGAGGGTTTAGGATTTAGGGTTTAGGGTTTGGGGTTTAGGGCTTAGGGTTTAGGGTTTAAAGTTTAAGGTTTAGGGTTTAGACTTTAAGTTTTGGGGTTTAGGGTTTAGGGCTTAGGGTTTTAGAGTTTATGGTTTAGGGTTTAGGGTTTAAGATTTTAGGTTTAAGGTTTCTTTAGGTTTGGGGTTGGGGTTTGGGTTTGTTTTAGTTATAAGGTTTAGGTTTTAGTTTAGGGTTTAGTGCTATTTATTTTTCTATAACAAGAACAAATTCAATTTCAACATTTATTCTTTTCGATTTTAGCAACCAAGTAGCACTCCAAGTTTTCTAAGATATAAACGATGACATAGATAAAAATTGAGCATGCATAGAGCAAATAAAAAACCCTAAATAACTAGAACCATCTCTACTGTAAAGACACAGTTCCATAAGTAGTAGATCGGATCGGTCATTCTTCAATTTCTCTACTTTTCATTAAAACCACCCTGGCCTCTCAAGTAGCGGGATCCACTATCATATCCCCAATCTCTTCCTTCTCCACCACCACAGATGTAACCTCTGTCTCTCCTCCAGCCTCCATAACCATCATTGCGCCTACGACCAACTTGATATCTACTAGCACCTCTAGATCCCCACCACCACTATGATAATTGTTGCCTCTGCCTTCAACTCCACTACTAGATCTAGACTAGGCCTGGTTGATGGTGATGTTCCTACCATCAAGGTTCTGCCCATTCTTAGGGTTTAGATTTAGGTTTGTTAGGTTTTAGGTTTTAATATTAATTTTTAATTTATTTAGTTACTTTAGGTTAAGGTTTAGTGTTTGGGGTTTAGGGTTTAGGGTTAGAGTTTAGGTCAGTTCGTGGTTTAAGATCTAGAGTTTAGGGTTTAGGGTGTAGGGTTTAGGGTTTTAGGGCTTATGCTTTTAGGGTTTAGGGTTTAGGGTTTATGATTAGGGTTTAAGGTTTAGGGTTTAGGGTTTAGGGTTTGGGGATTAGGGTTTTTTAGGTTTTATGATTTAGGATTTAGAGTTTAAGTTTTAGGTCTAGGGTTCATGTTTTAGTTTAGGGTTTAGGGTTTTTGATTTTTTTTTTTTATAATAGAGAACATATTCAGATTCAACATTTCTTCTTTTTCCTTTCATCAACCAAGTAGCACACCAAGTTTTCTAAGACATAAGCGATGACATAGATAAAAATGAGTACGCATAGAACAAATCAAAAACTCTAGATAACTAGAACTATCTTTATTGTAAAGACACTTCCATAAGTAATAAATCAAATAGACCATTTTCAATTTCTCCAATTTTGATCAGAACCACTCCGGCCTCTTAAATAGCGGGATCCACCATCATATCTCTGATCTCTCCCTCCACCACCACCATCGTTGTAACCTCCATCGCTCCTCCCCCCTCCATAACAACCACTACTCTGACCACCAATTCCATATCCACCACCACCTCCATATCCCCCAACACCACTACGACATAATCGTTGTTCTCCTTCCCTCCACAGATGAGACTGCTGCTGACGGCGATGTTCCTTCTATCAAGGTTCTACCCATTCTTAGGGTTTAGGTTTAGGTTTAGATTTATCAAGTTTTAGGTTTTAGGTTTATTTTTTTATTTATTTAGTTACTTTAGGTTTAGGTTTAGGATTTGGTGTTTAGGTTTAGGCTTGTGTGGGGTTCAGTGGTTCGGGTTGCTAGGTTTAGGGATTAGTTTAGGTTTAGGGTTTAGGGTTTAGGTGTAGAGTGTAGGTTTGTTTTAGGGTTTAGGGTTTAGGGCTTTATGTCAGGGTTTGGGTTTGTGGGTTTTAGATTGTAGGGTCAGGTTTAGGATTTAGTGTAGTTTTAAGGTTTAGGGTTTGGCCTTTAATTAAGTAAATCAAGATAAGGTTTATTCATTTATTTAGTTTTATTTTATTTTTATTTTATTTAGGTTTATTTTATTTTTTATTTTAGTTTATTTATTTTAAGTTTTTATTTTTACATTTTATTTTAGTTTATATTTAGTTAGTTTAGCTTTAGGTTTATTTTTAGTGAGTTTATTTTAATTTTAATTTTTAGTTTTGTTTTCTTTTTATTTTTAGGTTTAGGTTTAGGGTTTTATTTCATTTTAGTAGTTTAGGTTTTATTTTTATTTTTTAGGTTTTATTTTTTAATTTTAGTTTTATTTTAGTTTTTATTTATTTAGTTTAGCTCAGCTCAGTTTAGTTTTTTAGGTTTAGTTTAATCCAAGTTTAGTTTTTTATTTATTTTAGTTCAGTTAAGTTTATTTTATCTTGTTTATACATTTTATTTTAGTTTCTTTTATAGTTAGTTTTATTTTTAGATTTTATTAGGTTAGGTTATTATTTAGTTTATTTTATTTTATTTTATCTTATATTTTTATCTTACCTAGGTTTTATTATAGATTTATTTTATTTTATTTAGTTTAGTTCAATATTTATTTTAATTTATTTTATTATTTAAATATTTTTTAGGGTTTTAATTTAAGTTTTAATTTTATTTAGTCTGAGTTTATTATTTTATCTGGTCTTATTTAATCCAGCATGTAGGTTTTTGGTTTAACGCCAAGATTTAGTGGTTTTAGGTCTATGTGGCCAAGTTAGGGCCTAAGGCTGAGTTTTTGCCTTAGGGTTTAGGCCTAGGGCCTAGGGCCCAGCCTGGCTTTTGTCAGGGCTCAACAGGGTTTTGGTATTAGCATTTTATGGGTTTATTTTAGTATCAGGCTCAGGGTTAAAAGGTTGTGGTAGGGTCATAGGTTGGTTTGCTATGGCCCATGGTTATTCCAAGTTATATTTATTAGTGGTAGTTTATGGTAGGGTTTTTGAAAACGAAACAACCCAGGTTTTTTATATAATTTATTTTATTTATTTTATCATTTATTTTGTTTTAATTTTTATTTTATTTATCTTTAGCTCATGTTTATTTTAGTTGTTTTATTTTATCTTATTTTTTTAGGTTTATTTCATGTAGCCTAGGTTTCTTTATTTTACTTGTGCCTAGGTTTAGGTTTCTTTAGGTTTATTTCAGGCCTTTATTTTTAGTATGTTCAGTTATTCTTTTAGCTATAACATTTTATAGTATTTAGTTTATCTTTTAGGTAGTTTAGATCTTTTTTATCTTAGTTTAGCTAGTTAATTATTATTTATTCTAGGTTTATTTTTCTTTAGCCTAGGTTATTTATTTTATTATTTAGGTCCATTTTAGGCCTAGGTTTTATATCTTATCTTAGGTTTATCTTTTACATAGTTTATCTATAAAGTCAAAAGTATCTTATCTTACAATTAGTTTACACATTCCATCATTATGGCCTGGTCAGTTCAGGCCCAGGGCCCAGGGCCTTCTAGCCTAGGCCTGTGATTTAGGGCCTGGGCTGGCCCAGGACTCATGATCAGTCAGTAGTCAATCTGTGGCTCAGGCCCAGGCCCAAGGCCTGGGCTGGCCCAGCCTGTGGTAGAGCCTGGTGGCCTGGGGCCTATCAGTGGTCAGGGCCCAGGCCCAGGTTTGTGGCTCAGGGCAAACTCAGTGGTCAGGCCAGGGTCGTGACTCAAGGGCTCATGGCCTAGTTGTGGCCCAGGGCCCAGTTTTTAGTGGCTCAGTAGTGGGAAGATCTGTGGCCTGGTTTAGGGTTTAGGAGGGTTTAGGGTTTAAGATTTAGTGCTGTTTGGTTTCAGTGCAGATCTACTATGGATGTTATATATCTTGTCTAGAAGCTAGAGAAAGTAAGGAGGATATACATATGATATTTATTGATTTAGAGAAATCTTATGATAAAGTTTCAAGAGATGTACTTTTGAGAGTCCTAGAATAGAAAGGAGTTAATATTGGTTATATTCAAGTAATTAAGGATATGTATACTAGAGTATTTTTAAGGAGGATTGACAAAATATTTTCCTATTTTAGTTTACATCAAGGATCAACTCTAAGCCCATATCTTTTTATTTTAGTTATGGTTGTTCTTACTAAGCATTTATAAGAAGATGTACTTTGGTGTATGCTTTCTGCTGAGGACATGGTTTGTTGATAAGACTAGAGAGGGAGTCCAACAGAAACTTGAATTATGGAGGTCAACTCTAGAGTCTAAAGGTTTCCATCTAAGTAGATCTAAAACTAAATATATGGAGTGTAATTTTAGTTGTAAAAGTTCTAGTGGTAGTGTTTAAACAAGTCATTAATAATAGTGAACGTTTCATATATTTAGGCTCTATTGTTCAAAATGATGGTGAAATAGATGCATGTTATTTGTAGAATTATGGTCATGGAGGAATGCCGCCTATGATGTGATTGAAAAGTTTCACTAAACTTAAGAGAAAATTTTATAAGATGGTGGTAAGACCTACAATGACTTATGGTGTAATGTTGCCCAATAAAAGAGCAGCATAAGACTTTAAGTGTTACAGAGATGAGGATGCTTTGGTGGATGCTGGCTTTACTCTTAGAGATAGAATGCAAAATGAGTATATTCGAAAAGTTGAGTATTCTTAGATAAGATTAGGGAGAGTCCAGATGGTTTGGCCACATAAAGGCCGATCGCCCTGATGACCATTAGAGAGTAGATACATTAGATTTGCCTTATGTTAAGAAAGGTAGAGGTAGACCTATGACTTGGTTAAGATGTATAAAATGATCTTAGATACTTGATTTAAATGAAAATTTGACACATAATAGACACTGGAGATGAAGGATTCATGTACCCCTACCTAGTGGGATTAAAGCTTGATGTTTGTGGTTGTTGTTTCTTGTCATTTTGTGTGGTTTAGTTTAGTTGTATTTAGGTTTAGTTTGGTTTAGAGTTAGTTTTAGGATTTAGGGTTTAGGTTAGGTTTTTATTTATTTTATTTTTTTTAAGATTAAGTAAACCAAGTAGTTTAGGTTTATTTAGTTTATTTTTATTTATTTTCATTTATTTTTTTAATTTAATTTAGGTTTATTTTTATATTTATTTAGTTTTTTAGTTTATTTATTTTAGGTTTATTTATTTTAGTTTAGGTTTTAATTTTAGTTTATTGTTTATGTTTATTAGGTTTAAGTTTTTTTTAGTTTAGTTTTATTTTTAATTTATTTTTAAGTTTAGCTTTATTTTTATTTAGTTTAGGTTTATGTTTTTTTTTTTTGGGTTTAGTTTTATTGTTATTTATATTTTAGGTTTTATTATTAATTACACCAAGGTTTATTTTAGTTTATTTTTAAGGTTTGTGTTTAGTTTAGTTTTTTTTTAAATTAAGTAAACCTAGGTAAGTTTTTCTAGTTTTTTTTTAGTTTATTTTTATTAATTTTATTTATTTTATTTTATTTATTATTTATTTTATTTAGTTTTGTTTATTTATTTTAGGTTTATTTATTTCAATTAGGTTTTTATTTTAGTTTATTTTTTTAAGTTTATTATTTTTAGTTTGAGTTTTATTTTTTTGTTTTATTTTAGGTTTATGTTTTATTCTTTTATTTTATGTCTAGTATTCATTTTATTTTATTTTTAGGTTTAGGTTTTAGGTTTTCTTTTTAGTTTTATTTTTCAATTTTATTTTTTATTTAGGTTTAAGTTTATTTGTAGTTTATTTATTTTATTTTATTTTAGTTTAAGTTTAGTTTTATTTTTTATTTTAGGATTTTTTATTTTATTTATTTATTTTAGTTTTGGTTTATTTTATTTGTTTTTTTAGGTTTACATTTTTTTTAACTTAGGGTTTAGTTTTATTTTTATTTATTTTTTAGGTTTATTTTAAGTTTAGCTTTTTATTTAGTTTTATTTTATTTTATTGTAGATTATTTTATTTTTATTTATTTTAGTTTTATTTATTTAAGTTTTATCTTAGATTTTATTTTATTTTTAGTTTATTTCATTTTTTTTATTTTATTTTAGTTTGTTTTATTTTATTTTTTGGTTTACATTTAGGTTTTAGTTTAAGTTTTTATTTTATTTTATTATTTATCTATTTAGGCTTTTTATTTATTTTATTTTAGGTTTTTTTAGTTTACATTTGTTTTCAGTTTAGGGTTTAGGATTTAGAGTTTTAATATTTACGCTTTAAGGTTAGAGTTTATGATTTAGGGTTTTGTGTTTAGGCTTTAGGGTTTAGTTTTAGTGCTTTAGTTTAGGTTGTTTTATCATTAGTGTGGGTTTAGTGTTACTTAGTTTAGGTTTGTGCTTTTAGGATTAGGGTTTTTGGGTTTTGGGTTTAGGGTTTAGGATTAGTTCAGCATTTAGGGTTTAGGGTTTTAATGTTTAAGGTTTAGGGTTAGGGTTAGGGTTTAGGCTTTAGGGTTTTGTAGGGTTAGGGTTTTTGTTTTTTAAGGAAATTAAGGAAATTTTATTGACACAAAGAAAAGGTACAAAGTCCTTAAAGGGGGTAAATCTCTAAGCTAATGCTCAAAGAACTACAATAAGTCCTAAAGAGATAAACCCCCTAACTATTACAATAATTAAGGATAGAAAGCAAAAGAAAAATTGCCAAATAAACAACAAATGGAAATCCATGTAAGCAGTAGCCAACTTCATCTGGTGCTTCTGATGCCAGCAAGATCCACCTACACGAGTCTCCCAGCATGTAAAAGAAATCTGCAACATACTTTTGAAAGGATGAGTAAAATTAATCAAGCATAAAGAGTAAGAGCAAATAAAAGTAATAAAGTAAAGAAAATACTCAGGCTAAGTTATAATCATCTCAAAAAGGAACACTATATGTAAGCATCCAAACTTCAGGAGAAGGGTTACAATTACATATAATGCTATCAGCCATAAGAAAAAAGAGTGGGAAACATAAAGGTCATCATTATCAGCATACCTCGTGTCGCACATTATCCAAAGACGGTCCACCAGCAAGCCTAAAAAATCCTCAAAACATCAAATATAGCAGCCAACCTCCAATCCACCAGAACAATCAAGCTTAATATGACAGATAAGCAAACAACCCCCAAGGATAGTAGCAAAATAGTAGGAGCACCACCAAAGCCACCACCAAAAATGAATAACCAATTCAAGAGGAGAAAGAATCATGATGGGTAACAACACTAAACAGAGACAAACAAAAGCAAAAAAAAAAGGAAAACCATAAGTGCTCAAATCCTCCATCACCAAACAAAACCTAGCCTAATGCAGGGTGGCAACAAGGCTGCCCCACCCAAATAGGAAAAGGGTGTTCTACTGTAGCCAAGAGAGAGGAGACAAAGCAAGAAGAAACTAGAGGAAAAATCACGTAAAACAACAAGGGTTCCCGTGAAAGCCACCAAAGGAGAGTAAAATAGCCAAAATAGCCACCCTCTAACTAGTCCACCAAACAAAAACAAATCCAACTAGCCATCCAAAAAATCCTCCTATCCAACCACCTCAACAAGAGAAGATCCAAGTCATCAAACCCAAAACATTAGTATCAAGACCAACAACAGTCATCAAGCTAGAAACATCCAAAAATAACCTGGGAAGGGGTAGAGAAAGACCACAACCTCCAAACCTAGTCAAGGCAAAGGAAAAACCAATCCAAGAAGGTACAAAACCAAATAGAGACAAAGCCCAAGATAACATATTACAAGCCAAACAAAAAACTATATAAAGAAAGGCACCCAACCAAGTAAGAGCTAAGGAAAATAATACCATACAACAACCATCATCCCGGCATTTTAGAACAATACCCAAACTCAAAGCTGTAGTAGTACAGAAGGAGGTCCAACCCATAACCAAAAGAATCCAAATAGAAATAGCCAAACCAACCACCAAGCCCCAGTCAACAAAACAAATAAAATAATAGTTTTCTAACCACCTCCACCATGCTAAAATCAAGGCAGAGATAAACCAACAAAAATAACCATCCAACCAACCCAACCAGCCAAAAATGCTAGCAAAACCAACTAGCAAACCATACAGTTAACCACCATAATAGTAGATTTAATAGGTTTATAAGCAGGCCAGAAAAGAGGAAAAAACCATATAGAAAGAAATTCCTATAACAACCAAAGCCACAATGCAAAAGAAGGAAATAGGAAACAGCCAAGGAAAAAATTTGGTAAAAGCCCAGCCAGACAATTAGCGACCCCGAGCTAAAAAACCAAAACACCCTAGGTTGCACTTATAAAAACCATCAAGGAGCAACAACCAAAACAAAAAGTAAGAGTTGAAAAGCAAAACACCAAAAATGGAAAATTAGAAGATCACCACAACCCAAGTGGGTTTAACAAGGCTAAAACAAAAATAAAGGATCATAAAAAATCAATGATAAAACCAATCTAAGAATTTATAATCTAAGATAAGGCAATCTAGTATTATCCAAATTGACCAAACCTCTTAATAATTTAGGCAAAGTTTTGTTGTCAAATAAAGTGAACTCAGTCAAGTTGGCACCAAAATTAGCTAAATAATTAGCACAAGCATTACCTTCACAAAGGATGCGGGAAATTTTAAAACAAACTTGAAAAGAATATTTTTTTATTATGATTTAAGAAGATAAAATAATTTAGCATTCCCATTTCTATTAGAATTAAAGAAGTCAAGAAGCAAGAGAGCATCAACTTAAATCTAGATGTTGAGGAAACCTCTATTCAAACAAATTTCAATTGCTTTATTAATAGCCATAAGCTCAGTAAAGAGAACTAAATAGGCTTTGAGAGGGTAGCCAAAAGCACAAATGATAGTACCTTTAGAATCCCTAAGGTACCACCACAACCATATTTATTGGAAGCAATAGAACCATCAGTATTAACTTTAATCACATTGACTTTAGGTTTGATCCAGTGGATAATTCTTGCACCTTTATGAGAGTCAAGATTAGGTAAAATGATACCCAAGTTTTTAGCCACAAATTTGTAACCTCTAAAATGAATGTTACAAATAAGATCGGCATTAAAAAGAGCATGAATTTTTTTCTTTAGTTCTAGTCAGGATCCTTTTATGGTTCATAGGAATACCAGGATATTTAGCATCATTTCTATCCATCCACATGAACCAAATCAAGGTAATAGCAATTAAAACTTTTATATGACCTTTCACAATTTTTTTTTTAAAACATAGGCTTCAAGAAGTTGATATAAAGAAAGAGAACCATAAAAATAGTTGGTATTAAATAAATCATCATAGAAAACCATAATTTAGAAGCAATAACACCATTTACAAAGACATGATTTACATTTTCAATATGAAAGCAACAATAGCACTTTGAAGGTAAATAAAATATTTTAGTCTAGAGCAAAGCGTCCACAAGAATATAGTTATTCAAGATCCTCCAAGCTAAAATTGAATAGAAATGGGAATGATATTGTTCCAAAATTTAATAAAACATTAGAATTGTTATTTATCTCTAATAAAGTTCCAAAACTCTTTAAGAACAAAATCACCATTATAAAGAAAGTTTAAAAGAATTTGGTCAAGTTTGTTAGAAGCAATGGGAATATTTCTAAAGTTGTCAAAAGAGAAATATGGATATAATCGTGTTTGTTTTCATTCCAATCATTATTAAGCCAAAAGAATTAACTTGATAGCAGTAGAGTGGGTACATAATTGGGTGTCAATAGAACCGCTGCCAATCCAATTTTCTTGCCAAAAGAAGGAAGAACTCGATTAGATACCCCAAGATATTAATGATTCAGTAACCCATTTAATGGAACAAGGCCTTCTCCAAACTGGAGAGTCGCCAACTTTATAAGCACAATTAAGAGGGTGTTTACCTTGATAATATTTTTTCATCATAAAATTAGCCCAAAGGCTATCATTCTTTCTAAAATTCCACCGAGTTTATGAGAGAAAGTCAGATAGTTTCATGAATAGGCAACAAGAGCACCTTCTCCAAAAGGACCACAACATTTATGCCAAGATGTCTAATGCATTCTTTTGGTAGAATTATTGGAGCCCCAAAAAATTTATTAAGCAAACGATCAATTCTGATAAAAGTAGCATTAGTGGGATTAATAGTTTGAATCAAATAAAGAGGCATAAAGTTGAGAGTGCTTTTAAGGAAGGTGAGCCTACCACCAAAGGATAAAATGGAATTCCCAAACATATATTTTATTTGAAATTTTTGAATTAACTCATCAAAGAGATGGAAATGTTTCAAGCCTTTAAAGAGAAGCACCCAAGTACTTAAGAGGTAAGTGTTGATGTTTAAAATTTATGATATGAAGGATTTGATTGATTTATTATTGAGATGCTAGAGAAAGTGATAAAATAGCTTTGTTATCATTGATCAAAAAGGCCACTTTCTACCAAACTTATTTAAAAAATTCTTAAGATGTTTGATGTGATGAATGGAAGCATTGCAAAAATAATGAAATCATTGGCAAAACCTAGATGGGAAACATGGAGAGACCAAGAGTTCTAGAGTACATACTAGATTATTTAAGAATAAATCATTGATGCTCCTAGATAAGTACTTAATAGCAATAATAAATAAAGTTGGAGATAAGGATCCCTTATCTTAAGCCATGGGAAGATGGAAAGAAACCCAAGGCTTCTCGATTAAGCAAAATCAAAAAATAGGGATTATTAATATAATTTTTAATAAGAAAACTGTTTTTATTTGGAAACCTAAATAAATTTAGAATATGGAAAATGAAATCTCAAGAGATGTTATCAAAGGCTTTGGTAATATATAATTTTAAAAGAATGTTTCCCGCTCTAGTCTTGGCATCAAGATCATGAATTAATTCTTGGGCAAGTAAAATATTATCAGAAATAGATCTACCTCTAACAAAACTAGTTTGTTTATAATTCTATTAGTAAAAGGACTAAGTACATTTGGTAAGATTTTGAAATCAGCTTATTGAAAAGGTGAAAATGACTAATAGGTCTAAAATCACCCAATAGTTATCTTTTTAGGTATGAGAATAATAGTACTAGAAAAATATCCGGGATTACCATTAAAAATTAATCATTGCCTCAATCAAATCATTTTTAATGATAAACCAACAAAAAAAAAATTGAGTAGTGAAACCCTGACAATAGATCATGCTTATTAAGAACTTTAAAATTTCATCTTCATTAGCACCATGGTAAGCAAATCATTATCATTATTATTAATAATAGAAAGAATCATGCGATTTAGAAATAGCTTCATAAGAGCAATAGTTGTTAAGCATATTTCTAAAGTAATTAATAACTGAATACTTAATATTAATTTTTCCATAATCCAATCTCCAATTTCATTTTAAATTTTTTGAATATTATTCAAGGCTCTCTTTTATTAACCAAAGCATGGAAATACCTAGTATTCTTATCACCATATGTTTACTAGTAACCTTTTGGTGCCAATAAGTCTCTTCCATATTTTGGAAATTGACAAGTTTATATTTAGCCTCACCAATTAAAGCTTTAGAAGGAACATAATAGAGATTTCAAGATCACAAACTAACTTTTCCATGTCTTTAATATTAGCAAAATGGTTTTTAAAATAATGCTTGTTCCACCAACCCAAATTTTGTTTAATTCTTTTAAGTTTAAACCAAAGTCTATTCATCCCTAATCAATTATCGATGTAAAGGGCTTTCCAATTTTAGCTACAACATCAAGGAAATCAATATGTTGAATCCGCATATTCTGGAATCTAAAAGGAGAGGAATTATTAAGTCTATTAGAATTATCTTTAATAGAAACCAGAAGAGGAGCATGATTAAATAAGGTTCTACTTAAATGATCAATGGAAGTAATAGGCCATTGAGTAATCCAATGAGTATTAAAAGAAATTCTATCCAACCTTTACCAAAGTCTAGAGTTTTGCCAAGTGTAATTATAGCCATTAAAGCCAAAATCAACCAAATTGCAATCAAGGATCATATTGGAAAAATCTTCCATACAATGAATATTGGGAGAGCAACCACCACTCTATTCAGAAGAAAATAAAATAGTGTTGAAATCACCACCCATAAACCAAGGTTTGTTGACCTAGGTAACAAAATTCCTCAAATTGTCCCAAAGGAGATTTCAACCAGATTTATAACAAGATGCACAAACAAAAGAGCCCAAAACACAATAGTCACCATAGAGATTTGAGCATTAACAACTTGAAAATCATCAATAGAAACCTCATTGAAATTATTCCAAAAACACCGCATTTCTAATAATGACAGATTAGAGAGGGTACCAATCTCTAACATTCCAAACAAGAAAATTATGAATAATAAAAAAAAAAAAAGGGGTGAGCAAGGGTTAATTAAAAGAGGAGTAAGAGGTCAAAGATCTAGTGTTTTGGACAATTTGGGAGGGTAATTTTAACATTTTTTTAGCATGATAAGTTTGAAAACCATTTTCTTTTCCTATGGAATCTTAATTCGAGTAAGATTTAGTTACATTGGTCACCAATTTAGGAGAGTTCTCCAAGTGTTTAAAGGAAAATTTACCCTCTTCCAAATCTAAATTAATTTGAGAAGTAGGATTAACATGAATATCAAGATTTGAAATGAGAGATGGTGATGATTTAAAACCATTTAAAGCACAAAAAGTTAAATTCAGATCAAAAAATATTTTCAGCATGCACATCATTTAAATCCTCATTGAAAGCTTCATTTCATATCGATCAAATATATATATGGGATAGAATCAAAGAGAAATAGATCATCATCCAATTTTTTAAAATTTATTATTCTCACATTAGAAATATTCAATTTTAAAGAAGAGATAAGAGGTAATTCATCCTTCCCATTCTCAAAATTTGTCGCCATATCAATAGTAGGAGCCAATAACAGGAATAACCTCGATATTCAATGAATTAACCTCAACACCATCCTTCAACCATTCTGGATCTAAGGCTTTTTTTGAACATATGTAGATCGGCCATAACTAGGAACAAGATTTTCTTCAACCTTTATAAATACCCATATTTTTTAGAGCCAATCCAAACTTCCTTAAGGTATTTTATAATTATGACTAATTCCACTAGGATCCGAGCCACAGAGGGGTGAGATCAATTAGTGGTAGCTTGATCAAGTTGCCAAAGCTGACCAAAAAAAGCCCCAACAGCAAAAAGAACATGATGAGTAACAAAATGGATCCACATATTAGGAAGAGATAATCACACAGGGACAATAGGAGATTCCTCCTTAATGTCAAAAAGGGGTGACCACTTCAGTAAGCACATTTGATAATTAAAGATGAAGTAAGAATGATGCACAAAACACATGAATAATACAGATCATTAGAAAGTTGAATCAGAATATGCCGAGGGTCAATACGACCAATCGAAAGGCACCAGTTAGCTTAAGATTATGAAAAAAGGTGCAGATCTTATCCAAATTTGTATGATATAAAGCAAATTTTCTAATGAGAGAGAATTCAATTGGTTTCTCCAACAATTCAACATCCACATCAAAGCACATAATGGCCAATAATAATGAAAAGAAGTCAAAATAAGATTAATTAATTCAACAGAGTGAGATGCCTTACCAGAGAGCTCTTCCTTAATTGATTTAGTACAAGATGAAGCATTAGGGCTGCCAATCCACAAAATTTAGAATGCCCTAGCCAAAGCATCTAAAATTTGAGGTGGAGCCAAAGGAATCGAACTCACCCGAGCCATTATTAAGGATGACGCATCATGCAATCAGCCAAATGCTGATCAAGCATTAGAATTTGATCAAAATTGAAGCCAAAATTGTAGAGATCCCTAGTCAGGGACGTGCCATCAAGAGGGATTCAAAAATTTCCAGAGAGAAGAGAGGGCTCATTGAAAAGGAGTGGGTTTGGCTTTGATTTTTTTTAGGTTTAGGGTTAAGGAGGGTTTAGTTAGATTTAGGGTTTGTTTATGGAGGGTTACAGTTTTTTATTTATTTTATTTTATTTATTTTATTTTATTAATTAGCATATTGGTAGGTTTTATTTTTATTTAGTTTATTTTATTTATTTTATTTTTATTTTGATTTAAGTTTATGATATTTATATTTAGTTTAGTTTATTTATTTTATGTTTTGATTTTAGTTTATTTTAGGTTTTGTTTAGGTTTAGGTTATTTTGTTTAATTTTATTTTATTTTATTTTTAGGTTTAGGTTTTATTTTTTATTTTAGGTTTAGGTTTAGTTTTATTTTATTTTAGTGTAATTAGTTTTTATATTAGTTATTTATGTTTTATTTTAGTTTAAGTTTAGGTTTATTTTAATTTATTTTATTTTATTTAGTTTATTTAGTTTTAGTTTTATTTAGGTTTAGTTTTGGTTTTATTTATTTAATTTATTAGTTTAGTTTATTTTTATTATAGGTTTTTTTTTAGGTTTTAAGTTTTATTTATTTATTTTGGTTTATTATTTTATTTTTATTAGTTTTATTTTATTTTATTTTACATTTATTGAGTCTTAATTTCAAGTTTAGTTTTATTTTATTTAGTTTTTTATTTGTAGTTTAGTTTATTTTATTTTATTTTATTTTATTTTTAGGTTTAGGTTTAGGTATTTTTATTTTATTTATTTATTTTTTTATTTTAAGTTTTATTTTATTTTATTTTTTAGGTTTTATTTTAGTTTAGTTTAGGTTTTTAGCATTTTAGGGTTTAGGTTTAGGGTTTAGGTAGGTTTTAGGTTTATTTAGGTTTAGGTTTAGGTTTATTTTAGGTTTTAGTTTAGGGTTTAGGATTTTAGGTTTTTTTTAAGTGAGAATAAAATCAGATTCAACATTTCTTCTTTTTGATTTCATTAACTAAGTATCACACTAAGTTTTCTAAGACATAAGCGATGACATATATAAAAAATGAGCATGGATAGAGTGAATCAAAAACCCAAGATAACTAGAACCATCTCTAATGTAAAGACATAGTTTCATAAGCAGTAGATCAATTCTTAGTTTCTCTAGTTTCACAAAACCATGCCTCTTGAGTAGGGATCCACCATCAAATCCCTGATCTCTCCCTCTGCCACCACCATGGTTGTAACCTCCCTCGCTCCTCCCTTCTCCATAACCATCACTACTCCGACCACCACCTCCAAATCCCCACCACCATCATAGCAATGTTGCCTCCACCTCCAAATCTAGATTGACCTTGGTTGATGGTGATGTTCATGCCTTCAAGGTCTTTCCCATTCTTATGGTATAAGTTTAGGTTTATTAGGTTTTAGGGTTTAGGTATATTTTTTTTAATTTATTTAGTTACTTTAGGTTTAAGTTTAGGTTTGTTTTGTTTTGTGGTAGTTTAGGTACAGGGTTTACACAGTAGGGTTTAGTTGGTTTTTAGGGTTTAGGTTTAGGTTTAGTAGGTTTTAGGTGGGGTTTATGGCTAAGATTTAGTGTAGGGTAATTTTGTTTTAAAATTAGTTTTAGTTTTATTTATTTATTTTATTTTATTTTTATTTTATTTATTTAGATTTATTTTTATTTTATTTAATTATTTTATTTTATTTATTTTAGTTTAGGTTTTTTTATTTAGTTTATTTTTATTTAGGTTTAGATTTAGTTTATTTTGTTGAGTTTTTTTTTTTATTTTTAGTAGGTTTTATTGTATTTTTTTGTGTTTAGGTTTTTTATTATTTTTTAGATATAGATTTTAGGTTTACTTTAGGTTTATTTTAGGTTTTTTTTAGGTTTTTTATTTTAATTTATTTTATTTTATTTAGTTTATAGGTTTAGCTTTATTTATTTAGTTTAGTTTATTTTTTATTTATTTTAGTTTAGTTTTAAGTTTATTTTATTTATATTTTATTTAAGTTTTATGTTTTATTTTATTTATTTAGGTTTAGGTTTATTAGTTTTATTTTATATTTTGTATTTATTTATGTTATGTTAGTTTTTATTTTTATTTTTATTTTAATTTTATTAGTTTTTATCCATTTTTCATTAGGTTTTAGGTTTAGAGGTTTATTTTATTATATTTTATTTAAGTAGGTTTTTATATTTTATTTTAGGTACGAGTAGTTTAGGGTTTGGCCTTGTTAGTTAGGGCCCAGTTTTAGGTTTGTGGTGGGCCTAGGGTCTGGGTATCTCAGTTTAGTAGATAGTTTAGTTCTTTTTGGCTTACATTTATTCTTTAGGTTAGTTGGTTAGGGTTTTATTTGTTTTATTTTTAAATTTTAATTTTTAATTTTAAATTAAGTAAACCTATGTTTAGGTTTTTAGCTTTTAGTTTATTTTATTTATATTTTATTTTTATTTTTATTTATTTAGGTTTATTTATATTTTAATTAGTTTAGTTTATTTATTTTAGATTTTTATTATGATTTGTGTAAGTTTATTTTTAGTTTAGTTTTATTTTTTTAATTTTAGGTTTAGGTTTTATTTTATTTTTAGGTTTAGATTTTAGGTTTTATTTTATTTATTTTTAGGCATTAGTTTGTAGGTTTATTTTAGTTTATTTTATTTTATATTTATTCAGTTTAGGTTTTATTTTATTTTAGGCTATTTAGGTTTCATTTATTTATAGTTTATCATAGTTTAGGTTTGGTTAATATGATTTTATTTTAGGTTTAGGTTTTAATTATAATTTTTTTTTTATTCATTTTATTTTTTATTTAGTTTAGGATTAAGTTTTATTTTATTATTTAGTTTTTTAGTTTATTTTATTTTATTTTATTTAGTTTTATTTTAGTTTGGTTTACTTTAGTTTATTTTATTTTATTTAGTTTAGGTTTATTTTGTTTATTTTAGGTTTAGGTTTCTTTATTTTAGTTTATTATTATTTTTTGGTTTTAGTTTATTTATTATGTTTGTTTTTTATTTTATTTTGGTTTTTATTTTAGTTTTGTGTTTAAGTTTTATTTTAGGTTTATTTTTAGGTTTTAGTTTTATTTAGTTTTATTTTATTTTTATTTTACATTTAGTTTTATTTATTTAGGTTTTTATTCTTAGATTTATATTATTTTTTAGTTTAGGTTTTATTTATTTAATTTTATTTTATTTTATTTTATTCTTTATTATTATTTTAGGTTATTTGTGGTTTAGTTTAGGTTTATTTTATTTTATATTTTATTTTTTTTAGTTTTAAGTTTTTATTTATTTATTTAGGTTTATAGGTAGTGTTAGTTAGTAATGAGGATAAGGCCCAGGGTCCAAAGAAGAGGCTCAGGATCAGATAGGTTTATTTGGGCTCAGTTATTTGGTTGGCTTAGCCTGTTGGCTCAGTGGGTTAGTAGTTGTGAGGTATGTAGGGCCTGGGTTTGGGTCAGGGTAGGCTCAGGTTGTAGTGCTCAGGTATAGGATCAGGGTAGTGGTAGTTTAAGGTTTAATTAATCAAACTTTTAGTTGTTTAGATATTTAGTTTTTATTTATTTTGTTTATCTTTATTTTATATATGTATTTTTTTTTTATTAATTTATTTAATTTATTAGTTTTTTATTTTTATTTATTTTTAGGTTTAGTTTATTTTTTAGTTATGTTTATTTTAAGTTTATTTATTTAGGTTTAGGTTTATTTTATTTTTATTTTTAGGTTTAGGCTTTAGGTTTTTTATTTTATATTTATTTAGGTTTTTTTTTTTAAGGTTTTATTTTTTATTTATTTTATTATTTAGTTTAGGGTATTTACTTTATTTTTAGGTTTAGGTTTATATTTTGATAGTTTTTAGTTTAGGTTTAGGTTTATTTTATTTTGTTTATCAAAGGTTTAGGTTTTTTTTATTTAGGTTTTATTTTTATTATTTTAGGTATTTTAAGTTAAATTTTAGGTTTAGTTTTTTAGTTTTATTTTATTTTATTTTAGGTTTATTTTATTTTATTTTCATTTAGTTTTTATTTTTATTTAAGTTTTTTATTTTTTTTAGTTTAGTTTAAGTTTTTATTTATTTTATTTTAGTCAAGCTTTTATTTTTTATTTTATTTTATTTATAAGTTTAAGTTTAGGTTTGGGTTTAGGTTTAGGTTTAGGTTTTAGTTTTGTTTTTAATTTTATTTTATTTTTTTTATTTTATTTAAGTTTATGTTTTTTATTTATTTTATTTTTAGATTTAATTATAGGTTTTAGTTAGTTTAGGTTTAATTTTTTAGGTTTTTAGGGTTTAGGGTTTAGGGTTTGCTGTTTATGGTTTAGGGTTAAGGGTTATTGGGTTTAAGGTTTAGGGTTTAGGGTTTAGGGTTATAGTTTTAGGGTTTTTGGAAATATTTGGCTACTGAACTCTCTTTGCAAATAAGGAGTCGACTTACCGAGAGGTCTTTTACAAATGAGTGTTTGGCAAAGCAACAAGTGAATACCCAAACAAGGAGGTGGAGAATGAAAAGAATGAACTGCAGTTGAGCTCCGCTTTTCCCAACAACTAGTCAACCTTATTTTCTATGCCTGTAGCTGAATAATATCTGTATCTTCCTCTAAGAATTTCTTTTCATCTTCATTACCATAACTCTATCTAAGGCCACTGATTGTTTTAAAAGGAGATACTGATATTGTTCAGCTACAAGCAGAGAAAACATTCCTGTAGTTCCAATAAGGCTTTATGAAGACTGAGGTTTTCTATTATCAGCTCATATTGGCTTGCTATGCTCTCATTCAACTGCCTCTCTAGATTTATAACACTATTTATGGTCTCCTCTTTGCTCCTTTGAAATAAAAAAATTTCTCTTTGAAGGGATACATTCCATGCAAGTTCTCTTTCTCTTACCCGATCACCTTTTCTCTCAAACTTGGAACTTTGAAAGCTTTAATGAACAATCATTTGACCTTCTATCATGCTCATTCTCTAAGCTTTATTGCAGTTCATTCTTTTCGTTCTCTAGCTCAGTTGCAGAGTAGAAGCCCATCTCTCAAAAAGGTTCTACGCTCTAAAAGATGATTTTCTAAAAAAAAAAATAAATATCGTTAGAAATGTAATTAGGGAATTAAGTATCATTAAAAAAATTTAGAAATAGGTATAGTCGCCCACTAAGTGGGCAACTAGGTAGCCACATCTCCTCCAGGCATGGATAGTGTAATTAGCCCAATTAGTGGGTGACTAGGCACTATTACATCTGAAGGTAGTCGCCCAATAATTGGGCGACTAGCCTGTAGAATCTGCAGGCTAGTCACCCACTAAGTAGGGGATTAGCCTGCGGAGATTTATTTAAACATGCAATGGCTATTACCTTAAATGATTAGCTTTAATCTCTTATATTTTTGCTTTAGGTTTAGATATTCCATTCATTAGCTTTAAGCCTATATCATCAATTTTGGAGGTTAACCTTAGAGTCTGTAGATTTTCATTTTAAGTAGATCTAAAACTTAAGTACAAAGTATTTATAAAAGTAGATCTAAAACTAAAAACAAAAATGAATATAAGTTCTACAAGTCATTCCACTAAGTGAATACAAATATTTAGATAAATGGATGATCCAGAAATAAAAATAAAATAACTAAGAACAAATGTAGTACAGACGTACAAGTAGACTATCCTAAACATCTAACGCCTCCGTCATCTGCGTGGAATCGCACCACTCCCAGGTGTGTAATGGTCAAGTGCACATGATGGACGATCACACAGCTGATGGTGGCCTTCCAATGCATGATCTTTGAAAGTTTGTGTGTAGATAGTCTGTGAGAAGATAGTCGCTATGACTCAGGTAAGTAGAAGGACTGGATGGCTACATAGATGGACTGCAGATGGACACATGTAGATGGAGCGCCCCTAATCATGCTATGGGACATCCTCCGTAGGCTCCGATCCGTAATGTGTGTCGCTGATATGTACACGCAATCACAGGTCTCTACATAATGCCTCATATCTATCTATGACTCCCTATAGATCATGCTCATCTACACGATCGAAGTATGGTTGGAAAATGTCCTAAGTCACCAAGATGTGCTCCGAGTGCATCAAAAAATAGTGAGTGAAATTATCCTCAAGTAACATATTTTTTTAACTGAATACTTATGTTAACACTAACATATATAAGATCTACAAGTTCTCTGGGGTAGTAAGTGGTTGAGGGATCTGAGGCTGAGTAGAGAGAAGCCCAAGATCACGAACCAAGACATATCTTGATTAATAGCCGCTAGCCTATCCTCATCTTCATCCAAGATCTCGATGAGGTAATCCCTTCACCTCTTCCAAGCGGCAATGTGCACCTAGTGGTAATCAACCTAGTCAACATCCTCTTTGCCTCGACCATCGACCCTTTTAAAACTAGGGTCAATTGGTGCCACATCTACTCTAGGTATGAGTCTGAACTGTCACAGCACTCGATCAAGTAAATGCCACTCCACCCTCTTCCAACTGATCCGCAGGACTCATGCCAACCATATATTGGAGCATGTTGAGCAAGTATGTGATTGACATACAATGATATACTTAGTGTATGGCTCCCAAATCCCCTGCACATGTTAAAAATTATGTTAAATTAGAATATGCATTATAAAAATTTGAACTAATATGTACTCTGCAAGTCCAACCTGAGTATGCAGCAAGCCATCCAACTCATTTCTATACAATGCAACATTTACCATTGGCATCTGGCGAACATATCTCTCATTCCACCTATGCACACAACACATTTAAAACAAACATATACACTAAAATTTGAAAGTGCAGAATGTAAAATATACCTCAAACCAATGCTGAGAACGTCAAGATCAGTCGGATATGACACATGTAGGGTCGGCCTCCCCACATGAAGATGCTCCCAAGACCATATCTGTAGGAGGTGTAGGCAACCAGCCATGTTGGCTCTGTTAGGCCTAGAAGACTCATAGAGTTCTCTGTAGAGGTAGGCCAGAACCGCTCCTCCTATAGACAGTGTACTGAATGAATCTAGGTCCTCTAAAAGTGGAAGAAACAGCAGGTGGACCTCAAAACCTGATGTATCCAGCATTAAGAAACACCTAATAAGAAACATAATGTAGGCACACAGGTGCTTGAAGTACTCCTCAGTGCTTAGATGTACATATGACTCCTTATAAAAATACCATCTGAGCCACCTCAATGGCATGCATGTTTGCATGCGACTATCGAAGGGTCAACGATGTGTGTGGGGTCACACCGACATAGGTGTCATCCTAGCAATTCATCGTAGTAATCTAGCCAACTAGCCCATCTATTCCCCTCACCGATCATAATTAGGCCAATGACAAGTGGCTAATCAATGCATAATCCCAAGATCATTATCACTTCTTGTAGCATCACAGTCATCTAACCAACAGCTAGGTAGAAGGTATTGGTCTGTGGAGACCATCTCTCTACTAGGGTAGTCAACAAATGATGATCTAGGTGGATGAAATGAAGCTACACTCGTAGGCACTCTACCGATGAATCTTTGATGGGCCACACCTTGACAAAGAACAGAAGCAGCCTCTGAATAGATTCTCGTAAAAAAAAATAATACAAGCACGTTAAGCATGATAATTACATAGATGTAACATAGAAACAAAAATTAAATATTACTTACAGTATCATGGTGAGTGGCTCATTGCGTCCACGTAGAGAGGCTATGCTAGGGTGGACCTCAGTAGGTGGCTGCTCCAACTGTTGGGTGGCCTCCCTAGCATGGGCCCAACGTTGACGTCTAACTGGTCAGCGATGCTCCTCAGCCATCATACCTATTGAAGAAAACAAATGCAATTGTCAGTGTTAGATAGTTCTAAATAATGGAAGGAAGAATTGAAGCATAAAGTAACGAAAAAAAAGAGTATTGCAACCTATAAGGAAAAACTAAGTAACATGCACTAAACATATGCATTGTATGATAAAGTATCCACAACATATCTTCTACTATTAACATTGTGCGGGATGACTTGCATAGACTGTAGGTTCTACTACTGCTAGCTCTATTTTCATCCATTGTATTTCTAAACCTGTTGGTATGAGGCCTTCCTGACCTTCTACAAAAATTAGGTGGCTGCAATGCTATTAATCCATGTTATGTACTGAAAGATGGCCACTCAGAATGGTCAAGCAAAGTGTGAAACTCATTTAAGTATGTGAGCTTATATAGATGCAGCGTGTAGTACTTTAACATTGAACTTTGACTCCATTCTACCTATAATCTCCATAGGTTTTAGATTAATTTGATGCCTGATCATAGATATAATGAAATAAGTAATGAATTTTGATCTACACTGCCAATGACCACCTACGCTAACTACATTGATACATCTATGGCTTTCCCCAATTCTCGATATTCTCCAAGCACCCCCTAAGCGTCTGCTGTTATTACAATGCAAACACTAATTACATGGTCTGATAGGACTATCATGATATACATATGTAATCGTATAGTTCTTTTGGTTAAAGGTCACTATTTGGAATTAAACATTATTCACTATACACCACCCAATAACAACAAACTGAAGACTTTGTTTACTTGTGAAACACATTCCTTCGACAAGGTCACCTAGGATTTCAATATCGTCTGTTAGAAAAATTTTATCAGATGGACCGTCAAAGTAAATATCATTCTCCCACTCTCTCATAGTTTGACACATCCATACATACTCATTTGTGGACAACATCTAACTTTCACTATCAATATTCCAGTGAATGATTTTTTAAAAGATCATGACTGGCTACATTTCCAATGACAGTGGCTTTTAACCCAATGAACAATCTTCACCCATCCCTCTGCTTTCGACTCATTACTTGAATCATTGCTCATGGTCCATATCATTGCTCAAGACTCAACGATTCCTCACGAATGATAAATAACATCATCGCTGCCAAAAAAAGTCATCAGCATGATGGCACATACTGTTAAACTTATTAAAGTAAGGAGAGGGAATTAAATAGTACAAGTATAAACATGGAAAGGTTGATAAGGTATTACTTGGGAATCAATTCATCAAATCTGCTCTGTGTCGCCACAGGTACATGTGTGGTGAAATCCTGTGTATGCATCATTGGTATATCCAATGACCTTATTACTGAATCAGATGAAGTGGATGCAACATTAGCATCCTCTACTTCCACATACAACACTAATATCTAATGGGAAGCTTCATCTAGAGTAACATCGCAAACTTCATCGTCAGATATAATAGATGCTATAAATCCATTACCCACCGAATAATGACATGTAATACTTACAGTGTGGTGAACTGAATCAATGTTCAATGACATCATAATACGTTGTTTCAATTCCAATAAGGTGTTGTGCCACAGAACCTTAATTGGATGATTTTGACCTCCCACATAACTTGGACTGAATTGCTCATCGATACTTAGTTTGCCTCTATAAAGAAGGATCAGTGAAACAAATTCTCTACTCATTCTTATAGAATAAACTACATAAATCATAAGAAATTTAAATAATCGACACATTATACAAACGCTGCCATTTAACATGACTACAACTAACAGGGCTTTAAGCTTACAGGCCAACTGCAATAACTCAAAGCCAACTCATACCTTTCAAAATTATGTCATACACCCTAAATAATACTATACTCGACATCTTATCACCTGAAATGCAACGCTAACACAAACATACAAATCAAATCTAACCATAAAATTCTAACCATACAACTCTAATCCCTAGCACACATACTCTATTAATTTATAAATGAAAAGAAGTAGGGATTTACAATGTGTTGATAAAGAACGACAGGAATGAGCAAAAAAATGGTAGAATCCACTGCAGGAAACTTCCCCAAACAAAATGGAGCCCTTGAAAGCTAATGTTGGCTTCCAATGGTTGCTAGATGGAGAGGGAAGTCATCAAATGCCAGGACATGATTGTCGAGAAGAAAATGAGCTACTTTTGGCTAGAAGGAGAAGACGGAAAAATACCGGTGGTTGGAGCAATGTCGACGACTGCCGAGAAGCTTGGAGACAAAGATGACTATGCTCAGAAGGGGCAAAATGGTCAGCGGCAAGCATCGAGGCATTGGAGGCTCGCATTGGAGGCATCGGGGGCAAAATGAAAGATTATAGAGGGAAAGAATAGGGTCGATCGGTCCGATCAACTCAATTTCTTTATCCCACCACTAGCCCACCTAAGTGGGCGGATTAATGACGAAGCCCACTAAGTGTGACTACAGTAAATGAAGCCGCACACTAAGTGGGCGACTAGCTTCAGGTTAACGTGGCAACTTCCATGCCACATCGAAGGTGACAGGGCTACCTAGTCGCTCAATTAGTGGGCGACTATACCTATTTTTAAATTATTTTTAATAATACTTAATTCTCTAATTAAGTTTCTAATGATACTTATTTAAAAAAAATCCCCCTCCCCCTAAATTGAAGAGCATTATAGTATGGCGGGCGGTGGTAGATGAACACCATGGGTGCTTCCATTTTTTGCCTCTTCTTTCATGAGTGCTTTGTTAATGTACGAACCAATATACAAGTTTTAAAGTTTTTTTCTCTTTACAATGTTTTCTTTTAAGTTCTAAGAGGCATTTGGTAATAAATTTATTTGAATATTTAAATAATTAAATCCCATAAATCACAAATGTTTCTCGAGGATTTAGTAAATCTCGAATTCAGTAAATCCCATAAATCCTCTAAATGTAATAAATCGGATTTAGTGAATCTAATTGGAAGGTGGATTTACACGATGTAATGTATGTGGTGAGTGGCTGGGATACTTTGGTATCACATTTTTTTTTCACCGGTTTCGGGAGGAAGGGAGTAGGATGCGAGGAGGGGTATTTTGAACTCCAAAATTCCATCAATGCCTTTGGCAGCAAGATGAATCTTTGAGGGTTTTGACTAAAAGATAGGGAAGAGGAAGAACTAGTGTTAATTAAAAAGAAATAAAATTATTTAAATTAAAAATAATTAAATTTAAATTTTATGGATTATCTTATTAAATTGAAGTTATTTTAAATTTAATTTAACTAAATTATTAATTATTATGCTATTTTAACTTAATTATTAATTAAGATAACTTAGATTTATAATCATATAAGTATGGATTTTGTCTATGGTACTTCACTTTTTATGATGTTTTTAATTTAAGTCATAATATATACAAATTTTACGAAATGATATAAAGTAAACACAGGACTAAATGTACTTAACAAAGCACTTCAATACTTTTATTTTTTTATAAAATACATATCAATATACTTTACTTTTTAGGTGCTTAATTTAAGTCACAATGTAAAGAGTTGTTATATATATATATATATATATATATATATATATATATATATATATATATATATATATATATATATATATATATATATATATATATATATATATATATATATATATATATATATATATATATATACACACAACAACAACAAAACAACTTTCTTAATCCCATCAGGTGGGGTAATGAATCTTCTCTCCATTTGTGTCAAATTATCATTTAATTTAAGTATACTAAGATCATTTTTATACATATTAACCAAGTATTTTTAGGTCTACCTCTATCTTTCTTAACATAAGAAAAATCTAATGCATCGAATCCTAATCAGTCATGACGGGGCTTATGTGGCCAAACCATCTAAGGCTAATTCTCCTAATCTTATCTACCAGCTACTCCAACTTTTTCCCAAACATACTCATTTTTCATTCTATCTCTAGTAAAGTACTCATCCACCTAAGCATCCTCATCTCATCTAACACTTAACTTAGTATTATGCTTCTCTTGGCCAACATTCTACACCATAAGTCATTGCGGTCTTACCACCATCTTAGAAAATTTTCCTTAAGTTTAAGTGGAACTTTTCTATCACAAAATAGGCGATGCATTCCTCCACTTCAACCATCCAACTTGAATTCTACTAATAACATCTCCACCTATTTCACCATCATTTTGAATAATAGAGCCTAAATATCAAATTGCTCACTCTTATTAATGACTTGTTCACCTAATGTCACAACACTACCACTAGAACTCTACAACTAAAATTACACTCCATATATTTAGTTTTAGATCTACTTAAACGAAACCTTAGACTCTAAAGTTGACCTCCATAATTCAAGTTTTTGTTGGACTCCTTCTCTAGTCTTATCAACAAGAAGAATGTCATCAGCAAAAAGCAAACACCAAGGTACATCTTCTTGTAAATGCCTAGTAAGAACATCCATAACTAAAGTAAAATGATAAGGGTGGCTTAAAGCTGATCCTTGATGTAATCCAAAGAAATAGGAAAATAATTTGTCAATCCTCCTTGTGTTTGGACACAAGTAATAGCTCTAGTATACATATCCTTAATGACTTGAATATAACCAATATTAACTCCTTCCAAAATCTCCAAAGAACATTCTTGAAACTTTCTCTAAATCAATAAATATCATATGTAGATCCTCCTTACTTTCTATGCTTCTCCAAAGAAACCTCTTAACAAATGTATAACATCCAGTAGATCTATCCGCATGAAACCAAACTGATTGTGAGAAACTTCTATATCACATCATAACCAATGCTCAATTACTCTTTCCCATAATTTTAATGTACACATTCCTTAATTTTATTTTACTCTTGTGCATCACCTTTATTATTAAATATAGGAACCAAAAAAATTCTTTCTCCACTCATCTGGCATCCTTTTAGTCTTTAAAATAACATTAAAAAGATTTTTAAGCCAAGAAATTCCTTGATCTCCTAAACATTTCCACACTTCTATTGAAATATTATCCGTTCCTATTGCTTTTCCACATTTCATTTTCTTTAAAGCTTCACTAATTTACTAATATGATGATAAAATTAAATTCTATTTTTTGTTTAGGGTATTAAGGTTGCTAAAATAAATAAATCTTTCAGATCCTTCATTGAAAAGTTTATCAAAATACCTCATCCACCTATTTTGAATATCCTTTTTCTAAGAAAAGAACTTTATTATTTTCATCCTTAATACACCTCACTTGAACTATATCATTACTTCTCCTATCTCTTTGGTTGGATAACTTATACATATATCTTTCACCTTCTTTGGTATCTAATCTATTGTATAAATCACTAAAAGCTAATTTTTTTGCATCATATATTACTTTCTTAGAATCTCAGCCCTTTATATTTTTCCCAATTCTCCAGTTTTACATCTAAATCAAGTTTTATACAATGCTTCTTTATTTTATCTTTTTTTTGCACACTCGACTCCACCAACTCTTATTAAAAGAAGCTTTTACTTTTAATTCTCCAAGCACATCTTTAGTAACTTGCTTAATTTCACTTGCTATTATTTCCCACATAATGTTAGCTTCCTTATGAACATCCCAAATTCTAATCTCTTGTAGCTTGCTTTTAAAAATATTTTTATTTATGTTCTTTAAGGGTCCCCATCTAATCCTAGGACAATAATTTGATTTATTTTTTCTCTTACAACCTTTCATCTTAAAATCTAAAACTAACAATCGATGTTGGGTACTTAAAATTTTCACTTGGAAAGACCTTACAATCTTTACAATCTAAACGATATATTTTTCTTATCAAAAAATAATCAATCTGTGTTTTACTAGATCCATTTTTATAAGTTATAATATGTTCATTTCTTTTCTTAAATAAAGTGTTAGCAACTACAAAATCATAAGCTAAGGCAAAATCTAATATAGTCCTACCTTCTTCATTAGTCACTCCAAAGCCATAACCACCATGAATACTTTTAAAATCTTCTACCACTCTACCAACATGTCCATTTAAATCTCCTTCAATAAACTTTTTTCTTCAAGAGGTATCTTTTGTTGTATTCCTCTAATTCATTCCAAAATCTTTCTTTTGAGCTTACCTCCAAACCTACTTAAGGAGCATAGACACTTATAACATTGATAATCTTAGTATCAACAATAATCTTTAAAGCTATAATTCTATCTCCATATCTATTAATATTTATAACATTATCCTTCAAACTTTTTTCTATAATCACACCTACACCATTTTTAGTTTAAATTTTACTTGAATATCAAAGTTGAAAATCTAAACTATCAATCTCCTTGGCCTTCTCCCCAACCTTAATATATCAATAAAATCATAAGCATCTAGCTAAATGCTTCACTTATTATGTACTCAATTTAGATAACAATGTATGTGTATTTATGCAATATATCAATAAAACCTTAAGTACCTAGCTAAGCACTTCACTTTTTTATAAGGAATTCAATTAAAGTAAAAATATAAGAAATATTTATGAAAAGATAAATATAACAAGAAAACCACAAGTATCTAACTATGTACTTAAAAATGTTATTTTTCTATAAAATACCAAGTTAGGTACTTCACTTTTGTGTAATTTAACTCATGATATATGAGCACTATATGAAATGATATACATATCAATAAAACCTTAAGTACTTAGTCAAGTTCTTAATTTTTTATGTGTAATAATTTAAGATACAATGTATGAGCAACTTATGAAATAATATATGTATTAACAAAAAAATTAATTTCCTAACTACATACTTCACATTTTATTTTGTACTTAATTTAAGTCACAATACATGAAACTTTTATGAAATGGTAAATATATCAATAAAACTAAGTACTTATAAAATATTTCAAAAGTTTTTTTTTTAAAAAAAAAGCTTGTTAGGTAGTTCATTTTTTGTATGCTCGATTTAAGTCATAATAAATAAGCTATTTATGGAATGATATATCTATAAATAAAATCTTAAGTACCTAGCTAAATACTTTACGTTTTTATGTTAAATTTAAAGCACAATATATAAGCTAGGTATTTCACTTTTGACTATGTATTTAATTCAAATCACAATATATGAAAATTTTATGAAATGTTGAATGCAACATCCAAATCTCAACCACCTAAATATGCACTTCAAAATTTTATTTTAAAATAAAATACCAAGCAAAGTACTTCACCTTTTGGATGCTTAATTTAAGTAGCAATATATATATTTATGAATTAACATACATATTAATAAAACCTTACATACCTAGCATATATTAACATACTAATATAGTAAAAAGTAATAAATTATACAAAATATCAAGTAACATATTAATATTTTGATATCAAACCCTGAAGTAAGAAGTTATATATAAACAACATAGTAAAATAAGATATCAATGTAACAACAAATGACAATAATTTAAAATAAGTTTAACATTGTTAGTTTTGCCTATTACTTCAATTATTTAATATCAAAGTAAGAATCTCATAAGTAATGATGGGTACGGTGACCATTATACATGACATGGAGAAGTACAAGAGAGAGGCACTTAGGTAATATCAATTGTTGCATATGTCCAGGGCATGTGTGTTATTTATGTAATTATAACTTATATTTAATTTTTTTTAATCTATATTTAAAAGTGCACACAACTCATAAAATTAAGGCAAGATCTTTTCTCACATCATGAAGTGTAAGCTTCACATAGCATAATGATGTAACCCTCAATGCGATTTTTCAACAAACATAAAATAAAATAAAATAAATACATTGAGGCAAATTTTTTTATGCAATTTTAAACAAGGATCCAATTAACCAATGCTACTACAAAAAATCAATCAATTCATGGCTCTACATCATAATACAACATGATATTTTTATAATTAAAGCAAACAATCAATCTTAACAAAATAAACCACATGCCAAAGGCCTTAACTCAATAGTATATTCCTTAATTTCTAACTCATAAGTTATAAGCACCAATTTCAACGAATGAAGCTATGATGAATTTCTCTAGATTTAATGTAGATTTAATATCTATATTTAGCCTTGAGTATACCATAGATCTATAACTAACATAGTGTCCACCTATATATGTATGGACCTCTAATGAATATATAGATAGATTTCTTTCCTTAAAAAATGACACAAATTACATTATTAACATAAACCCATGAGAATAAACTTCTATTAAAATCATTTAAAAGTATGTATCCAAACTAACCTAACTAGAAGATTGACGAACTATTAGTAGACCAATCTCTTCTAAAAGGCAACAAACAAAGTGTCTCTTAAATTGAATTATGATTAATATCCTGAGTAAAATCCAATGAAAAAGGCCTAAAGTCAAGGCTTATTAAAAGATGGATCCTTAAATTAAGATTCATATTCTAAACTAAAATAAAATACTCATTTTGAAATTTTTTGAGCAAATAAATAAATATGATAATTGATCCTCAAAGTTAATACAAAAGAAAAAACCTAATGGAATTCCAAAATAAAAAAAATTGACCAATACAAATAGCTTGTGAGAAAGTAAGCCAAATAACTATGACAGAATGTATAAAAAACAAACAAGGAATTCCACTCTAAGGGTTTGACTAAGCATAAATCTAACAAATTGATGGATTGTTTGATGTAAGTATTTAAGAAGCATCTCTATTTCAAATGCAATATAAATTAACAAATTGTATTTTTTAAAAAAAGTTATTTGGTTAGTTGAAAAATAAATACTCAAAATCATTTTTTGTGTTTAGTTGGCTAAAATAAAATACATTATAAGTGAGGACAAGATATGCTTTCGACAACATGGTTGGTTGGACAATGCTCATGTGTGGATGAGTGGTGGCATCAAAGTCGAGCTAGGGTTTTGATCAAAGATGATGTAGGTTGTGGTGCTTTAGGATAACAAGGGATTGAGGTCAAAGATGTGGCTGTGAAGAGGCATAGAGGTCAAGGACATGCAAGGGGATGTGATAGCACAAAGTTTGGACAAACGATAATATGGTCAAAGTTTGGCAAGGCGCAGGTTGTGTAATCCTATTATTTTGAATTCACTCAATTTGTAAATTCTAAATTCATAAAAAAAAATGAGCATTTTGAATTTTACAAATTCCCCTACATAGAGATTTTTCATTTGCATTACTTGAAACATAAAACCATATGCTCTTCTTTAACCAAAATAAACATCACTTGAACTTGATTTGAAGAAGATGATGTGTCATACAATAAAAAAATTTCAATTACATAATAACTAGATTAAGTTCTTTCAATATAGGATTCATAGATATATCTCCTTTACAAATAACATATAAATATTTATATTAAAAACACATCAGGAGGAACTAAATTTTCAAAACCATGTAGTTTATCAACTAAATTAAAATTGATGCTCATTATAATAAGCATTATGCTCAAAGGTTTCTAAACCAATATATAAACAAACTATCCACAAATAAAAAAACCAAATATGCCTTATTGACTTATAATATTACTTATCAACATAGAAGAAACTCTCTAACGTATTAATAGTCAACAACACAATAAAATCTTATAAAAAAACAATAACATAAACACGAGAGTACTAGTCGGTTGATGGCCAAAATTAATAACATAACATTAAAATAGTTAGTCAATATGAACAAGAAAAACAAAATAAAATCAATAATAATATATGGTATGAGTGGTACAAACACAATATTGAAAAAAGGATATTGTTTGGTTGAAAAAAAATCTTATAAGAGCTGCCTTTCAAATCTGTGGTGAGAAAAGAAAGACAAGACCTATAGAAATTTATCATTTTAGGACGCCACATAAATGTACTTATTTAGGTGATCGGGTACCTCAATAAGGAAATAGTGTATTATCTCAAAAGATAGAGGTCACTACCCTTTAATGGACCTAATCACCTCAATAAGGACTCCTAAGGATGATGAGTCTACATATGGACCAGAGATTCTTCTCCTACTTTACATGGAAAAGTAAAGTAGGATTTTTAAATTGGGTTAATCAAGTTCCCTATAGGAGCAAGCCCCCATAGTTAATTATATCCTAAGAAATGGGATTCCAGGAAAACTCTTTAAGGAAAAATGATTGTCTCTGAAGATTTCAATAGGAAGGACTATCAACCGATTAGTTTATGTTTGAAGATCAAAGTGGGACTTATTATCGAAGCCAAAAATGGGAAATAAGTAGGAGATGCTCATGATGCTAAGAAACCTAGCGAGCACCTCAAACTATTCTATAGTTGTCTTTACATTTTTGAAATTGATTTAGTTTATTTGCATTACATTTTTCATTAGAAATTTAGGACTTAAGATTCCTTAACACAAGATTAAGGAAATGCCTAAGAGGTGAGGAATTATGCTTATGGCACACAAAGAGGAAAAGCAATCGTAGAACCTAAACCTAGGGAGCTTCGATGAGGGATGAAAGTACAACCTAAATCTAAGGTGAAAATGGGTAATTGGTTTGACTTCACATGAATGGACAAACCACCCAACATCTTGGACTTACAACTACCTGGGTGGCAATCCTCTCCTCCTACATTTTAAATACATGTAAAGTCTTTATGCTTATGCAAGATAGTTAGGTTGTTGTTTATTTAGAAAGAGAGTAAAACCTCACTCCCTAAAGAGACTAGATCATGTAAAGGGATATGCATGCTTCAAATGACCTAATATAATGCAATTCAAATTTTATTTTATTTTCATTTTTGGACAATCATTTTGGCTCAGGCTACTAAGATTGTTGACCTCATTTTTACAATGGGCTCTCAACACCTCCATGTTAGACAGAAGATTCCTCTTAGACACTAGAGATCCTTAGTAAGATTAGGTGGACACTCAACCTACAAAAGACTTAGAAGAGTTAGCCATAGGAATAGGTCATGCTTTGGGGTGTTAGGAAAACTTCCTACCCAGCTTAAACCATTCTTCACTCCTTCATTCAAGTTAAACTCCAAATCAATTTTATTTGATTTTATCCAAACTCAAATCAATTCCATATGATTGAAATTCATGATTGAAATCTATGATTGAAACCCATGATCAAAATTCATCAAAATTCCATCAAATCTTCTCTTTTGTCCTTTCTTAAGGACTTAACCAAAATCATGATTCAAACCTATTCAAATCTTTGAGATTTCTCATAATTCATTTATATTCTCATATATAAATGAAATATATATTTAAACCAATCAAACTAAACTCAAAATTCCAATTAATTCATGAAATTTCTTAAAATCTCTTAAAATTTCATTATTGGACTTTTCCTAAATAATCAATTCAAACTCATGGGATTTTTTCAAAACTCATTTGTATTCTCTTTTATATTCATATATATAAATGAAATATAAATATAAATCAATCAAATCAAATCCTCGAATTAAATTCTCAATTTAAAATTTCTTAAATCCCTTAATTTTTCATTAATGGACTTAGCCTAAATCTTGATCAAACCATTTCAAACCCATGGGATTTTCTCAAAACTCATTTATATTCTCATTTATATTCACATATATAAATAAAATATAATAAATTAATCAAATCAAATCAAAAATTAAAATTCTCTCAATTTAAAATCTCCTTAAGTCATTAATTTTCCATCAATTAATTAAATTTTCCTAAATCTTGATCAAACCATCTCAAATTTATGGGATTTTCTCATTTATATTATATATTCATTACATATATAATATAAAATATAAATTTAAATCAATCAAACAAATTCAAAATTCAAACTCCAAACTACAAAAAAATCTTTCCTAAATCCTTAATGGACTTAGCCCAAATCATGACTAAAATCCAAATCATTGAAATTTTCTCATGATCAATTTATATTCTCATTTATATTCACATATATAAATGAAATATAAATTCAAACAATCAAAACCAATTCCAAAAATCAAATCAAAAACTCAAAAGAAATCTTGAATCTTGAACTTATTAAATCAACTTCAAATCAAGTCAAACTCTTGATTTTCTCTCATGGATCAATCAACCTACAATCATGAGCTCATATATAAATCCAAACTTCAATCAAACAATCAAAACCTAGTTCAAAAAATCAAACCCAAAATCCTTCATATTCTCCCTTTGAATATGAAATTGTCAAATGAATCAAAACCCATTTGACTTCAAATCACTTGTAATGGATTTATATTTTAATATAAGTCCATATAAGATCAACCAACTTCAAATCAAGCTTTGATCAAGCCATTTGTCACTTAGCTCACTTGACCAAAGTGACCTAAAGTATTATATGAGCCAAATTCTAATCATAACCAAGATGGATTGAACCAAACTCATATTTGCCTCTCATCATGATCAACAATCACCATGGGATGATCAATCAATCAAATTAGGTCAAACCAAGTCAAACTAAGGTTGACCAAGTCAACTTAACCCAAAATGAAACCTAACATAGCCAAATTACCATAGGCCAAATTTGAAACCATTAATCTAAGTTCACTCATGATCTATGTTTGAACTTGACCAAGCCAATATTTGAGAACCTAGCCCTGATTGACCCACCCAAGTTGACTTTTGACCTAAAGGGTCAAAATGTGTCAAAATCTAAGCAAAGATCCAAACCAATGGGTCAAGTCCATTCCAAATCACTTGTGGAACTTGACCAAAGCCTCAAGCCTCAACTAGACCCAATTGAACTTAGATCCAACATGACTAAAGGGGTCATGTTGAGCCAAAATTGAACTTAACCCAAATTGATTGAAAATAAAGATACCAATCCCATATGACTAATAACCTAAACCTTGACCTACCTCAAATAGGTCAAATGGGTCAAATAGGTCGACTTGACCCATTTGACCTAAATAAAGTCATATGAGCCAAATTCAAAACTAATCCAAATCAAACCAAATCAAGCCACCAAAATAATTTAAATGGTCATATGAACTTGAACCCTTGGTTTGACCAATTTGATCAATTGGTCAACTTGAAATTGACCCATTTTGACCTAAAATTATGAAATTCATCATTTACTTGAACTAGATGGTTGGGGAATGATGGCGTGATCTAGATCCCATGGTTTCATCATCCACGGGTAGTGTCCCCTCTACAGTCGAGGAGGTAGTGAACGACCAAGGATCTTTACAACACATGGGTTACATCCAAAAAAATTCTTGACACAGGTGATGTTTGGGAGATAGTCTTAAGTCTATGACAAAGGTTGTTTATCCTATCAAGTATACCTATGATTCACAACTCAAAGGGTAGCCATTGGGGAGCATACAATTGATCATAAAAATGGAGCCTTACCAACCACGATCGAGAACTTTAGTCATAGCTTTGCCATTGGAAGCAAGAGTCAGGACATGGGCCACATCCTTAGAGATTGATTGAGAGTGAATATAGTAGAACACTTTATTTATATTGGCTCTTTTGTGAGTTAGAGTTTTTCTTTATTATCACAAAAGGTGGATAGATTGAGCTTTGCTTTAAGCTTTTAATGATAGAATTTTATTTAAGTAATTTTTTTTAGATTGATATTTAATTTGAGTTGGATTTGACTTGAAAAATTGATTAATTTTAATATATTTAAGAGTTATATCTTATCAACTCTGTTTAATTACTAATAGAAGATTAGATCTACTATCACATAGTTTCTAGATATTTCTAAGTTGAAAATTCTTATAATAGATTTTAGATATTGTTAACTTAAGGCAGTCTAAGACTAAACAAAAGCAACCATACATCTCACACTTAATCTAAACATAGTGTGGGGACCAATCGGGTTTATTTGAGAATGCCTTAATTAACATCTTCTGTTCACTTGTACAATGTGTTGTGAATCCGATGTCATTTGATGAATTGAATTTAAAGATATCTTGCAAGTATCTAATTCATTCATTGAAAGCTCTAACACTTGGACAAGGCATATATTTACTTCAAAATATATGTAAGCACTCATTCTCTTGTTCAAGCTCTTACATGTATTTCAAGATATCTAAATCAAGAAAGTGATTTGCATATGCATGAATATTTGTTTCTTTTAAAATGCTATGTGAAATTTTAAAATATCTAGTTTGAAGCAGAATATTTTCCTTGAAATATACCCACATCATATATTTAAGCTTTTCATATATACATTGATGATGTGAATATATCTCATAATGTATGAAAGTATCACATTATTATATTTAAAAGCTTGTACAAGTTTGACATGAATGAAATTACAAATGCTTTGAAACATGTGCAATCACATTTCTTTGAAGTTCATTGCATGCTTGTTCTTTGAACTTTCAACTTCATTATCTAATTTTTTTAAACTCCTTTTTATATGCTTTCAATTCATGCATCATGATGATGAACTCTATTTAAGTTATCTTTAAAGAGCCATGTTTATACATATCGATTATTTTGTTCTTAATGAGCTATTGAATTGAACATAATCTCATTTGAAATCGATATGATTCCATCATCATTTGAAAGCTAACACTTTATGACTCAGTATTTTACTTAACTACTTCTATTGCTCAAACACATGTTATAACATTGTTTAAACATTCATTCATTAGAAAGGTTATGAACATGCTCATTGATAAGTTGTATGATTGTATTTTAAGCAAAATTAGACTCCTATAAGCCCTTGTATTTCTTTTATGCATTTGTAACTTTTTGTTATGCTCTAAATTTTGATTTAAGTCTTTTATTTAATTCCATTTAGACTCTTTGATTATCTCTTTTTTCATTTTATTTTTAAGTCTAGAAATTTGATGAAACTTTGATGGCCTCATCATCCTTGGGGTTGCATCGGGTGTTTTGGCTTTCTTGGTGCCCCTCTGATAGCGAGTGGTGTCTTGTGACACCACAACCATCTTCTCACCCATTACGCTCTAATGGGCATTAGCGGGGTCTTGAAACCTATAGAAAGAAATATAATGTATGTGTATTCATTTCATTTTTCTAAGTCTAGAAATTAGATAAAATTTTGGTAGCATTTCATTTAGGGGGAGCGACATCAAACAAATTTTGGCTTACTCGGAATGCCCTCATGAGCAGCGGTCTTGACACCGTATTTCATCTTCATACCTTGAGCACAATAAATAAAACCTCATACAAGCATATATATATCCACATTCACACATCACATGTTCGACTCATTTTTCACCGTTGATAGGCAAAAGCGATTGGACATGCTGCAAACCAAGAGAAGAACCCGCCTCATGACGGTGTTCCTCTGTGATTACGGTGAAGAGAAGGGTCGGAAGGGGAATGAAATGGAGATGGATGAAAAGAAGAACCTCATGGATGTTCTTTTATTGCGATAAAGTAAAATTGGAAAGGTGATGCAAGGAGAACGAAATTGAAAGAAGAACCATGATGTTCTTTATCGGTATGTGAAATGAAATGTAAGGGCGTGAAAGAAGAACTCCTGATGGTTTATGGTGAAATGAGAAAATTGATTTGGAAAAAATTTTGGATTGAGAAAATGAAAATTTGAAAGTGGAATTTGGATTGAAGAAAAGGAGAAAATATTTGGAAAAGGATTTTCAGTTTTGGAGGGAAGGAAATAAGGAAAAGTAATTGGATTAGAAAAAAGAAAAAAAGGAAGAAAAAGAAAGGAGGAAGAAAAAGGATCATTTCAGTTTTAAAGAGGAGAAAAAGAAGAAGAAAATAAAGGGAAGGAAAAGTTTGGTTTCTAGGAAGAAAAAAATGAGAGAGGAGGATCATCGGGAAGAGGGGGGGATGCCTTACCTTTGATTGGAGGGACCAGTTTCAAGAAGAGAGAGTTCGATCCGTGCATCAAGGAGGAGCTCTGTGAAGGAAATTTGGTTCCCTGCGTGTGCTCTCTTCGGAGAGTGAGAGAAGGGGGCTCAGGTCGAGAGCCTCGTGTGACAGTGTGAGGAGAGGGGAATCAGTCGAGAATAGATAGAATAATTTAGGTTAGGTTTTTTTTAAATTGATTTTAAGTTGATTAATTAATTTTAATGAACTTTATGTCGATAAAATCACATGATCAATATATATATATATATATATATATATATATATATATATATATATATATATATATATATATATATATATATAATCTTATATATTTTTATCAATATTATTTCGAATGCAATTAGTCGTTTGTGAAATTTGATTCAAGTCGATGTTAAATTGTCAATTTAGCTCAAAATATCATACTTTCGGCTCGACATTCATGCGGGCTGTCCATTGGCGTGAATAGTCTTCTTTGATAGATTTTGATATTTCGATGCTAATGCTATGATCAATTTCACAAACGGAGGTCATTTAGTTTGTGTCGGCTCCTCTTGACCTTGATATACGTGCAAGCACATTGATGACTCAAGCGTTTGATCAATTGATCCTCAAGTTATGTAATATTTATATTCAAAGTTTGACATTCAGCGATGGTCCGTTCATCGTCGAGAGGTCATTTGAGTTGATTTGGCAACATCTAGTGTATTTCAGTCTCGATTTGTGTGCTTCACTTTCGATCATTCGATATTTCTACAAACTCATTCGAATTAAGTGTGAATAGTCTTATTTGATAGTTTTTGATATTTTGAAAACACGCTAATTTCAAGAGGTTCGTATCATCATTTCACTCGATATCGCATCGACTTTGATAGCTCGATTGCTTTATAGGTTGATCATTAGATTATGCAATATTTAAATATTGACCAATTTTGATGTTCTTAACATGATGGCGAAGTTCTTTCATCGATCGAATGTCGTTTCGACCATTTTTAGTGATGTCAATTTTATTTTGAGCCCGATTATCGCTTCCAAGTCCTTGAATTGATTTGTAGGACTTGACTTATGACATATATGGAGGTCACCAATGTTATTATAAATATATCCTACTCATTCAACTTTCATACTTATGGTAGGCTAATGCTAATAATATTTTTTTTGACATTAAAAACCTATGGTGTTATGTAAAAATAAGGATTTAAGAGTTAAATTTATAAGAATAGATAAAAAAAATTATATTTATGTTATATCTTAAAATAAATTAAATAGCTATCAAAATTACCCAAATCAATTTTGGGATATATCTTCACCTGAATTTTTTTCCTTTACATAAAACAAGCAAAACATAAATTCATATAGTAATTATACAGCTTATATTTTATTGTCAAAACTCACCAAAAATGACAGAAAACAAGTTTCTAAGATCAAAGTATCATAAGCTCAGATAAACTAGTTGTCGTCTCAAAGTAATAGCTTTCCTCTGATGCCTTCAGTATCTTCGGTTCAGCTCCTTACCTCTTGCTTGAGAAATCTAATCGCTCACAGACCTGAAGTTCTTCTTCTGCAACTTCATCTTCTTCCTCTGGACTAACAAGTGCAGAGAGAAACAGAAGAAGAGATGCCATTGAATGTTAAACAATGGCGTAGGGTGTAATTAGAAGGAAGGAACGAAGTAGTATTTAAAAAGATTTTTTTAAAGATCTATTTTTTATTTTGTGATAAAATTTAGTATTATATATATATATATATATATATATATATATATTATTTATTTATTTATTTATTTATTTAAAGTCTAGATATCACATAAATATATAAATTCATGACACATATATCTTTAAAAGAAATATATAAACCTAAATATTGATTTTGTAAATAAGTAAACTTTATATATTATAAATGTGATTTTCTAAATATATTAAAATCACTGTGGCTTTGTTATTTCAGAAAAGTCTTTTAATACGATGTTATTTCTGGAAGAATTATTATTATTATTGGAGATCAGGACAATAACGCTTCAACTTTATTAAATTCTATTACTCATTGGCTATTCAGTCTGATTTCTTATTTGTGTTTTTTAATCCGGACGGCTAATTTATGACAAAAAATCATAAAATATATCTTCTGCCTTTCTAAAAAAGGTTCTCAAGAAAATGGCTTAAGTATTTATAAATAATATATAAATATTTTATTTTTAATTGATTAATTCTAATATTTGTATAACCTCTCTCATAGCATACCTCGTTTTTTTTAGGAACCATTCATCATAATATATGATCTCTTAATAAGTCTCTTTCAACTGGTTTTTTAATTGCTTATGGATGATCTTAAAATAAGGAAATTCCTGAGCTTGTTGGTATCTTTAGTGTTGAATTCATCAAATATCAAGCTCTGATTAATGGCGAAAATAGAAGTTTAATGCCTAGGCTTCCTAAGGCATCGAAGATCAAAGAAAGAGTGGTCATTTGAATTAAAAAAAATCATAAACTCTACAAAAACTGGCCATCTAAATGCATCTTGTATTCATATCTTGATTCTTGTGCTTTTCTCGCACATATGCACGAAGAATTTCATATCAATCATAGTTGGGGGCATGGTTTCACTAAAGTTGTAAGTCTCAATTCTAGCCTTAATTATCTTGCATTATGTAAGAATGGCCTTTCTAGTTTTGATGCACTTAGGTGAGTTTAATTGATCATACTTTTAAGAAAGATTATAAGTACAGAAGACTTGAGATTACTCCAACTGCAATCAGAGCTGAAAGCTATAAGCCTCTTGCATTCTAATAAACTTAGGTTCTAGTTAGTACCTTAGTAGTAATTTTCATTTTGATTTTAGGATCTCAGGTTGATTGTTTCTCTTTTACTACATCATAACTTCTCATCTATGATTCTTTTCACAATCTAGTATTGAAAAACATAAATCCCAAATTTTTAATAAAGTAAACATAAATCTTAAATTTCATATTTTTAAAGCACTAAAGCACAAATATAGAATAACTTAGAATATTTCTAAGCTTCTCATCTACTGCATCCTATTTATCCTCTTTTAGCTCTTAAAATAAATATTCTAAATTTGAATCAATCATATTTGAACTTCTAACTCATACAAGTATTAACATTATTTAAATTGAAAGTTTTCTCAAGAGATTAACTCATTGGGATGTAATTAATAATAAAAGGCTTGTTTTTATTAAAATTATATACTCAAAATAAAATAAATCCTATTTTATTCAAATCAAATGCAAGAAATAATCTCTGAAAATGTTGCCATCAGTTTGATTCTTGAATGGGAAAAGAATGGTTAAATGTTTGATTTCTAAAAATAATGAGGGAGATGAATAGGAAAAACTTTAAAGATTCAATTCTGAGGGGGCTACGAAGAGATAGGGAGAATGAGACATGAGGGGATAAAGAAAAAGAATGAGAATGGCAGAGAAAAATGTGATGCTGAATCACAGTTGTAATATCAAGATAGAAAATTTAAACATTTATGTTTCTAGGAGCTAGTCAAGCATGTATATACAATAATGATAGTGCATAACAATGATTTAAAGGAATGATCTATCTTTAAGGGAATCATTATGAGTTACTTGATCTAGTGTTAAAATTTTAGAGATTATCAAAATATTACTCCAAAATTATTAGACTCATTCTCTTTATATAAAAAGAGCTTAAAATAGGAGAGAACTTAAAGATATAAATAACACTAAAGCCTTTACAATGATCGACGATGAAGATTACCACTAACTCAATTATTATCTCCTGATCATCCTGTCATAGTGTCATTTGATCATTTTTACGTAACAGTCATCACTCGATAATCATCTTTTAACTGACATCGTCTGTCAACGACATTAATATTTATCGACTGATATTCATTTTTTAATCATGACCATCATCATCCACAACTCCTTCAATGATCTCCACTATTTTTAGGAAAACACGCTATGATACATATTTTATACTATCATCTTCTTTAATTGATGGGGCAAACAAACTTCAATTATATTACTTAATAGTGGATTATTTTAACTATGTGAAATTAAATAATTTTCTTCCTTTGTTTTTCAATAAGGATTTTATCATCGTGGTGACCTCTTATTATTGAATGTTTAGATCTTGTATAATATTAAAATACAAAAATTTCTCTCCATCATCATAATTTTTCTCAACATGCTATAAACATGTTTATAAAAATAATAAAATGATACTTTCAATTAAAATAGTATCTGTCAAATCTCAACAAGTTTAATAATATGATCAAATTTTAGCCTCAATAATTTATTAAATTTTTAATAAATTTGTCATATTCATTTAAAAATTTTGGATGTTTTATAAATAAATAAAAATTCAACAATATACAATAGCAAAGTTGTTAGTTCATTCTTTAAATATTAATTTGCATTTAAGCCCGAGTTTGCATCGAATTGCAAGGCACCTTAGTCTAGTGCTTGAGAGCTTTTGCTTTCAACCAAAAGGTCTTGGGTTGAAGTCTTTGCATACGTTATGTGTGATTTTATATATATATATATATATATATATATATATATATATATATATATATAATTTTTTTCGAACATATTTTTTATGCTTATTTGAATTATAAATGCTCATAATTAGTTCATTTTGCTACCATCTTCATAATATAGTTCACTTTGTTATAGCCTCACCATCTTCTTCTTACCCAAGTACCTACCTTCTATTAATTAAATGCTCTTTTTTAAAAATTATTTATTAATTATAAGCACCTTTTTAAAAATTATTTATTGAAAAGGGATAATTTTTAAAAAGAAGCATTTAATTAATAAAATTTAGCAAAAGGAGTTTTTTATGTAAAAAAATTTAAAAAGGAGCAAAAACGTGAATAGTAGTCACGTTTTCAGAAAACGTGATTACTATTCACGTTTTCTAATTTTTTATTTCTTTTAACTTTTTTTAATAATTATATTTGATAGAATTTTAAATATATTAAATCAACATATTTAAAATATATAAATAAGTTAAGATTATCATTTATCATTTTTAATTTTATGAAAATATATAAAATAATATTAATTTTAAATAGAAAGTTTAAAATAATTTGAACTAGATAATTTAAAATTAACTTAAGATATTTTTTTGAATCTTAAAATAATTACTTAAAAAATTTTATATTGATATATAATACTATAATTATACTAATTTATATATTTTTTTTAAACAAGATTATTTTTTTATTCGTAAAACTAATTTTAACTTAGGAATTTTTAATAATTTTAAAAAAATCTTATTAATTTATATTATTTGGTGTTTTCATTCTATAATATATTTTTTGTTTTAAAATTTAAATTTCTAATGAATCATTGGAATTTATTTATTAAAATTTTTTAAAATATTTTATGTACAATTTTTTAAAAAAAAATTTAAACTTCTCTCCTATATTTTAATATATTAATAAAGTGTGCATTTTACTATTTATTTTATTTAATAAGTTATTATTATATATATTAATTATATAAATTTACTTATTATGTATATAATAGAAATAAATAAATTACCTTGTTAATAAGTAAAATTATATAATATGCATATCAAACAATAACTTATTAAATAAAATTATTAATAAAATGTATATATTTTTTAGTTCTTTTGATTTATTAAAATTACGAGAGATATTTTTAATTTTTTAATTTAAAATAAAATATTGAAAAATTAAATTAAATTATTTAATTTTTTTACTAATTCATTAGAAATTAAAAATTTGAAACAAAAAATACATTACATATGAAAACACTATTTATAATAAATTAATAAGATTTCTTTAAAATTTATAAGAATGTCTAAGTTAAAATTAGTTTTTGTAATTAATATTAAATTAATCTTATTTATAAAAAAAACATTAATTAATATATTTATAATATTATTTCTAAAATAAAACTATTTTAATAATTATTTTAAGATTCAAAAAAATGTCATAAATTATTTTTTAAATCTATCTATTTGAAATTATTTTAATTTATTATTTAATTTAAATTTTATTCTTTAGATTTTTTTATAAAAATTAAAAAAATAAATCGAAATCACATGATTTGCTAATTAAATACATTTAATTATTTATTATTATTTTATATATTTAAACATTCAATAAAATATTATTATTAAAAGTTAAATTGAAAATTAGAAAACATGAATAGTAATCAGGTTTTCTGAAAACGTGATTACTATTCATATTTTCAGAATTTTTTTTTTTTTTGAAAACATGGATGCAATTTATGTTTTTGCTCCTTTTTAAATTTCTTTTTTAGAATGCTCCTTTTGCTAAATTTTATTAATTATATGCTCCTTTTTAAAAATTATCCTACTAGTATCGGCAAATTATGCGCAGCTAAAGAAAAGCTAACATAGGCATTTCAATTCTTGGATGCTTTCTTTTTCCTCCGGTGACGTTAAAACTATTTTCAAACTTCTTCTAAAACTTCCTATTGCTCTCGTTAAATTCTAATACTTAAAAGTCAGATCCATAGCACAATATTTATCAGTATCACTGTTAGCATTTTCACAATTTGCAGTGCGCTTGCATGCGATAAAATCTAGCAACTGACCACATAAGTGTCTACTATCATCAAGTAATGACAAGCTCTGCATTTTAAGCATTCTAACCATGCATGAAGCTCTACTTTAAGCTTTTCCAAGGAGAGGCCATATTTAGTTCCTTGCAAGCAGTTCAGAAGATATATATCTCTCATTTCAGGGATTCCGCTTCAACTCTACAAGACTCCAGCTCCCTCCTGAGCTTTTGCTCTACACCAATCAACCTTATTTTCTCTGTCTGTAGCTGAACAATATTAGTATCTCCCTATAATAATTTCTTTTCATCTTCATTATCATAACTCTGCCTAAGGCCACTGTTTGTTTTATCTTGCTCAATACATATTCTTTGTAATCTACCGTCCAACTTCTGTAACTCCATGTTCGCCTTTTCTATCTCCTTGAACCTTATTTTAACATGGTCCTGTTGTTCCTCTAAGAGATCAATTTTTTGTGAAACACATTATGGAGAAAGTCTATAAAAGAGGTTCTTATCAGTTTATAACTTGTAATGGTGAACGTCCAATGCCTCATCTTAATGGATGTTACTTAAAGAAGTATTATGTATGAATTCTATCATAATTTCAAAAAGATCGATAAAGCTATGTTTCATTAAATTTTTATTTCTATAATTTATTGGAGTCAACAAATTGATTTTTTTGAAATAAATGAATTTACTTTGAGCTAAATTTTTGTTTATAATATTGCTCTATATAGTTTTAAACAAAATTATTTTATTGATAATAACCTAATCGACTAAAGTTAAATTCCTTTAATGATATCTTTCAAATCTTTTATAACAACATTTTAACTATTTAAGTTAGAATCAAGCCATTAAAGGCCCTTTTTAGTATATATGAAAATAAAACTAAATTCTTAACCAAGCATACTTTTCTAAAAAATAAGGATAGGATTAAGTCACCAAGACTCTTCTTGTTAAATATAATATCTAAGTTTTGATTAAGTCACCAAGACCCCTTCTTAGTAGTCATAATTTGAGGATTATGATTTAAGTCATCAACACCTTTTTCTTCATTTTAGCTATTTAAGTTGAATTAAGACATTAAAGGCCCCTTCTTAATAACTATCAAAATAGGATTAAGTCCTTTAACATACATGATTTTCAAGAAAATAAAGTTAGTATTAAGTATCAAAGACTCCTTCCAAGTAGTCAAAATTTGAGGATTAGAATTTAAGTCATATTTTTTCCTCATTTTAGCTATTTAAGTTGAATCAATCCATTGAAGGAAAATTCTTAATAGCTAATAAAATAATAATAAATCATTTAACATGCATCCTTTTTGAAAAATAAAGATAGCTTAATAGCTAAATAGATAAGAGTAAGTCCCCTAGTGGCATCCTTCCCTGGTTGAAATCCATGTAGTTTAGTTAGGAGTAAGTATCCATAGTAGCATCCTCTATAAATATCACCCCTAAACATGAGTGAGTATCTATAATGGCATCCTTTCTAAGAATGAAAACATTAAAGTTTACTTATAGATCCTATCTTTAGGTAGGTTAGTCATTTAGACAACCCCTTTGGCTACTCTCACATAGAAAGATATGACTCCCAATACTTTCTTCCAACATTAGCTATGGAAAATTGATGAAAATTCAACTCTATTATGATAAGAATAAGTCTCTTAGAGGAATCTTTTATGGTTTTAACGACCATGTAGGACTAAATTATGGTTGGTCTTTATCCAAATGATAACTCTATTCTTCTTAGAGACTAGTGAATCTAGTTTTTTCTAAGAATGGATCATTTTAAATCAAGACAACCTAAGTCATGTATATGCTTATCTTTCACAATCAAGCTTAAAATAAAATTTGAAATCAAAATGAGAATTAAATTCAAATCCCAAATTACAAACCAAATTCAAACATTTGCAAGCATTGCACTTCATATGATCTATTGTAGTTTAATCAATGCCAGTAATGTGCTCTAGTTAGTCTAGCACACATATTGGGGATCCATTTGTTGACTATATTTTTGGATAAGGTTAACATCATACATGTTCTTAGTAGGATTCTTAATCTTAGATTAGAACTATCTAGACACTTAGGATACAACACTTAGTGACCGGTGTATAAATCAAATAAAATAATAAATATAAAAGTAAATTTACAAGAATATCAAACTTAGCGCTTAAGGTGTATGCACAATGAATTCTTCTAGAACTTGATCTAACCAAATTAAATTATGGGAACCCTACCACACCATAAAACTTTGATTGAAATATAAAACAAATATATTTAAATTAAAATCTAAATTTAATTGTGCTTAGACTAAGGTAGTTGGGTTGGTTGACCCAATTGACTCATTTTAGCTCAAAATCACCTAAGTTCAAGGAAATTCAAATAAAATCAAAATAAGTCAAAATAATTCAAACAAAAGTATAGAATCAATGCAAACTTAAATGAGCCTAAAACAAATTATGTGAGGTTAAGAATGGTCAAATAGGTCATTTGACCTCAAACCTATGTGAGTACCATTATGTCAAAAGTTAACTCCTCAAATTCCAAATTAAGTCATCCTAAGGGCTTAAAATAATCAAATGAACATGTTTAAATATAAATTTAGATAAATTTAAATGCAATAAAGATTTAATTGGGTTGATGTGGCAACATAATCCAAATAAACCCAAATACGCCTTAATTCCAATTAAATTAAAAATAATTCAGATCAAATCTAAAATTATTTAAAAATTATAATCAAATATAATTCAACTAATCATTGAAATTAATTTGACTAATTTGGTCATTTAACTAAGATAAACCTATATCAAAAGACAAAGAGATGCCATGAAGGGAAAACCTAAAGCATAATCATATGAAGCCAAATAATCTTATCCCCTCTTCATCCCATGATCTATTTAAGTTAAGTGTAACCTTTAGTTCACTTAAGACTTAACTAATCATATGAAGCCAAATAATCTTATCCCCTCTTCATCCCATGATCTATTTAAGTTAAGTGTAACCTTTAGTTCACTTAAGACTTAACAGTTAAGGGGAACCAATCAAATGGGTATGTAATGAGGTGGCAAAGGAGGAGGAGGAGGAAGAGGTAGAGCTCATGGAGCAAGCATGATTGAACCATCCAATCCCTTAAGGCTGCCCATGCTTGGTCCCTTGCTACCTTGACTTAACTCAAACCCCATGTTTAACCTTCCCATTGCCTCATATATCAGGATAGAGTTTCCATTCCCATGGTTGGTGACCTCCATTCAAAGCAAATGAAATGGCTTTCAGCCATTTATAAAAAGAGGGAAAGAAGCTAAATTGAGGGTTGTTGTAGATTCCATCAAATCTTCAAGTAGAATTAAGCACAAATGAATCATTTCCCTCTATTAGTCCTCTCTGATCATCCTTCACACAAAACTTTGGTGAGCGGTGGTGAATGTTGCTTTGGGGTTGAAGAGGGAGGTAAGCCATAAATTTTCTCCTAAAGCTTAGTCCAACCTTCTTGAATAATTTCAAAACATAAGGGAGTGCTGAGGATCCACTCCAATGAGGTATAGCCAAACTTGATCCCCATTTCAATTTAGTTTGGTCCTTTGTGAAATGAACTTGATGTTTAGTAAGATTAAATTGTATGGATTGATTTCAAATTATCTAATGATCATTTTGTAATCAAAATAACACATGTTGACCAAATTTTTAATGAGGTTGATAACCCCCTTTTAAACCAAGGATTTGATCTAGGAACTAAGGATTTTTTTACCACAAGTAAGGTTGATAATCACCCTAATCTTAGTAATTAGGACTCCAACCTTAGATTAAGAGTTTCCTAATTAGACACTTAGGATATTATAATTAATAACTAAGTTTACAACATAAAATTAAAGTATAAATAAAATAAAATAAAACTAAATATAAATCAAAATTAAACTAACAAGTTGACAAAATGAGCTGAATATTTAGGTTAGCCAAGTGGAGCCCACAGGACCAAATTTAAGCCAATTGGACATTGTGAGTCCAATCAAATTTAGATTCAACAAAATATAATAAAAATTTAAACCAACTAAGTCTAAATCAAAAACTAAAATTTATTAAGCTTAAATTGAGGCAATTGGCATAGTTGACCCAATTAACCCAATTTAGGCCCAAAAATCATGTAGGACAACTAGAACCAAAATAAATTTAAATTAAATTAAATCAAACCAATGTATGAACATAAAAAACATAAAACTAAATTTTAGATGGGACATGAAATAGAGGTGGTTTGACCTAAGTTGACCTCTATGGGCTCCACCAAGTCAAAAGTCAAACTAAACAAAATTTGATGAGTTTAATTCATCCCAAAGGCTCAAAATTATCAAATTAATATAATGGAACAGAAAACAAAATAAATATGAATCCAATTATGACTCAAATAGGTTAATCAAGTTACTTAGTCTTGATGGAAAAAATTTGTGTCACCACAAAGAGTTTAGGAATTTCTTATTTGGATGATTAGATGTGTCATTAAGGAATAAACATATTATCTTTGAAGATAAACATGTTATCTTATAATGGATCCAATCATTTAATAAAAGGCTCCTAAGGCTAATAAGTCTTTAGTATACCAAAGATGTTTTTCTTGAACCACATGGAGAGTAGAATAAGGTTTATTTTAACCTAGGTCCATGGTCCTTTATAGGGCAAGCCCCTATTATTAATTACATCTCAGGAAGGGTCTCATCGCAAGAATACTCTTGATTGAAGAAATAAGTTATTATTTCTAAATATTTCTCAGTTGGTTTTCAAAGGACTAATATTTGGAATTTTCAATTAGGATTGATCTAAATTGGAAGGAGTTCTTTTGGAGGCCAAACGGGATGTAGGAAATTCCTTTTGATATTGGGATGCCTAGTAGGCATTTCAACTATCCAAAAATTAGGCTTTAAATTTTAAATATTAGATTTTGAATTGAAATTTTCTTAGAAGTCTAGGCTTAGATTTTAATAGCACATGATTATAGAAATGCCTAGAGTTGAAGGCTTATTTCTAAGAAGGATGCTTCAAAACCTAGTCTACAATTGCTTCAACCACATGTTAGATGCTTAACTTAATTTCATTTTGGGAATTATCGACCTTTCCTCTCACTTAAGAGAACTAACCTATCCCAAACTCTTCTAGACTAACAACCCGCCTAGAGAAGGTACCTACACCACCTAATAGATTTTAAATTCATGATTCCAAGTTTTATGAATGCAAGATGGATATTATTATATTTTTAAGAAAGGAATCTATGAACCTAGAGAAATGTATGTATCTAAGCGATGCACATCTTTCAAATTTTATAACTTTTGACTCGTTAATCATTTTAGGCCACGAATATGAAATTTTTTCCTACATGGTATGCAATTAGAAGAAAGTCATGGGCCAAATCAATAATAGAAGGTAGGCTTTCCTAAGAAGGTTATCATCCTCATAAGTCAGATGCCCCTTATGTGTAATGGGAGAAGTTTTCCAATTCAAGGATTGAAGCAATATTATTGCATGATTTCCAAGAGAAAATTAGTTTTTAATTGATTTTAAGTAATTCCCTAGGACTTTATTTATATTTAGTTTTGAATTATATTATTTTATCTTTGAATTGATTAAGTTTAATTGGGTAGAATATTTAGTTTTCCTATGAGCCTACGTTTGACATTCATCATAGAAAAGCACAACATAGAAAGACACCTAGAAAAGCATCTTGATTTTAAAATGAATCAAGCTAATTTAAATTTATAAAATGCCAATGCAGTCAAATGCGCTATAAACCATGGAGAAAAAAAATGCGGCTGCCCTTATAAAACTAGAACTATAAGTCTAGATCTATGGGTCATTATTCTAGGATCATCTCTTTCTTGGGACTTATTGGGCTTCATAGAGGGACCTCCACCATCTCCAAATATAGTCGCTCCTATTAATCCTAGACCACATAGATCCAATCTAATTCTAAGCTCAAATTTTACATTTTAAATTCAAAAATAAAAATCCTATCCATTCAAAACAAATGTTAGAAAATACAAACAACACACAATAGTTATAATTTTTTAAAAACATAGCTTAGTTGCTTGACAATCCCACCTATCCTATGAACTATGCTAAGAGACTTTTCAGCACCTGGAAGCAAACATCAATTCTATAATTTTTATTTATGATAAAAGTCCCTTTAACATAGTCCCATATAGATGATAATGTTAGTTCTAGAAATAACATCCTACCATCTAGACTACTGGTAATCAATCCTAGCCATCTAGTCTAAAATAGTACACTACAAAATGATAGAAATAATTTTCATCATATCATCACAAAAAATCATAAAAATTCACAGAATGTCCTAACCTAAGTCTAGGATCCATGACCTATAATGCTAGCATGTGAGGAAATGGGTTTGTGTGGGAAGATGTTGTTAGGCTTTATGATTTTAATTTTTTTCCTTAGTTTTGAATGTTGGTTTATTTACCTTTGGATGAATTTCAATTCAAATTATTTAATGATTTTTTATCATCATTTTAGGTACATTTTATTATGTTTTACTTAAGTTAAGTTATCAAAATGAAGTATAATAGTTCTATTTTAAATGGTGCCTATTCCATTCACATCCTAAATCTAATAGGATCTTTATTAAGGTAAATATTCTTCTAAAAATTTAATTAAAATCTTAAGTATTTTAGTTGAATTTTAATTTAGATGATTAATTTAATTTATTTCATTTTATTTTATATTTGTTTATTAATAATATTATGATTTTGGTTTGAATTAAGTCATTGTAATTATTACTATGATTTGATTTGATTTTTTTCATTAAGTTAATCCAATTATCATTATGATTTGAGGTTTTTTTATTTAAAATTATGATATTGATATTTATCAGTTATTCCTTTAGTTTAGATTTACTTTACATGTTTTCTTAGTTGATTATGATGACTTATATCTTGTATTTAGTTCATCTTTGATTTAATATTATGTTTGTTTATTGACTTTCGTAGTTGATTCAAGGTAAAACTTAGTGTAGGTATTTTTCTTTATTCAAGTCAAGTTAATTTCATTTTCATTAATGCAAAAACTTTGGAGTTAATTTCATTTGTTTATTTTCATTAATGTTCGTTAACCTAAATAAATTTATATATTCTATTTAGTGTGTTTGAGATTATTCAATTTATTACATTTCACTTTTTTAACTTATTTATATTAATGATTCTGTCATTGTAGAATAATTCTAATTGTTTTATTTAATGATTCCAAATTGCACATTATGAAAGGATTCCATTTATCTTAATTACTTTAGAACAAAAGGAATGATCTTTATGTCTTTTGAAAAGAACATTTATTTTGTTATTTGGAAGTTTTAATTCACTCACTAATGGTTTTAATCATAGATAACCTTTTATATTCACATTTTATTTTCTTATGTAAATGATATTAATGTATTTATGTATTGACACCTTATATATTTTAGAAAACAATGATCTTTTATAGTTCAGTTTATAAAATGAAATTATTATGATTTAAAGACATATCATAATTAAATATGGTTTAAGTTTCATATTTACTTTAGTTATGGTCTTTAATTTAGAGTTACTTGAAATCTATAGTTTTCAATTAACTTAGATATTTTATTGAAGTGTTTTGATGTTAACTATGATGTTTTAAATTTGTATGAATTATAATTCTATAAAATTTTTGATTTAATATTTTCTTCTAAATTTTAGAGACTTGGAAATTTAAATACTCCTAATCTAGAGGTCAAATGAATCTAAATTTTTATAACAACTGGGGTTCCTTGCTATTTAATTTCCTTAAAGTTCACTTTGATCATATATGTGATTAAGAAGTAATTAAGGTTTTAATTATTTCATTAAAATCTAAATTAGGCTTAATTTAATGAAAATTCTTTAAGGGTTTCATTTTTCCTTGAAACCCATCTATAATATGCATCCAAAGAGGGTTCATTTATTATTTTTGGTGATTAATTTATTACATTTCATAAAAGTTCAACTTTATTAAATGAATTAATTAATTCAATTAATGGCCCAATTAAGCCATTTTATGAATTATTATGTTCTTATGAGTTTTAATGGTTTATTTATGATCATTAGAGTATATTAAGATATTTTAAATCATTTTGATCAATTTCATTTTTTTAATTTATTAATTAATTAATATCATGAAAATTAAGGTTTAGGGCTTAAAATTTCCAATATTAAGATTCACTACTCAATAAACTAATAGCCAAATTGATCAACCTAATAAATAAACTAATAAAACTAATAAAACTAACAATAACTAAACTAATAACTAATATAAATAAATAATAATAATAATAATAATAATAATAAAACTAATAATAATAACTAAAATAATAATAATAACAAAATAACTAAAAATAAAATAACTAATAATAAAATTAATAATAATAAACTAATAATAATACTAAAAATCTAATAATAATAAAATAATAACTAAAATAAATAACAAAAAACTAATAATAACTAACTAATAATAATAACTAATAAAACTAATAACTAATAAATTAAACTAAATAACTAACTAATAATAATAACTAATAATAACTAATAAAACTATTAAATTAAATAATTATGTAATAATAATAAAATAATGATTAATAGACTAATAACTAATAACTAAACGATAAATAATAACTAATAAATAAATAAATATAACTAATTAACTAAAACTAATAATTAATTAAACTAATAAAATAAATAATAACCAATAAATTAATAATTAAAACTAACTAAACAATAATAATTAATAACTAAAAACTAATAATTAATAATAATTAATAGCTAATAAAAACTAAAAAAATTAACTAATAATAAACTAATAAATTAAAACTAAACTAATAAACTCATAAATAAATTAAAAAATAATAAACTAACTAATAAACTTATAACTAAATAAATAATAAAACTAATAACTAATAAACTAAAAAACTAATAAACTAACTATAAATAACCAATAATAACTAAATAAAAACTAATAATAATAAAACAATAATAAAAAATAAACTAAATAACAAACTAATAAAATAATAATGATAATTAATATTAACTAATAACTAATAATCAAAACTAATAAAATAAAATAACTAATAATAAAATATAATAAATATTAATAACTAATAATACTATATAACTAATAATAATAACTAATAACTAAACTAATAATAACTAATAATAAATAATAAACCAAATTAACTAATAATTAACTAATAAAACTAATATAATAATAACTAACTAACAATAACTAAAAAAATAATAATTAAACTAATAATAACTAAACCAAAACTATAAATAATAACTAATAACTAACTAATAAGTAATAATAAACTAATAAAACTAAACTAAATAATACAAACTAATAAACTATAACTAATAATAATACTAATAATTAAAACTAATAATAATTAACTAATAACTAAACTAATAAATAACAAATAATAAATAATAACTAAATATAAAATAAATAATAACTAATAAAACCTAAATAATGAAAACTAAATCAAAAACTAATAAGTAATTATAATAACTAAAACCTAATAACTAAATAACTAATAATAAAACTAATAAAAAATAATTAATAATTAATAGACTAAAACTAATAATCTAATAATAATAACTAACTAATAATAACTAAAATAAACTAAAAAATAAAAAAAAAAAAAAACTAAAAAAAATAAAAACTACTAACTAATAAAACTAAACTAATAATAATAAACTAATAAAAACTAAATAAACTAAACTAATAAAACTAAATAAATAAACTAATAAATAAATAAAAATAAATACTAATAAAATTAATAAACTAATAATTAATTTAAACAATAATAAATTAATAAATAATAATAATAATATACTAATAATAACTAAATAATAACTATAACTAAATAAAACTAAAATAAAAAAACTAATTAATAACTAAATAAAAAACCACTAACTAATAAAACTACTAACTATAAAATAAATAACTAATAACAATACCAAATAAACTAACTAATAACTAAAACTAATAATAATAATAACTATTAATAATAAACTAATAAAACCAATAATAAAAACTAAACTAATAACTAACTAATAATAAACCTAAACTAAACCTAATAACTAACTAAAACTAAAAAAAACTACATAAACTAAACTAATAACTAACTAAAACTAAATAACTAATAAACTAATAAATAATAATAATTAATAATAAACTAACTAAACTAACTAATAATAACTAAATAATAAATAAAAATAACTAATAAAATAATAAATAATAAAAAAAAACTAAACTAATTAATTAATAATAAAAAAAAATTAAAATAAACTAATAACTAAACTAATAATCATAAAATATATAATAAACTAATAAATAAAACTAGATATAATAATAAAAAATAAAATAAAATAATAAATTAATAATAAACTAATAAATAATAAACTACTTAATAATTAAATAAATATAAACTAATAACTAATAAACTATAACTAATAATAATAAACTAAAAATAACTAATAATAATAACTAATAATAAACTAATAATAATAAATTTAAAATAATAACTAAAAACCAATAAACTAATAACTAAAATAACTAAAACTAATATAACTAAACTAATAATATAAAAATAATAAACCAATAATAATAAACTAATAATAAATATAAAATATAATAACTAAAAAACTAAAAAAATAAAATTAAATAAAACCAAATAACTAATAACTAATAATAATAATTAAACTAATAAAATAAACTAATAAAAATAACCAATAACTAACTAATTAATAATAAAACTAAACTAATAATTAATAAAAATAAACTAAAATAATAACTAATAATAATTAAACTAAATAATTAATAACTAATAATAATAACTAATAAAACTAACTAAAAATAATAATCTAAAATAACTAATTAATAATTATATAATAACTAAACTAATAATAACTAATAAAAAAAACTAAACTAATAACTAAATAATAAACTAATAATAACTAATAACTATAATAATAACTAAATAATAAAATAAAATAAAAAAATAAAAATAAAAAAAATAACTAATAATAAACTAATATAAATAACTAAACTAACTAAAAACCTAATAAGCTAATAATTAAATAAATAAATAAAATAATTAATAAACTAACTGGTAAATAACTAATTAATAAAAAATAATAAAACTAATAAATAAATAAACTAATAAAACTAATAACTAAATAACTAATAAAATTAATGAATTAAAAATAACTAATAACTAATAAATACTAACCTAATAAATCATAATAATAATAATAATAACTAATAATAATAATAATAATAATAATAATAATAATAATAATAAACTAATAAACTAAACTTGAATTGGGTCAAACCTCATATCATGATCAACAATCATCCTAAGGGGATCAACTACTTTGAATTGGGTCAAACCAAGTTAACTTGGTCCTTTGAACAAGTCAACCTTTAGCCTAAATGAAACCTAAACAAGCTAAAACCCACCATATGCCAAATTGATTGAAACCATTGACTCAAACCCACTCATAATTAATGACTGAACATGATCAAACCCTCAATTGAGCCAAACCAAGTCCAATTGACCTTTTGACCTAAGTTGACTCAGTTTGCCTAATTCAAGGTAGTTGATCACCTTAGGATGATTGTTGATCATGATATGAGGTTCCAATTGATGAGGACTCATATCTGCTAAGAGTGGTGTACTCACGGTGAGTCGTATAGTGAACATCACCAACAAGTGGTTGCAATCAACTAGGAAGAATGAGGACTCACATCCTCTTGTAGCAAACTGATTCGGATAGTTTGTCTTCGCTGACAGGTGCTATTCGACCTAGGCCGACTGCTTGGGACTTGTATCAACTCAAAAGAAGTCAAGAGGAAAGGAGTCTGGAGGACTTATCCTAAACCTAAAATATACTAGACCTTGTTAGAGCATGATGGCTAGTTCAAGAAGAAAGCATGGGGACTCACATATTTTTAAATGAAGTCAACATGAGGTAGCTTTTTGGCTGGGCAGTGATGAATACCATTCTAACAAGGTGCTCTTAGGTGTTGTAATGATCAAGTTAGGAAGAAAGCTCAGGGACTCATATCCTCCAACAAATGACCACTTGGGTGACATACTTGCGAGGTAGCATGTAGACCTGACCTAGTGCAGTTAATGAGTGAATGCCACAGAGAGTTTGCTCCCACATCAAGTAGCTCCAGACAAAAGATTTGTGTTTATTTTATGCATGTGTTAAAAGGAAGGACACCTCGGGGACTCTTACACCTACCTTAAAACACAAAAGAAATGAAATGATGCCACGGATGGCAACAAGAATTCTCACCAAGAAAGGATGCCACTTAGGTTCTCTCACACCAAACTTAATTATGTTAATCAAAATAGGATACCTCTCGGGTTATCTTACACCTATTCTAAAAGCATCGGGAGATTGTGTTTATGTTGTGAAAGAGGGATAGAATGCCACTGGGGGACTCTTACACCTACCCTAAACATCATGGTGAATTCAAGATAAGCAAACAACACTTCAAAAGAGAGAAGATTTGATGAATGGAAATTTTGTTCTTTTAATTAATGATATGTTTTTAAATAAGTTTTGTTTCATGGGTAATATTTCTTTAGATAGAGCCCATTAAGCAAGGTGTTCTCCTTTACAATCAATAAGCTAGTAAGATCCTTGGTAAGCCTTCTCTATGACATAGGGCCTTCCCAAGTGGGTTCAAACTTGCCTCCCATCTTTCAATGGGCAACAATTGGTCTCCTTAGGACTAACACAAGTTTTCTCAGAAAGACTTGGGGTGGACCGACTTGTGTGAGCTTGAATCATCTTGGCCCTTGTAGTTGAGGTTACACGCAGGTGACTCTCCTCAAACCTTCAGCTCTTCTAATCGCAACTTTGCATTCTGCTCTATAGTGATCTTGTTACCCAGTGTTATCCTTAGTGATGGGAGTTGAACTTCTAAAGGAAGAATGGTTTTGGACACATACAATAAGGAAAATGGGGTAGACTGAGTTGGAGTTTAGAATGTGCAACCAAAGCTTCAACCAACTGCTTGTTCCACTATCATTTGTTCTCATCAAGAGACTTCTTCAGTATCTAGATGAGAGTTTTGTTGAATGCTTCTGCTAAACCATTAGTTCTAAGTAGTAGATGGTGGAGTATCTCCAATCTATACCATGTCTTCTGGCGAAACTATTGATCTTCATGCTTTTGAATGCAGTACCATTATCGGACATAATTCATTGAGGCACCCCGAACCTATATATGATATGGTTCCTAAAAAAAAGCACATGGTGAGTGGACTCTCGAGTGGGATGGCTTTTGCACTTAGAAAGTAGTAGTGCTAAGATGAGCCCGATGCCTTGGAGGAAGGAGGATCAAAATTACAATATCCCCCTCAAATGGCCATGAAGCCAAAGTAGGGTGTAGAATGTTGGGTGGTTGGTGGAGGATCTCACCATGCACACACATTGATGGCATCTCCCCAGCTATCCATGCAATTTGTGATCACGAAGGCCGAATATCCAAATATTTTGATCTTCATCTTCATCTTGAGGATTGATGGGCTATGTAGGTGAGTGTACCTCGGTTACAATGTCAGGGCTTCATGTTTGTCCAACTCATTTGATCAAAAGGCATATATAGGGTGACATCAACAAGAGAATAAGAGATTTCTCTTTTCACGATGGACTTGTGACTTTTCTTGAAATAGTTTGCCAGTGTTCAAATAGTCTATGAGCGGTTGCCTCCAATCCATCTCCTTATCCATTTTAGCAATGACAACCTCCCCTTTAAGAGAAAGTCCCTCGATTAGTTCAAAATCAATAAGGGATATGACTTGTCTATTTTAGACCCTTATTGAAATGGACTCATCTTCTGGACATGCCAATTCTTTGGCAAGTTTAGCCAAGGCATCTGTTACTGTGATCTCTACTCAGGGAACCTTGTAGATGGTGACTTCAGGAATTTGGGCCAACAGCTTCATGGTATACTCATAGTAATGATGAAGCTTTTGTTTGAGGACCTAGTAGGACCTATAAATCGGTTGATGACCAAGAGAATCCCCAAAGATGTTGATGCTCTTGACACGAGTGATGGCTAACTCAAACCCAATCAAAGCCTCATACTTGGTTATTGTTGAAGGGTTGGAAAGATAGTATGAGAATCTCATCATGTAGTTTGGAGTTAGAAGAATTATTATTACCACGGAGAATAGATCATGGTGCTTCACCTTTAATAAAAAAAAATCATGAGGTATTGTAGATTGATTGAGATCAAGTTCACCTTATGAAAGAATATAGTGTGGTAGCTTAGAGATGCAAAGATCAAAGCTATTCAATATTTCTGGATGGTTGTTTGAAAGATTAGACAATGGCGAGGTAATAGAGCACTTTCCTTCCCCATGGCATTGGCTTGAGGGCACCAAGAAAGTCATCCAATGCAACATTATAAAGGATCGGTGGCTTTAGGGGTTGCAAGAATTGGTCACCAAACTCTTTGATGCCTTTGAATGTGTGTATCATCCCACTTGAACTTGGCATCCTTTTGACAAGTGCTAATAATGGTTTGCATCTCCTCGATAAGTTTGAGATAAAGCATCTTAGATCACACCATCCTTGAAAGGATGCGAGTTGAGTTAAACTTTTAGGAGGTGAAATTTCTAAACTTTAATCTTTTCAAGATCTATTTCTATTTCAGACAATAAAGGAATTTCCCTAGAGTGACTCACGAATGCACACTTCAAGGATTCATTTTGAGGTTATATTATCTTAACCATTCAAAAACTCTCAAGTCAAAGAGGTGGTCTTCCTTTTCTCTGATCTTGACTACTAGATCATCAACATAGCACTCAACTTGATGATGGATGAGTTCATTAAAGATCTTAGTCATGGCCCATTGGTATGATTTTTTTAAGGTGAAAGGCATGACCTATAATAGAAGATTCTTCGAGGTTCGAAGCGTGTTTCTCTCATCTTCAAGAGACATCTTGATTTGGTTATAGCAGATGATCCATCCATGAAAGAAAGATAGAATGAGATGAGGCAATGTCCACCATTAACTTTGGTATAATGAGGAAACTCATCCTTAGGACATGCCTTGTTTAAGTCCCTAAAATCGATGCATATGCAAATTTGGCCATTCTTCTTCTTAACTAGGATGACACTAGCTAAAGGATATTTTTCTTCCCTGATGAAACCAGCATCGATCAATTTCTTAACTTCAGAAATGACCTGTTGTTCAATTTCTAATCGCATGCGTCTAGGAGCTTTCTTAATAGGGGTAACGTTAGGGTCTATTGCTAGCTTGTGGACTACTACATTAGGAGATAATCTGGCCTTTTTTTCATAACTCCATGTGAAGTAGTCTTTAAACTTGATCAATAACATAACTATGTCATTGGTTTCTTCTTTATTCAACAAACTATGTTGAGATTTTCTTCTTTCAGTTGATTTCTTTAAGCTTATTATAGTTGAATGAATCTCTCTTCAAATTTGGTGTCTTTAACTTGAAGATCATTTGGATCATCGATGTTTCTAAACACACATTCTTATAAGAGTTGGGGGGATGTGAGAAGAAACTATTGAAATCAAATGGTTGGTAACAAGGCAATAATCTTCATCATCGATACCCACTTGAATCTAGTCTCATTGTGCTTTCCTGCCTATGTTCTTCCATAGCTTTTCAAAGTATTCTAACTTATGCTTGGACCATGTGTGAGGAACTAAACCTTTCTGTATAAGTTTTTAAACACAAGGTGAGTAAAAGTTAAAAGGTAATTACATTAATTCTTTAAAAGTATCTTCCTCAAGTCCTACATCAAACTCTGGACTTGAGAGGATGATGAAAAGAACCTCTTGCTTCATGTCACTTTGGAAGACATAGGGACTTCCTTAACTACTAAACCTTCAACTTTTAGATGTAAGTGAGGTTAGAGCTAAGGTTCCCAACTTACGCCTAATAGTTTCACATAAACTAGATTAATACTTTGCTTTTTTCTTTTTTTTGGATGAAAAGTCACCTCCAATGGAACCCGTTGAGAGGGGTTGGCTAGTATACTAATCACATTAGACTCATCCCAGCTGGATCCTAAGTCTATGAATAGTAGGGGTACTCTATGTGAACATGACCTCTGAAGGGAAACTAGGGGGTCTCCCACCTTTGGAACAGCCTCTATTTTTGCCTTTACTTCTACCTGGTAGAGGTTGAGCCATCTGCCCACATGTATGATAATGGAATGATATGGGTGAAATGTGATATGTGGGTCCACTTGTTCTTCAATTCCCCTTTCTTGCTCACTTGGACTTTATTTTTCTTTTCATTTTCTTTTATCTTTTCTTTTGCTTCATTTTCTTTTGCTTTTATATTTGCATTTGAATTTTATCCAAGTTGATGAGAAAGGGTGTTTTGAGCAAGATAGTAGGTTGCATCCTCATAGATATCAATCTCTCTAATGAAAAATGGCTTTTTATCCCTATTGACATGGTACTCAATTTCATCTTTTCTGAACTTGATGCACTAATGAAGGCAGATTAGCATGATCTTATTTTGATGTATCCAAGGCCTACCAAGAAAAGAAGTGAATGAAGTTTTTGAATCAATGATGTAGAACTTGGCTTGTGTTCTAGTCGATCTCCAATGGTAACACTATAGAACCTAAAAGCTTTCACCTTGATCATTGAATCCTCTCAACATCATCATATGTCCTTGGAGTGTTCGATGTCAATAGGCAAGTCTTTAGACTCATAATATTCATCATGCAGTATGAGAACCACGGTGAGTTTGAACCTCTGTCATATATGATGTATAGAGGACGGTTGTGCTCCAAGTCCACCAGAAGGTCTTCATCTATGAAGGTGATGCCTTGGGCTTCTTTTGTATAGTGTGCTTCCTCACCTATAGCAGTCAGCTGAGCTAAGCATATTTTAGGATCAAGGATTGCCTTGATTAGTGATTCCCTCATCTCTTTGGATAAGATAAGGGCATCATATATGCTTAGCTTAGATGACAACTTTCTTAAATGAGAAAGGATGTTGTAGTCCACCTTCAGCTAGTCTTTCATAAGCATATCGAAGGGTGGAGAATCTTGTGGAAGTGCTTCTCGATCTTCAATACCAATGACTTATTTCCCTCTATCTAGAGGTGCTTCCCTAGGAGGTAGAACTTTGCCAGTACGGAGGTTAACTTCGATAATCTCATGAGGCAAGATGGTAGAAGGTTCTACCTGCACTTCAGACTCACCTACAGCTTCTCCTATGGGACTCTCAGAATTAGATGATTCCAAATCTATCTTAAGAGGTGAACCAATGTATTTAGAGTTGGAAGATCCAACTCTGAATCAAAAAGAAGAAGATCAATTATTATAGTTAATTAGAAGAGAGTTATCATTAGGAATAGAAGAGACAACTCATCGAGAGACATAGATATAATTCAAACTAGCTTTATTCTTCAATTTCTTGGAAGTATTTGGAGGTACAAAGTAGAAGTTTAGTAGAGTAAGTGAAGTAAGAGATTTGATGCCTTTATCCATTGATACAAGAGTTCTAGTAGAAGCAGAAATAGAAGAACTAGCTGAAATGACAGAAGTCATGTGTGGAAGTTGCACTAAGGCTGGAGGACCGATCGATGCTAAAAGGGCTATCTGGGACACATCTTTCTTCTTCTACTCTAAGCTCCCACCTTCCTAGAGTTAGCACTGGCAACTTGCAAACCTTCCTTAGTGTTGGAGGTTTAAGCTGACTCAATCACCTGCAAGGAAAGCTTCTTGATCTTTTGAATTATTTTCTTAGAGGTTTTAGACTAAGAAATATCCCAACCTTCTTTGGTTTTGGTAGGATCACTTGTATCCCCAAGGATTACCCTAATGGGCGGAAGGTTGTTCCACAACCTTTGGGATAACTACACCGGTCTTGAGTGTGTTCAAGTCCTTGAATGTGAATCAATCCTCCAAAACATGGCCTTGCATATGGTGGTATGGGTAAAGTTTGGATCATGACTTTTGCCTACTTCCTCAGATCTTTTAGGCTTTGGTAGTGAAAATTAGGTTTCTTTAAGAGATTCTTAAAATATTTTCCTAATTACCTCCCTCTTAAAGGATAAAGTTTGTTTAACTTATCTAAAAAGAGTGAACCAACTACTTGGTGGCGATATGCATGTCTTAGTGGTATGGTGAGGTGGTGGATGTCTTTGGCCATGGAGGCTATAGTGGAGGCGATAGGGTTTCCTGGTGGTGGAAAATGAGGTGGAGGCTGCTGCGGTCATGGTTTATAGGCCATCTCTAGTTGTGCTTCCCTTGTCAACCAGCTTGCTCATGAGTTCTTCATCATAGACCTTTTGGGATTTTTTGCTTGGGTTGATCTAGAAAAGGCAACTATTTAGCCTCTCTCTCCTTGTAGCTAGCCACCTTGTTTATTAATGTCTTGATAGTGAAGCCCTTAAGCATGAGGTGAGGCCATGAATATTCTTATTAGAGAATCTCAATGGCATGTTATTGAGTTCACACTTCATCAGTTGCACCATCGAGAATATAATCAATAAGTGACTGTGTCTATTGTACTATAGAGATCACCTATAGTAACCCTTTGCTGTGCTCCAGTAAATCTCTTGATGAAGAGTTACTCTAACTCAGAAAATATCTTTCTTGAACCGTTGGCGTTCATATACCAATCGAAACACTAGGCTCGATAAAGAGTCTAAAGAGTAAAGCATCAGCACATATTTGCAATAACTAGCCTAAAGCTACTAGGGTTCCCACTACCATCAAATTTCTTAAAGGAAGGAGGCATGAAACCCTTAGTATACTGGATAACATCAAATTCTTCTGGGTACGTCTACCCTTTGGAATCGATGATCCTCCTCAGTCTTGTGCCAAAGCTTCCTTCACCTACTGCTCAACCATGGATTTTAGATCTTTTTCTTATATGGAGGTACTATCCACTACCTTCCTATACAAGCTAGTTCTACCTTGCTCAATGAGAGGTAGAGTCTTAATTGGGTCTAATACATTACTAGCTTCAGTGACATTTCTTGTAATAGGATGAACCAAAGGGGCTAATTTCGCGACACTATTGTTAACAAGTCTTATAACTGATGTGCCATCCTATCAATCTTCTCATCCTTCTACCTTAACTAAAGTCAGAGGTGTTGGGCTGATTCTACGGTGTCCTCTTGATCAACCTCATCACCTTCCATGGCTTGTTGCTCCCTAAGAAGAGATCCTCTATGACCGCATACTCGAATCTCCCATCAAGTCATCTTCATTGGGATAGAAGCAGACTCTCTCTTCATCAGACCAGGCATACCCTAAGATCTCCTTCTTCTCCATAAAATAATGTGCAACTATCTCATAAGGAATGATCTAACTTCGGTAATTTAGTTTAGGCGGTGTGATCCTATCATGAGAGGAGGACTTCCCATCCACGGGGAATTGTGAGGACTTTTACTAGAAGAATGATACTCTTGCCTATTTGTAATAGGGGTAACAATCCTAGGATGATCCTCTACCACTATTACAACTAAGCTGTCAGAATATCATGATAACTCATCATCTCCACATGGGTAGGGTTGGTGAAGGAGCGACCACGATGCTCTAGGTCCTCCTTCCACCACCACTAGGGGAAGGTCAAGCGGAGAGCTTGACCTACCATAATGGTGTAAGAGGAGTAGGATCCTTGGTCATGGATCATTTTTCTCACGGCCTTTGGCATGGCCTTAGATGGAATGGGAGATGTTGTAACTTTATGACGGCGGATGGGTGGGTGGAGGGGTGACTCTCACCACTAGACTACCATCTATGGTGGCTGGTCCCGGTGAGAAGAATGCTATCAGTATGGTGGAACGACGCAGACATCAACCAAAGTAGAAGCTTGAACCTCCATTGCTCTCTACTAGTAATGTGTGATGAATGGGCCTCATGGGCCTCTCACGATGAATACCTCCCTACACTGGGATAATATCAAAGGTCAAAGCGCATCCCAGAACTCAGGTCCATGCTCCACACACACAGAGCAGGTCGGGGCGTGACCTCCTCCTCCAAACTACACAGTGCACCGAGGAGGTGATGAATCCCAGCATCCTCTTTGATCCCTGAGAGGATGAAACTAGTTTTCTAGTGGTGAAGTGATGATGGGAGACTCATCCATGGTGGTCGCTACTCCTAGCTATTCAGTGTGGAACCATTTGATCATATGATTCTTGTTCCTATGTTGGGTGTGGGTAGGATGAGAGGAGTGCAAGCTAGACTCGTATTCAAATGTGGGGGAGGCAAGCCCCACTAGAGGAGACTTTGGAGAGGTACAGGGGTGCTAGCCACTAGGCAACATGGGCAACTCAGGATGAACTAGAGTGAATTGCTGTGCTAGAACTATAATAGCTGAAGTCTGTGGTACCCCGCTTTCCTCTTGAGGAGACATCAGGTAAGTCTATCGATGATGGGCTACGGTCACCCTTCTCGACTTTGGTGAGGGGAATGCCCTCACAAGTGATCTTGACCCCCTCAAATCCTTGGCCAAAGTGAATCAAGTGGGTGTGGTCTAGACGGGGGAAGTCAGCCTGATCTAAAGTTAGATCCATACCGTGAGGGAAGGTGAAGACAAATTTTTTGGGAACCAACCATATAGAAAACTAAAGTGAATTCTTACATTTGAAAAGAATCTACAATGAGCAATGAAATCAATTTTCTATCTCCATAGATTTTGAATTTTGAAGATTTGAACCCACATCTTGGAAGTGTTAAGTGGGGTTTAAATTGATTTAAGAAGATTGAAGAAATTTGAATATGAATCCAAACTTCAACAAATTTAGGTATGTTGAAATATGGATTCAAAATTTTGATAGGATGCTTCCATAGGTTCATTGATCTTTTGAATTTGAATTTTTGATTTTGTGGACCCTTTCCTTTAACAAATTTGGGTATGATAAAGTAAGGTCAAATGATTTTTTTTTTTGATTGATTTCAATTTCCTTTTGTGAATTTTGTTTTGATTTTGAAAATTTTGGAATTCTTACTTAGCAAATTTAGGTATGCTTAGTGAAGAATCCAAGTGTCTTTGTTTAATTTTTGAAAATGATTCTTAGCAAATTTAGGTATGCTAAGAAAATCCTAAGTGTTTCATTTGTTTGGAATGTTTTGATTTTGAAAAGGGTAGAACCAAAATTTGGTAAGGGGATCTAAGGTGCTTCATTTTGTTTTGATGTGTTTTGAAAGTGGAAATCTAACTTTAGCAAATTTGGTATGCTAAAGGTGAAATCCACTTGGTTTTGTGAAATGGAAATTTCACTTAGCAAATGAAATTGAAAATCAAATGGTGTGTTTAAAATTTTGATTTTATTTTTGGTTTTGAAAATGGAAACTTCTCTTAGCAAATTTGGTATGCTAAGGAAGAATTTCAAAGGTGTTTGAGAAATTTTTGTTTTGACTTTGGAAACTTCACTTAGCAAATGCTAGGTGAGGTTCAAAATATGTTTTGAAAATGTTTGATTTTGGATTTGGAAACTTCACATAGAAAATTTGGGTATGTTAAATGAAGTTCAAATATTGTTTGAAAATTTTGAAATATGATTGTTGATTTTGATTTTGGATTTAGAAAGTTCACTTAACAAATTTGGGTATGTTAAGTGAAATTCCAAAATGTTGTTTGAAATTTTTTTTTATTTTTTATTTTGGACTTGGAAACTTTACTTAACAAATTTGGGTATGTTAAAAGAAGTTCCAAATGTTGTTTGAAAATTTTGAAATATAATTATTGATTTTTTGGATTTGGAAACTTCACTTAGCAAATTTGAGTATGCTAAGTGAGGTTCCAAATGTAATTTTTTGAAATATGATTGTTGGAATTTTAATTTTTAAAAAAGGGGACCTCCATTCAACAAATTTAGGATTGTGGAATGGAGATCAATTTTATTTTTGAAATATGAAATTTTTGTGTGTGATTGTTGCTTTTTTTGAAAGAGAGAAATTCCAACTTTTAAACATATGTGAGATATTTTTAAGTGGAATTTCCTAAAAGATATTTTATTTTTAGTTGGGAATGAAATCTTCATTTAATAAACTTAAGTATTTTAATTGAAGATGTTCATGTGCAGTTTTTGAAAATTTTGATTTTATTTACAAATGAACTTTCTATTCAATAAGTGTGAGTGTATTGAAATAGAAAAATTCATGTATGCTTTTGAAAATTTTTATGATTATGATTGTGATTTTTGAAAAAGATGATTGTTCATTTATTTTGAAAATGAAATCTTCATCAAAGTGAATTGAAGGAAGATGTTCATTTGTTCTTTTGAAAAAAATATTATTAATTTTATTTTTGAAAATCCCTACATGTATGGGAATTGTTAAATGAAGGTGACAAAATTTTGTGGAAAATATTTTATTAAGTGCATTTTTTGAAAGGTGCTTTTGAAAAAACAAAGTTCTTTATGGAAGATTTATTATTTTAGGATGAACCTTTCTTATCATGAAAATGATAAGGAGGAAGTCTTAAAATTTCTTTTTTATTTAGATCTTTTCATTTTACCCATTGGAGAACCCAGGGTTTTAAGACCAACAGGAATGTAGTCCTAAAACTAAAGATGTTGGCTAACTCAACTCAAGAATGAAATGAGCTAAGTGCCAATGAAAGAAGGATAGTCAAATTCATACCAAAGTATAAACCCACTATCTCAAAGATAATGATCATTTAAAGATGAGAGAGGAACCATCCGGTGGAGTCAAGAAAAATCTATGGTTAAAATTTCTGGGGTGCTTTCAAATCTGGTGAGAAATGAAAGAGGACACGACCCTTATAATTCATCTTTTAGGATGCCATAGATCCGTAGATGTACTTATTTGGGTGATCAAGAACATCATCAAGGTATATACTATCTTGAAGATAGGAAGTCTACCCTTTAATGGACCTAATCACCTCAATAAGGACTCCCAGGATGGTGAGCATATGTATCGAGATTCTTCCCCTACTTTACATGGAAAAGTAAAGCGGGTTTATTTAAATTGGTTGTTAAGTTCCTACAGGGCAAGCCCCATAGTTAATTACATCCTAAGATGCCCTTGGGAAAACTCTATTAAGGTAAATGATCATTGTCTCAGATTTCAATAGGAAAAGGACTATCAATCAATTGGTTTATGTTTGAAGATCAAAATGGGATTGATCAAAGAGAGTTTTATGAAGCCAAAATGAGAGATAAGTAGGAGATGCCCACGATGCTAGGAAACCTAACGAGCATCTCAAACTATCCTATAGTTGGGCTTTACATTTTAGAAATTGATTTAGTTTATTTGAGTTACATTTTTCATTAGAATTTTAAGACTTAAGATTCCTTAACACAAGATTAAGAAAATGCAAGAGGTGAGGAATTATGCTTATGACCCAAAAGTGAGAAGCCTCAGAACCTAAATCTAGGAGATTTGGCAGGGAGAAGCACAACCTAAATCTAAGTGAATAGTGGGTGATTGGTTTTCTTCCACAAGAGGACAAACCACCGATACTTTGGACTTACAACTACAGGGGCAAACTAACTCCTCCTGATTTTAAATACATGTAGGCAAGTCATTATGCTTATGCAAGATTGCTAGGTTGTTATTATTTAGAAAGACTATGTCCTTAAACTCACTCCCTAAAGAGACTAGATCATGTACATAAATGACCTAAATCAATTTCAAATTTCATTTTATTTTCATTTTGGACAAATATTTTGACTTAAATAGGATTTTTATGACTAATGCATGATAAAAAGATTATTGACCAAAATAGCGAAGGGAGGAGGTGAGTTTCCACCAGAAAGGTCAAGTTGAGTTTCTGGAAGGAGGAAGCCCTCCAATCAAGAGTGAAATAAGATGCATTTTATGATATTATAAATGCTCATGCTCATTAAGGGGTTGCTAATTCTTTTTATCTTGATTTTAAACTAAGCTTTAAGTGAGGTTATGAGTTGTTTAATTTTAATTTGAATTGTTAAGTTGGGTAAAAGATTTATTTTTCCCTAAAGAGCTAATCCACATGGCCATACATAAAGCAAAAGAAACTAGGAAAATCATGCCACTTAATGTAAGCTAAACAAATCATCAATCAATTTATAAAGCTAATCAAAGAATAAATGACTATTGTGGTGGGCACCACTACACAAAAAAAAATATCAAATATGGGTCTACCCTTATACAACCCGATTATAAATGAATCACAAATTAAAATTTAAAATTTATTATTATGGGGTCTTCAAGCTTTATTCTTCTTTCTTCTTCTTCTTCTTTCTTCTTTCTTATTCTTTTTTCTTTCTTTGGTTCCTTCTTTTGGATGAATTGGAAGGTGGATGCTCCAAGGCTTCACATGGTGCATATGATAGGATCTTAGGACCAATGCTTATCCTAATCCCCATAACAATCATTCCAAAATCTTAATTATACAAACATGAAAAGAAAAATGGAAATCTAACACCTAAAGGTTAGCTAAAACATACCACAAATCTCAAGCATGTACATTGGACTTATCACCCACACATGGGTGACTAAGTTCACACTATGGATTATGCTTAGGGGTATAAAGCACCTACAAGCAAAGTATTTATATTTTTTATTTATGATAGCATAAGCACAATCCCTGAGAAAAGAATAGATAGATAAGCAATCATTCATTCTATGAGCATACACCCTAACATCAGTCTAAAAAATATATACAAATAAAATATAACATCAAAACCATGACCTAACCTAAGGCTAGAAATGGTGACTTAGGTTAATCTGTGTGTTTAGAAGGTTTGTATGGTATGCTTAGTTATGGCTTTAAGTTCAAATTTTTGAAGTGTGAAGAACATGTTCAACTTAGAAGAGTTTCATTTAAGTTGTTTAAGTGTTTTGGGTTGTATTTATTTCATGTTTTGATTTGGTTTAAGTGGATCTACAATTAATTACTAAGTTATGAAGAGGGAGAAGAGAACCTCTCTTTCCTTCCCTAAGTAATTTCTAAAGTAGATTCACATTTTATTTTCATTTAGGAGAATGTTTTGATTACATCTTTTGATTAATCCTACATTTAGATAATACTCTAAACAAACCTATTCACGGAAAGGCATTTTAAGATTAAATAAAATGAATCAAAACTCACATAACACACATTACTTCATTTTTTCCCAACATATATAACATGCACATGGAATGGGACTCTAAGCATATCTATACATGCAATGAAAGTATTTAACACACTTTATGATGCATGCTAATCAATTTAATGAAATTTAAGAGTTTAATATGCATAATTATTTCCTTAAGTAAAAGAAGGGTTTTCCTAATGCAAATTTTCACATACATACTTGAAAGTAAGAAAGGCATAAGTGAGTATAGTGCCATTGTTAACCAGAGGTGTAAGGTACAAGATCTACTTAGGGTTACTTAAAGCCTCGCAACCTCGAGGTTGTCCAAACTAATATACCACTTGCCTTAAATATAAATATGTATATAAAAGAAATAAAACAGAAAAGGAAAATGCAAAAGTTGTTTAATGGATTCATTTTATCTTATACATGCATGCAAGTATAACCCTTCTTAGGTGATAGCAAAGGAATGAATAGGGTATAGAATTAAGTATGTGTTGGGTTCTTTTCAAATGAACCCTACATCTTACCAATTACTATTCAAAACTATGCTAACATAAGAAAGAAAGAAAACTTATACTAAGCATGACTTTATAATCTATCACATGCAAACTTATAATTAAGGCATAAGTAGAACACTTTCAAATTTGGTATTTGACTTATGTATTTTGAAAATAATTTGTATTTAGTAGTGATAATAGTCACTCATATTTCTTTTAGCCAACACATGCAAATTTGACATAAAGTAAACAATTTCATTTTAAAATTTGAATTTCAAAATTATGAATACATGAAATCACATGGCATACAACTTAACATGTTGAGGAAAGATTCAAAGTAATGAAAGCATGTAAACAATCTCACTTCACTTAAATCTAAAGACATTCCTATAGAATATGAAAATTTAGAATAAATCAAAGTGAATTTCAAAGTTATTTTTGTTTAGTTTGAAGTTTGATTTAATTTTGAAAAGGTGAGATGAGTTTGTATTGTAACCCATTAATGTGTTTGAAATTTTGTTTAATTTTTTTAGGTAATTAGATCCATTTTTATGTGTTATTAGGTTAAGGTATGAATTAAAGCTTAATTAACCCTTACACCACCTTAGAAGAATCAACTAGATAATTATGAGCCAATGGGATGACATAAAACCCACAAGGAATTTAAATTAATGAATGAAAGGCCTAATCCAATTTGGCTCATAATTAAAAGTTAATTAAGCTAAGGTTTAGCTTAAGTAATTTCAAAACACCCTTTCACACATGTGGATTGGGTTTTGATTTCCTTAATTGAACTTTAAACACCTAAGCATCTACCCAAAGTAGATTAATTAAGTTATGAAACTTTTAGAATTGATTAAAGGGGATAATTTAATAATTAAAGAGATATTAAGGAGAGAGAGGGGTTTAGGCAATAGCTTAGGAAAAATGCCCCAAAAATATTCCATAAATCTCCTACTCATTGGATCTGACCTTAATCAACCTTAATCATAGGTTAAAATCACTAATCATATCCTAGTTATGCTTAATTACATAAGAAGAGTAATTAAGGAAACCATAAGCAATTACTCTAATAAAGCTCTCAATAAATCCCAAAAAAATTAGGGGAGCAGAAGTCATCCCCTAAAACTTACCCAAGAAATTTGGGATTAATCACAATCCTAATTAAAAAGTAATTAGAAAAATACACTTTCCAATAAAAGGCAGATTTAGAGAAAAGCATAATTTAAAACTCATCAAAATTAATTTTAAAATGTTTTAAGTTTAATTATCTATCCATAGAATTTTATTTCAGATTTTACTAAATTTTCTAGCAAGAGTTATGAATTTTTAAGTTCTCTAAGTGAATTAGGAATTAATTAATGCATTTTATTAATCCCATCCCTCAGCTCCGCGGCGTGGCGGTGAGTTACCTTTTGCATCCCATGTGAGGGGTAACTTGTTGACCTCACCACGGATGGATGATCACCTTGTTTAATCCTCAGATGATTTTATTTTACAAAGGATAAAATAGATATCTAAATGTGTAAATAATCTTAGCCATCCATCTAAAATGCATGGATGGATGGAGATCATCCAAGTTCTTTCCCTTGATAGAGAATCATGATCAGTGGAAGATCCAAGTTAGATCTAGCATGGAATCAAACCAAATTCAACACCATCTAAAGGCGAGGCGGCAAATCCAAGCGGTCAAAATCAATGGGGTAAAATTTCTTTCACAAAGCTCCACACACATTGAGGTTAGTGATCAAAAAATCCCATACCGGAGGTGATCATTGGCATTCCCTTGGAGAGAAGCTTCGGTTAAGATGCTGAGTATGGGCACTTGAGGTTGAGTAGATTAATGTATGGACCAACTCCTCCTTGCTTGAGCTTTTGACTTTGATCCAACTTGATCCTTCTATGGGAACTCAATAGAAGCTTAGGTGCACTTGACTTAGCTCTAGATGAAGTGTACAAGCAATTGGAAGGAAATTAAGAAGAAAGCTAATGGATTGAGCTCCCCTATTTTTGCACTTTGCAAAATTAAGAAATGGGGAATTCAAATCCTCTCTAAAAAGCTTGGGAGTTCTCTCTGATGATGATTGCTATGAGTTCCTTAGCTTCAATCGACAGAGGGCAAGTGAGAATTGAATTGAATTAGGGAGTATATCTCCCCGGATCAAATGACTTGCCATTTCATCCAATTGATCATATTGGGAGGGTTGTTTGATCTATTTTGAGTGCACATGGTGGGTTTGATCCAAGTAGTAACAACCTCCCATGTGCTTGAATTTGAGCTTAAGAGTTTGAAAATTGAATTTTAAGGGGGGGGTTTGGTCTAGGGACCAAATGGGCTGATCCAAACCCATTGGGTGCACCACTCACTAAGTCCCTTGAGCTTTTAGGAAAGCCTCAAGTGAATGTGAAGAGGGTATGACCAAATTACCTATAGTTAAAAAAATTTGTTCTATGGCCTAGGTAGGATGGTCATTTTCTATTTTTCCACTTTGGACATGTTGGGTATGTGGAGAAACTAAGTTTGTCCAAGTTTCATTTGAAAATGTTGACACATTTAGGTCAAAATGGGTCAACTTAGGTCAAGATGACCAATAGGTCAAATTAGGTCAAACCAGGGTTGGTCAAGTTCATATGACCATTTGAAATGTTTTGGTGGCTTTGGTTTGATTTAATTTGGTATATATTTGATTTTGGCTCATATGATTGCATTTAGGTCAAATGGGTCAAGTTGACCTATTTGACATTTGACCTATTTGAGGTAGTCAAGGGTAGGTTTTAGTTAGGTTAGTCATATGGAGTGAATTGGTATCTTTATTTCAAATCAATTTGGATTAGGTTCAATTTTGGCTCAACATGACCCCTTTAGGTCATGTTGAGTCTAAGGTCAATTGGCTAGGTTGGGTCTAGTTTCCCAATTGAGGCTTTCATCAAGTTCCACAAGTGATTTGGAATGGACATGATCCATTGGTTTCCAATTAATTTAGCTTAGATCAAGTTTTGACACATTTGACCCTTTAGGTCAAAATGGGTCAACTGGGTGAGCCAATTGGGCTAGTTCTCAATGTTGGCTTGGTCAAGTTCAAACATAGGTCATGAGTGAACTTAGATCAATGGTTTCAATCAATTTGGCCTATGGTGGAATTTGGGTTTCATTTGGGTTAAGTGTTGACTTGGTCAACCCTTTGGTTTGACTTTTAGTTTGATCATGATGATTGAGTTTGATCATGATGATCAAATTCAATCAAATTTTAGTTTGTCAATTTGCCTCAATAATTTAACTTTGGTCAAAGTGATTTGATCTTGGTCGACTTGTTTGGTTGAAATATAAATCCATTTATAAGTGGTTTGAAGTCAAATGGGTTTTGATCCATTTGAAAATTTCATATTCAAAGGAAGAATATGAAAGGGTTTTGTTTGATTTTGATTTGGGTTTTGATTGAAAGATTGAATTTTGGATTTATATATGAGCTCATGATTGTAGGATTGATTGAACCATGAGAGAAAATCAAGGGTTTGGCTTGATTTGAAAGTGATTTGGCTAAGTTCAAGATTTTGACTTGAAAGGCTTATATTGGATTTTGAATGGATTTGAGTTTGATTTTTTGGAATTGGTTTGATTGTTTGAATTTATATTTCATTTATATATGTGAATATAAATGAGAATATAATTGATCATGAGAGAATTTCAAGGATTTGAAGTGATTTAATCATGATTTAGGTTAAATCCATTAAAAGGAATTTAAAGGATTTAAGGTAATTTTTTAATTGGATTGGATTGATTTATATTTATATTTCATTTATATGAGAATATAAATGAGAATACAAATATGTTTTGAGAAAATCCCATGAGTTTGAATAGGTTTGATCATGATTTAGGTTAAATCCATTAAAGAATTTAAAGGATTTAAGGAGTTTTAAATTGGAATTTAATTTTGGATTTGTTGATTGATATTTATATTTCATTTATATATGAATATAAATGTGAATATAAATAAGTTTTGAGAAAATCCCATGAGTTTGAATAGGTTTTGATCAAGATTTAGGTTAAATCCATTAAAGGAATTTAAAGGATTTAAGGAAAATTTCATGAATTGATTTTGAATTTTCAATTTGATTTGATGGGTTTGAACTTATATTTCATTTATATATGTGCATATAAATGAGAATATAAATAAGGTATGAGAAAATATCAAAGGTTTGAATGTTTGAATCATGATTTTGGTTAAGTCCTTAAGGAAAATTAAGACTTAAGCAAAAAGACTTATATTTTGATGGATTTTGATCATGGGTTTCAATCATAGATTTCAATCATGAAGTTCAATCATGGAATTGATTTGAGTTTGGAGAAAATCAATTAAGATTGATTTGGAGTTTTACTTGGAGGAAGGAAGGTGAGGAAAGGTTTAAGTTAAGGGTAGGAAGTTTTCCTAACACCCCCTAAGGCATGACCTATTCCTATGGCTAACTCTTCTAGTCTCTAGGCTGGTTGGAGTAATCACTAGATGTGTCTTAAGACTAACTCTTAAAGTCTAAGAGGAGTCCCTAAGATGGAGGGGTTGAGAGCTCATTCTAAAAATGAGGTCAACACTCCCTCAAAATCAACAAGTCTATTCATAAACTTGGCCAAAGTTTAAAAATAAAAAAAAAGAAAAAGAAAAAAGAAAGAAAAGAAAAGAAAAGAGAGAAAGAAAATAAAAGGGGTAGAAATAGACTTAGAGGAGGTGGAGCCTTACATTAGATTCCACCCACATTTTGTTACTCATTGAATATGGGTGAAGGACCTCCAAGAGATGAAGAGGCGGGAGAGGCAATCCTGGAAAACCTCTCAATAGAAGATATGTCCCATCTGGAGTACACTGTTCCATATAAACATATAATCTAGTTCATAGGATAAGTCTTATATAGTTAGCACACACCAAGCTCTTCTCGTGGTAGATTCCTTTGGAGGTGACACTTGAGCGGATAGCGATGAAGATGGTCGCTCCAAAGCATAAGTGTATCCAAGTCTATATGTGAAAGCAGTTGGCATGGGGAATCTTAGCTCTAACCCACTTTCCTCTCAAAAGGTAAGTGGTTGGTAGTTAAGGAAGTCCCTAAGTCATCCACAGTGTGAAGACTTAGAGGTTCTTTCTAGGAGCATCATCCTCAAGTCAGAAGTTGATGTAGAACTTGAGGATGATTCTTTTACTTTCATGTTCATAATTTAGCAAAGAAATGGTTAATCCCATATACTTGGTCAAAGCACAAGTTAGATTACTTGAAGAATATGGAAGAACAAATGCAAAAGCTCTCAATCAAGAGACTTGGATTGGATAGTGAGTCTAATTATGATGATTCGCATAGTCATCACCAATTATTTGGAATCGATAGGTTTTTCAAATCACACTAACTCATATGAGGAGCTATCCTTATAAACTTAGATGATCTAGATGATTTTGAAGACATAGATGCACCGACTGTGTTCAAAGAAGAGATCAAGTCAACCATCAATGAGCTCAAGAAAATCAACATAGGAACTGAAGAAGATCCACAACATACATCGGTTCTTTGTTGAATGAAATTGAAACCAATGACTTAGTGTTAGGCTGTGAGTTTAAGGACTACTTTATAGGGAATTATGAAGAGATGCTTGGCTCCTCTCATTCCATAAACTAGCAATAGAGCTACTAACCCTATCAAAAGCTCTAGATGCATGATTAGACATAGAATAATAGGTGATTTATGAAGTCAAGAAATTGATGTTGGCTTCATCAGAGAGAAAATACCTACACTTTGCCAACATCATCCCAATTAAGAAAAGAATGACCAAATTCACATATGCATCAATTTTAGGGATTTAAATAAGGCATGTCTAAAGATGAATTTCCAATCCCATTGATGGTGGACATTGCTTCATCTCATGCGTCTTCTCATGGATGGCTCATCTAGATATAATCAAATAAAGATGGCCCTTGAAGATGAAAGAAACACTACTTTTTTGAAACATCAGAATAAATCGCCTTTCACTTAAAATCTTTGGTGCTACATACCAGGGCTATGACTTGAATCTTTGATGAACTCATTAATCATCAAGTTGAGTGCTATGTGTCTGATCAAAAGTAAAGAAAAGGAAGAACATCTCTTTGACTTAAGAGTAGTTTTGAATAGTTAAGATAATTTAACCTCAAAAGAATCACGAAGTGTACATTAGTAGCTTAGAAATTCCTTGGGTTTATTATATATAATAGGGAAAAAAATCAATCTGGAGAATATCAATGTGATATTAGAAATGCCACCACCTAAAATTTAACTCAACTCAGATCATTCCAAGGGTGGTTGGTGTATTTAAGATGCTTTATATCTAACCTATTAGGAAGATGTCAGCCATTCTCAACACTTATCAAAAAGGATGTCAAGTTTAAGTGGGATGACAAGTGTGAGCATGCCTTCAAAGACATCAAGCATTACCTGAAGACACTGTCAGTTCTATTAGCCCCTATCCTGGGTAAGCCGTTCATACTTTACATTGCTATGTTAGATGACTCCCTTTGTGCTTTGTTAGCCCAAGCTAATGATGAAGGGAAGGAAAATGCACTCTACTACCTTAGCATCTAATCCCCTATTTGAGGCTAATTAGAAGCATTGCCTAACTTTAATCTTTGCATCCCAAAAGCTTTTCCTACATGTATGGTGAACTTAATCTCTAGGATCAATCCACTATAGTATCTCATGAAATGGTGCCTATCAGGATGGTTGGCATGGTCCATGATCCTCATAATTTAACATTACCTTGTACCCCCTCCATGCGATGAAAGGATAAGCTAGCAAATTTCTTAGCGACACCCACTTCTTGACTCTCCACTTAGTGATGATCTCCCAATGAACAAATCATGAACATAGGGATAAGCATTCACTATTAAGATGTACTTTGATGATACGGCTTTCTCTGAAAGAGGAGAAGAATCGTAATCTAATATTCCCGGAAAGGTAGAGGTAAGAATAGTTCTCTTAACTCTGATGGATGATGAGATTTCATATCATCATTGTCCTTGCACCAAAACAAAGCCAATATGAGGCTCTAATTGTCACAGAGTTAGCCATTACTCTAAGCATCTAGAACATCAACATCTTGAGGATTCTTACCAATTATCAACCAAATCGTTGGGTCCTATATGGTTATAAAGTCCAAGCTCCATCACTACCATAAGTACACCATGGAGTTGTTGGCCCAAATCTAGAGGTTACATTTTATCAAGGAGAGAAAGCATTTTGTAGCATATGCTTTAGCCAAGCTTGCCAAGGTTGACATGTCCAAAGGATGAGTCTATATCAATAAAGGTCCAAAATAGACAAGTCTTATCCCTTATTGATATTGAACTCATCAAAAGTACTCTCTTGAAGGGGAGGTTGCCAAGGATGAGGAGTTAGATTGGAGGCAACCACTCATGGATTACCTAAATAAAGACAAACTACCTCAGAGAAGTCTCAAGTGAAGCAAAGAGCACTTTCCCATGCTTATGGATGGTGTCTTATACCGATCTTTCAATCATATGTGGTTATGTTGTTTAGACAAGCATGAAGCCCATAAGATCTGGCCGGAACGATTATGTGGAACCAATCTCAGATGAAAGCTAAGATCAAGATTAGGATACTCGACCATCGATGATCAAAGATTGCATGGATACAACTAGGTGATGCCACCAATGTCAAATACGGTGTGGTCTTATACCACACCCAACATTCTACATCTTACATTGGCCTCATGGCCATTAGTGTTGGGGTATTAACATAGTGGGTCATTGATCCTCCTTCTTCCAAGGGTCATCGATTCATCTTAGGCTTCGACTACTTTTCCAATGAGCAAAGGTGATTCGGAGGTCATATTCGACATATGCTCAATTTTTTTAGTGCCTCGATGAATTGTAATGATAAAAAGATCAACAACTTTGCCCGAGACACAACATGGAGGAGATATTCTACCATCAACTACGAGGGAAAATGACTTAGCGAAACCTTCAACAAAACTCTCATCTTGCTAAAGAAGACACAATAATAAGCGATAGTGGCATGAGATAGTGAAGCCTTGTTACTTTCACATATACAACTCCAACTCAATCTACTCCTTTCTCCTTAGTGTATGGGTGCGAAGCCATATACCATTAAAGTCCAACTCTCATCACTAAGGATAGGTAGCATGATTACAATGCCAAGTTGTAGTTAGAAGAGCTCAAGGTTTGGAGGAGAGACACTTATGAGCATGCCAAAACCATGAGTTGTACATAAAATGATTCAAATGATTAACAACAAGTTGGTCCATCCAAGTGCTTTTCAAATAAGAGAGCTTATTTTAGTTCTAAGGAGCGATTATTGCCGTCATAAGATGGGAGGCAAGTTTGAACCCACATAGGAAGCCCTTTAGCCATATAGAGGCCTACCAATGAGGATCTTATTAGCTTATTAATCATAAGGAGAACCATATGCTTCAATGAGCTCTACTTAAAGAAATATTATAAATCATGTTTGAAAATAATTATCATCAATGAAAATTTCATTTCGAATTCAATCTCTTCTATGTCAAAAGTATTATTATTTGTGAATCTATGATGTGTTTAGGTGTGTAAGGAACCGAAGCATCCTATCCTTCATTGACACAAACATATAAACTACACTCAAACATATAAAATAAACATATCTCTTATTTTCAGTTGAGATAATGCCCCCCAACAACTCACTCTCACTCTGCTAGGTGGTGCATGCTACCCTAGTGTGTCACCCAGGTGGTGTTCTTGCTTTGGAGGATGTAAGTCTTTATGCTTTCCTTCCTTACTAGCCTTGTTAGTTTGGTAGGCCTTAATGTGTGGTGGTAAGCTACCTCATGTTGGCTTCATTTAAGAGGATGAGTCTACACTTTCTTCTTGGATTAGCCTTCATGCACTAACTTTGGTCGATTATATTTGAGGTTTAAGATAAGTCCCCTAGTGGATCCTTCCTTCAGTCAGGTCCTTCCTTGGGCTCCCTATTTACTCTAGGTTAGATAACATCTATCCGAATTATCTTGATGATCATTCCACTTGGAAAGTTGTTGGCCTACATGCTTTCTAGATTGATCATTGCATGCGGGCACCTTAGGTTGGTTGGTTCTCACTATCTTGTGATAAACCACTCATGGATACACCTTAGGTTGGTTGGTTCACCTTAGGATACACCACTCATGGCAAGTTTTCCATGCTTTCTTTATTGAGTTGTTGTACACCTATAGGCTTTCTTTTCCAAGGCTGATAATGCCCCCCTTCCTTGTGGGAACTATATTTGGATCACATCCTTTTCCCCATTTAGACACTATTGATTAGATAGTTTCCCTTTCATAGTAACCAGCCGTGTGGTTGGAGAATCCATCATGTGGATGTGTAGATTCTCCCTTGGTCTAGTAAATCTGAGATAGGTCAAGGCCTACATAACCCCTTCTCAATGTGGTCCATCGCACACCAACAAGATCTATACAAACATATGAACAAAATATATATTCACTTATGGATTAGGAGAACACCCCTAGTGGTACCATTTCCTAAGGAAGCATCCTATCTTTAAGGCAGTGTTAGCAAAACTCCCTATAGGAATCGCTTGGCTACTCTTGAGTCAATATAAGTCCCCAGCAACATTCACTTAGTAGTCATCCCCTAATTGGTCAATTTGTTGTGCTACCAAGGTCACCATGGTTATTCCCTACTTTTAGAAGATGTAAGTTGACTATGCTTTTTTTTAAGCATAGTTTTGCACAAGGCAACCCCAGGTTGGCTAGCTCACCCCTACAGTAGACTATCCCTTTGGATTTAAATGAGATAGGGTGATATAGCCCCTTCTCGTGGGTCCATCACACACTGACATCATCCATAAATTAAATCTATCAAATTTGGTAGCTCACATCCCAGATATGCCCTCAATTCAAAAGCAAACTAAACCAAACAAACTATATCAAATCACATAAAATTAAGATAAAATTAATCTTGACTACCTTTGAGTTGACATAAGTCCCCAGTGGCATTCACTCAGTAGTCGCCCTAGGTTAGGTTTGATTTGTTGTGCATCTGATAGGTCACCCCAGCTGTTGTTCCTCACTTTGGAAGATGTAAGTGCTTTGCCTTCTTCTTGCTACATTTTGCAGGAAAATTAAACCAACTCCTCTAGTTGAGTCTAAATCAAAGAACTCCAACCAAATTCTTATTCCCCAGATACATCCCCAAACAAATCTATGAAATTAAACTCAAATTCCAATCCCAGGGATAGCCCAAACTGCTTCCCTAGTGGAAACTTCATATACCCATATCCCAATGACTCGAGCCCATATCTAGCAAATGCCTCCACATCAATTAAAATAAATAAATTAAAATTGATCTTAATCCCGGTGGATTATAGATTCTTATCCCCAGATCTTCTTTCCAAATCATATAATCAAATCAAATTCAAACCTTATCCCATAGATTTTCTTCTTCTAACCTCGACATAGACTCCTCACATGTCATGTCCAATGCATGGATCCCTAAGATCTCCCTCCATTTCCTTGACATGGAATTCTCATCAAATCTTATTTCTTCTCTTATGCACACCTTTAATACTTCAACCAAAAGCTAACAATGTAGTCATTCAAATTACATCATCTTAACATTTTATGATTTATGATGGTGGCAAGCTCAAACTAATGTACAATATGATGCTAAACATATTATAGTGTGAATTAACACTATATTATATTATTATATGATGTTATATTATAATTTGCTATAATATAATATATATCTAACATTACACCTCATTAGAATCACTTAAAAGGAACAAATAACAAAATTTTCTCAAAATATGAATAACATTCATTTTGGATGTAAAATTTATAATTTTTCTATTAGAAATGGTACAAATAGCATAATTTTGGTGTTTCTTGGTGTGTGCCGTGAATTTTTGAACTTCCATCTCAACATTCAAAACATTTTTGTGAGTTTTGACCCAATGTATTAACAAAAGTAAAACACACTAAAATGTACAATAACATTTAGTAACACACCACCACTTTCATATATATAAGTTATATTATGTACATTAAATTTTAATATGCTTTCATCTTACATTACACCTTAAAATGAATCACTTTAAGCAAAATTTTATAAAATTTGGTTGAAAAATGAACATTTATTTTGGATGCAAAATTTCATTCTTTTGATTAAATGACACACCATATGATGTTCCCTAAAGCTTACCTTAAATTTGGCCAAATCCATCATCTCGACCTATAAATCAATATTTTTATGAATTATACCATACAAACTCTACTACATCTAATAAACTAAAAATATGCTAAACAACAGTAGTAACTAAATAGTATGCTATAATCCATGATGCTACTATGTTATGAAATCCTATATTATAATCATATAACATATTATATTATATTATATTGCATATCACATCACAAGGGATTGCTTAAGATAAAAAATCATAAAATTAGTCTAAATAATAAAAAACTAAATATTTTAGTCATATCACTTACATATTTTAAATTGAAATAATAAATTATGATGCCATGCTCTACCTATTATGAATTTGGCCAAATTCCACCATTTTAAATTCTAAATCAACATTTTTATAAATAATTCAAGTGTAGGCGATTGTAAAATACTAAAAGAATTTAAAATATGAACAATATATTATGATATATGATGTTATAATATGCTACAACACTTTACAACCTAAAATCTTACTTTTGGAACTATGCCGGCATAGCACACCCACAACTAATTCCCAATTCAAATTTAACAAATTTTAAATCTGATTTATTAAATCAATATTTTT
>CM038214.1:285063736-285164386 GCA_021442155.1 Cymbidium sinense
AGTGAAATATTGGTTAGTATTAAGTATATTTCGTGCATACATTTAGGGGGAGCAACATTATTCCTCTCTTGTGTATAAATTTTTTTTTAGAAGAGAATTTGTTTTAAGAAAAAAAACTATGATGAAAGGTCAATTTGCACCTTCATCAAAATCAATACCCAACATTAGTTTGTCATCATCAAAAAGGGGGAGATTATTGGGCCTCATGTTCAATCCGATCAATTTTGATGATAACAAATGAATGCTTGGATGTTCTAATGAATATTTTTGTGTTTCAGATATATTAATTGCTAATTACATATTCAATACGTCTCATAATATGTTTGAGGAAATTGCAAGAATAGAAGAATGAAAGATAGATCAAAATGGATAATGTGAAGCTCAAGATACAATATTTTAGGTTATATGAATTTATAACTATCTTAGAAATTCATATGAGTTCATTAGCATGAATCAATTTGCTCACAACTTAACATATTATTTTAATGAGGTTAATTTATATAAATCTCTATCTAGCTAATTAATCATTATTTGTTTACATAGCATTTGAACTTGTCAAATAAAAGAAATGATAATAAATTATGATTATTAAGTGTAATTATTTTATTTACTTAATATAATTAAATATTTTAATTTAATTTGAAGGTTATATGACAACTAACATATGTATGATTATATATAAATTATATCACAATATTTAAATGTCATATTTCAAAGTTAACAAAAAATAAGTGAAATTTTGTATTTTAGCCAAAGTCATTTTATAATCAAGGAATTTATATATGATTTCAACTCCAATGATTTCCTTGGATTTTTTTCTTTTAATTTGATAGGTTACATGACGTTTGATTAAAATTGAATTTATTATGACTTTTCAAACATTAGTCTTTAATAATGAATGCATGCTACATACTTTGAATATATTAAGAGCCATATTTGATTATTTTTGACTTGCCCATGTGAATAGCCAAATTTTGGCTGCTTGAATTTAATATTTAATAATTATTTAATTCATTAAAGAGGGTAATTAGGATTAAAAGTCCAAATTCTTTAAATAACATGGTAAATAATTCCAAGAAAATTATGGGAGGTAGAGAACATTCCATGGAATCATCCCACCAAGTTTGGAATTAATTAGACATGAAATTTGGCCTTAATTAGGGTAATTAATCTAAGCTTCAAAATTTAATTAAGCACTATTCACGGGAATAAATTAGGAATTTTTTAAATTCTCCTATGTCTAACATTTTCAAAATGAGTTTATTTGCATTTTGGATTCCACTATAATTAGTTAAAACTTTTGAAGTTAGATTAACTTACATTTTTTAAGCCTAATTAACCCTTTAAATCGTAACCACATATGTTAATATTGTGGCACTTTTCATATGGAATTATAGTATTGGTTACTTAAAAGCGACCCAACAATCGGTGGTAGATGTAATTTCATCTCGACCATTTGATCTCAGATTGGACAACTGAGCTTAATCCCATGATTTCAAAGGGACTAAATCATAATTTCTAATGTGATTAATCACAACCATCTGTTCTAATTATGTGGAATGAATGGTCAATGATTCTTCATCCTATCATCACTTGATCTGAGCTACCAAAGATGATTTGATGGGAAAATAAACTCCAAAATGATAAATGAATGAATCTAGGAAAATCCTATAGTGGAGAGTGCATGAAGACTCAAATCACTTCAAAAAGACCAACACCTAGGGCCCAAAGTTATGATTGCCAGATTTTTACCAAATTAGAGTTATAGACTGACAGTTCACCTATAGAGGTAGCTTCATCTTCAAGAGATGAAGCCATACTAAAAAGATCATGAGTTGCCCCCCCAAATATTGCTTTGTGGGCTAAACGCCACCATAAAGCTCACCAGAGTTGGTCTTGGGACATCTTATGGTGGTTGAATCGTTCAGGAAATGATTAAATTTTGTTTGACAGAGTGAGGTGAAGGTGTGGAAAGAGTTAATTTGAGTTTGGTTTAGGTTTAGAATGTTTGGATAGACAGAGCTCTCAAGTTTGATCATGAGCTATTCTTGTTAGCAATGGAGTGCACAAGGAGCTCGGGGGAAGGTATGAGATTGTGCGCAATGCTCTAAGGAAACTCTATGCTCAATTTGAATCGATGGGTATGAGTATACTTTCCTTGCTACTTGATCCAAGAGTTGGGATTAGTTTAGCCTTTGGCAGCCATCCGATTGGGGTAGGTGGCTTGAGATGGTAGGGGATTGCTAAGGGCTAAGGGTGAGAGGCTGAGGAAGTGTAGTGGGTTGGCATGAGGTGTACACTCTCCCTTAGGTGGACCAATGGATTGCCATGGGTGAACTCACCCTCTCATGGTCAAGGCCAATCTAATAGCTTTGGGTTAGGTTGGGTCAGTGGTCATCTTGTCCAAGAAGAGCCAAAGGTGGCTGCCATGGGGTAAAAGAGTGGAGAACCCATCCAAGTGAGGATTTTGTCTCATTTAGATGGCTTTGTTCAATGGTTTTGCAATAAACTAGGTTCACCATGGGTTGGGCCCAGGCGCTCATGGTGACCCAAGGATGAGTCATGCTAAGTTTGGTTAGGTTTGGCTCAATTTGATCCATTTGGGTCAAATCAATCAAGTTGGGCTAATTTGACTATTTTTACTCAATTGGGTCAAAGTGATGACTTGGGTAAGTTCAATTGGCCATTTAGAGTGAATGAGTAAAATTGGTTTGATTCAATTTGGTTTAGATATGAATTTGGTCCATATGGTTCAATTTGGATCAAATGGGTCATGTTGACCAATTTGACATTTGTCAAATTAAGCATGGGTTAGGTCTATGTTCAATTGATCATTGGTGATTGATTAGAGTAGTTGATTTGAATTAAATTGGATTATGGAGTGAATTGGTTCAATTTGACCCTTTAGGTAAAATTAAGTGGGCTAATTAGATTGACCAAAATGGATCCAATTGAAAGTTGGATTATGTTTAATATTGAATTAGTTAATGGTAGGAAGCATTGATTTCAACCAATTTGGTTTAAGATGTGATTTGGTTCAATTTAACCCCTTTAGGTCAAATTGGGTCATAGGATCCAATTAATTAATTAGATTGATTGTTGTGTGTTCAATAATGACTTGTCATTAATGGAGGGATTAGAAAACTTGATTCAATGGGAGTTTAATTAGAGTTTGGTTCAATTACCAATTTTAGGACACTTTGGGTCAAGTGACTTGGTCATGCCAACTTGGACCAATTAAGGTTATGGATGGTTGGAATATATTCGATGATGAATTTGAAGTTGATTGGTGGCTTTGATTGCAATTGATTTATGATTAATTAGGTTTTGGCTCATTTGTACCCTTTAGGTCAAATGTGTTGGTCACCTTCCTTTTTGGTGACTTGATTACAAGCATTGGAGTGGTTTGAAATGATTTAATGAATAATTTAAGTGATTGAGAAAATCAAATTAGACTTAGTTTGTTTGAATGGGTTTGAATTAATTCATAGGATCATAGTGGAGTTAACTCAAGAAGGTCCAATTTAATTTGGCTTGGAGCTTGAATTAGAAAACCTAATTCAATTAATATTAATTGAATAGGTTTGAGGTTAATTTAGCTCCATTTACATGAGCTTAAGTTTGATGAGTGAATAGGGTGTGTTTTTTATTTATGTAGGCCATAGGATAGGTGAAACCTATTTATTGTGAATTCTAAGATCGGTTATGCCCTCTAAGCCTCTAAGCTTAAGTTTAGTATCCTATTAATCACTGGAAGTGTCCTTGCACTTAAGAAAATCTTTGGGCCTAGAAGGTTCTTAGATCTAAGATAAGAAAGATTAGTCCACACTCTGGAAGTGAGGTCAACAATGCCTAGAAGAAAAGTGACTAATTCTGGGAGATCTCGCATTGTTAAGCAATCAAAGAAAAATAAAAGAAAAAATCAAGACAAGTGAAATTGAAGGAAAAAAAAGAAAAGTTGGGAATATAAGAAATTGAAAAAGAATTTCCTATAATTCAAGATAATTTGGAATTTAGATCTTATAAAGATCCAAATCAAAATGATCTTTAATAGATTTGGAAATCTCATTAGAATCGATAGTGATGAAGAGCAAACTCAAGCATCTAAAGATGAACATGAATCATCTACAAAACTTTAACTTTGACTCATTTATCATAACATAAAAATTGCATAACTAGAGATCAATGTTTCCACTAAACTTTAGGAGAGGTTAAAAATTATCATAATTTTATTTTTTACCTGAATCTTTGAGCTCAAAAGTAGATGTAAAGCTCAAAGATTCATCTTATAATAGAATAATAGAACTTCATTTTTACTAGTATCTTGATTATGCTAAAATAAAGTTAATAATAGTTTGATTCCTCATACATGGCCGAAAGGTGGAACCCAACACATGGAAAGCTTATAAGACACTAAATATAAAAAAGTAAAACCTAAAGTTAGCATTGGGTTTTGTACCATTAGATGATTAAATGACAATGAGTATTATTTAATGGTAAGTAATCATGTGGAGTTTGATCATTATTTTGAGAGTTCATCCAATCTATTGGAAGAATTTTATTTTGAAATACTAGATAATCTATGATGATTACTCAGATTAGAGTTCACCATAAGAACTTGAAGAAGAAATAAAATTCATTGTTGATGAATTAAAGGAGATCAACTTGGGAACTGAGTAAGGCCCTTGACCAACTTTTATTAGTTCATTATTGGGTCCAGAAGATTCATATGAGTTGATTAATTAACTTTTTGAATACAAAGATTGCTTTTTTTGGAATTATTATGAAATGCTAGGTCTGTCTTTAGACTTTATAATCCATAAATTGAAGATTAAATTAGATGTAATTCTAAGAAAAATAATCCTTTAGATGCATACATTTAGAGATTGAACAACAAGTAATTACTAAAGTAAAGAAACTAATTGATCTAGCATCATTGAGAAGAAAAGTTTCATTTTGGTTAGCAAGTATTATACTAAAAAAAAGAATGGCCAACATGCAAATGCATAGATTTTAGAGACTTGAATAAGGCTCAACACAAAGATGAGTTCTCATTGTTGATATTTGAACTTATGGTGGATATAGCCTCATCGCATGAGATTTTCTCATTTATGGATGGGTTATTTAGGTATAACAAACTAAAAATGGCCCTAGAGGATGAAAAACATATGGTGTTCAAAACCTCGCTTGGGATATTCTGTTACACAGTCTCAAAAATGCAAGGGTAACTTATCAAAAATAATGACTAGATTATTTGATGGTTTGATTCATAACTAAGTTGAATGTTATGTCATTAATCTAGTCATCAAAAGGAAAAAAAAAGGAGAGCCATTAATATGACTTGTAGATTATTTTTGAACAATTGCATCGTTACAACTTAAAAATCAATCCTTTGAAGTGCCAAAAAAATTTTTAGGGTTTGTAGTGTGGCATCGTGGAATAGAAATGTATCCTAAGAAAATTAAAGCTATCATAAAAAATGCTATCATTAAAAGGTATTATGCAGTTGAGATCATTCTAGGGTAGGCTTGTATACCTAAGGAGGTTTATATCAAACCTATGTAGAAGATGCTAACCATTTGCAATATTAACAAAGAAGAATTCTATATTTATTTAGGATGAAAAATGTTAGACTTCATTTGAAATTTTAAAATAATATTTGATGAATCATCTTATTTTGGCTGCCCCAATCCTAAGGAAGCCATTAATATAGCTTTAGATGAATCTCTTGGAGCTTTATTAACTCAAGTTAATGAGAAAGGCAAAGAAAAGAACACCTTATTATCTAAGCCTCGGACTTATCCTAGTGGAAATGAATTATTTGCAATTGAAAGGCACTATTTGGCTTTGGTTTTCTCCTCAAAATTAAGCATTATATGCTATCATATAAAGTAAATTATATTTTAGTAGTAAATCCTTTGTAATATCTTATTACCCACTTAACATTGTCGGGGCGTCTACCACATTGGTCTATCATTTTTGTAATTTAAATTACATTTATCCCTCTTCATGCTATAAAAGGTGAAGTTGTAGTTGATTTCCTAGCAGTACATCCTCTCTCAAAGGTTCTTCTTTAAATTATGTTCTCTTTGATGAGGAAATCATGAATTTAAATTAAGAAAATCATGCCACCTTGGAATTGCATTTTGATGGTGCAACATCTTTTTAAAGTAAAGAACTTAATTCTTCCATCTCGGAGGGCAAGATTAGAATAATTTGTATAACTCTAAATAAAGAAATGATGTGATATTACTACTACACATAATTAAGCATATGAAGCTCTCTCATAATTGGTTTAGAGTTAGCCAAATGATTCTCAACGATTATTAACCAAGTGAGTGAAATTTATAAAGTATTGCATCCAAAACTCTTTAATTATTATCAATATACAATAAAGTTACTTAAGAGATTATTTTTGTGACATTATATAGGATATCATGCAAAGATAATTCTATAGTTGATTCTTTAGCAAACTTTCAAATAAATAATGTGCCTAGAAAAGAATTAATTTCTATAGAAGTTTAGAACTAATAAATTCTATCTCCTATAGATTTAGATTATATGAACATATAGATAGAAATAGGATATCCACTATTGATTATACACACATTGTGTATCTCACTATTTGATTTCTTGATAACAAACATTATGTAATAAGAACTAATTATCTCTTTGCATGATAAATTATTCACATTAATCATTATGAATGTCATTCTTAATTTAGATTTATATTGATGATATATATATATGATGCTACTAATCAAAGTTAAATTGAGGTGTTCAAGAAAATTCTTTAACTCCATATTCTTCAATCAAATTAGGATGCTAAAGCTATTAGACACGAACTGGGTGAAAATTTTTCTAGAAGTAACTATATTAATGCAAATAAAAGTTTTCTAAAATAAAATAAGTCATTCATTTATTTCAAAATAATTTATTTAAGAATTATTCATAAATTTTTACAATTCATATATGTAATTATTCTTCAAATGATTCATTTTGGATAATGTGAACTAAATGTAAACTTTATTCCATTTATTGTGCTTCCATGCAAGTTAAATTAAGTTTACTTTTCATTAAATTATTTCCATGCTTATTCATGTTCATTATCCATTTATTCAATGTATGAATCTAAATTATCCAAAATTATTCAACGTATTATTTTCTCTCTTTTATTATCCTTTTTTTCTCTCCTATATTTCATCCTAAGGCTTTTGGCCGATTTTTTTTCATGATTATTTGCTAAATAAATTGTGTGAGAGTTATTCAAATTATTTCCATTATTATGCCATATTTTTAAAATTAAAAAATTTTATTTTAATATTTAATTTGAATTATTTTTTAATTCAAATTGAATATTCCTTTTTACATATGCAAATTTGAAATCTCCTCTTTATGGAATGTTATGTGACTGATCATATGCTAATCTAGTTTATTTAATTTAAATTAATTTAAATTTATTTGAGATAATTCAAATTCAATTAAAATAAGCCATGGAATTATCTTCTTTCCTTTTATATAAATATTATTTTTGGAAACCTCCCTTGGTCAACTATATCTTTATTCAACTTCAAATTAATCTCTTAATTAAAATTGATTTAAATTCTCCTAAGATCTGATCCATCATCATTTAATTCGAATTAAGTACATTGAAAAAAATCTGATCTAATTTAGGAAAGTAGCTTGACCAAAATATTACTTGGATTTTAATAAATAAATGTTGTATGTTATCTCTTTCCATCCTTCATTCAATCAATATAAATGAATTGAATATTCCATGATATTTCATTAAATACTAATTTAATCCCATCATGGAAACTTCCTTTTTGGCTGACCATATATCATGCTTAGTTTAAATTAACTAAAAAAATTGAATTATTTCATTGTTCACTTGGACAATTAATTGCGTCATGACTTGTTTGGTAATATTTCAAACTCTTCTCTCCACTCTCTCTCTCTCTCTCTCTCTCTCTCTCTCTCTCTTCATAAGCTTTAAATTCTTAATTACATCAGAATCAGGTCATATGATGAATTGATTCAATTTAAATCTCTTTCCAAATTAATTTTCCCTCCATATCCCCTTTTTATCAATTTTCTTTGTCATACTAAATTAATTTAATTTAACTGATTCAAATTGAATCACTTACTAATTAAACTTTCCCTTTTTCTTTCCTTGGACTAAATCGTTCTTATAATATTTGAATTTCAAATTGATTTTTAACTAATCCAACCTTCCATATTAAATTCCCTCTTATTTCACTTTGGTGATTTTTCTTGACATTTATGTTTATTTTGATTGGTTTATGTTTAAATTTATTCCAAATGAGTTTTCCTCTTATTTTTCCTTCTCTTGGTGACCCCTTATCTTTTAAATAATGTTAGACTAGGTTAAACCCTCTTGGAAAAAGTCTCTCTTAGAAAAATGCTCTCTTGGTGAATTTTTTGCAAAACCTTTAGAGATCTCTTCTTGGTGAATCTAGTAATTTCTTCATCCTTTTCCATCCTCCAACCTACAAGTGATTGGCTTGAGGATTGCATAAAAGAACTTGGATGATTGGTGGATTTCCTTGTTGAAAGCTTAACAAGGTGCTTTCGCTAGTTTGTGATTTTCATGCTAAGTGACCTTGTTCTCCTTCTTGGCTTGAGTTTCTTTACATTTGGTCAATTTGTTTTGCTTAACTTAAATATTTCTATAATTTATCAAGTTGGTTTGAAAGCTTATGGTTGATGAATTAAAGTGTATTATTGTAAGTTATATTCTCTTCATTATTCCTACATGTTCTAAAGAGAGATTATTGTCTTTGGGATTATTTCATATTAAATACTTGTGAGTAAAAAATTTTAGTACTTCTAAATCATCTCAAATTTTGAATAAATAATAATTTCTTTAAAAAGAGATTTCATTTGAGTTTACATGATTTAAGATTTCATTTCAATTTGATCTTTGGGAAAACTCTAAGTCTCTTTCTAACAAGTGATTGGTTCAAGTTTCAAATTATTATTATGCTATATTTTAAATCATAAATTAAATCACCTTGATTTTAAGTTATCATATTCACATTAAATATTATAAAGATTCAATTACATCATATATATATAGATATATATATTCCAAGTTTAATTATTGTTCAAATTTAAATATCAATTAAAGTGAGCTACCTTTCATTCCTTTGAATTCGCTTGCCTTAATATTATTGTACTTGGGTTGTGAGAGCAAAATTATTTTAAAATTGAGAGTTAGATCCTTCTTTCTCCATTTTCTTATTTTATTGTTGGGTTGTACTTGCTTGTTAAAGAAAGTATGTTTTGGGTTGTACTTGCCCATTAAGTAAAATACGTTATTGGGTTGTACTTGCCCATTAAAAAAAGTATGGTGTTGGGTTGTATTTGTGCATGAAGGAGAGTACAAGAGATTTTTGTAATCTCATTTTTACTTAGATTCCTAATTTGGGTTGCTATGGATATTGCCTATTTTTTGGATTTTTACATGTAAAATGTCCATTTTTTCTTTATTTTATGCACTTTACATTTATATACTATTTTTTATTGTTGTTTTATTACTCTAAGGCTTTATCATTAATGATTTTAGTTTTATAAAATTAAATATTCAAATTTTTTTGTAAAAACCCAATTCACCCCACCTCTTGGCTGCCATAGCCTTTTATCACACTCTTATGAAAGATCAAGAAAATTTTGATTTGAGACATCCATTCATTAACTACTTAAGTGAGGGGAGGTTACTAGGTGACAAATCACTAGCAAATCAAATTAAGAAAAGTGCTATGTCTTATTCATTAATCAATGATGTGTTGTACCATCGATCATTCGATTAAATGTGACTACATTGTTTAGCTAAACAGGAAGCTCATAAGATTATAACTAAAATACATTCTTGATTATGTGGTGCTCATGAATCAGGGTTTAAAATGAAATTTAAAATTAAAAAACTTAGATATTATTGGCCATTGATTCTAGATGACTACATGAAATTTGCACATCATTTTCATTAATGCCGGTGTACATGTAGTTTTACATTAGCCACCTAATATATTGCATCCAACAATTGCCTCTTGCCCTTTTGAGGGGTACGATAACATAGGGCTTATTAATCCTCTTTCATCAAAATAGCATTATTTTATATTAGCTACAACTGATTACTTTTCCAAATGGGATGAGGTGATATGATTAAGATAACTTAAATCATACCATGTACTTAAATTTTTCCAAGAAAAAATTGTATATTAATTTGGCATTCCTTATTGAATTATATCCTATAATGGCTCAGCATTTAAGTCCACTCAAATAATTCATTTGATGGCCAATCTTAACATTGATTAGAGATATTTGATCATCTATTACCCAATGGCAAATGGATTGGCTAAAGCTTTTAATAAAACACTAACAGGAATTTTAAAGAAAGTTCTTAAAGAGAATAAACATCAAAGGAATGAAAGGTTGGTTGAAGTCTTATGGGCCTGTTGGACCACATATAGGACACCAACTCAATATCCACCCCTATTTTGGTTTATGAAACTAAAACTATTATTCTATTAGATGTAAAACTACCTTCTCTAAGGATCATAGTCAACAACCATATTATAATAGATCAAAATCATAAGATTCAATTGAATGACCTTGAAAATCTTGAAGGAAAGCGCCTGAGAGCACATTAAGACCTTGAACTTTACCAAATATGTATGGTTCAAGCTCATGATAAATTGGTCCATCCTTGAACTTTCTAAGTAGGAGGCTTGGTCATGGTTTTTAGAAGGCTAAATTTAGCTCTTTAGCGGATAGGCAAAATTTTGAGCCAACATGGGAAGGGTTGTTCATTATGGTGAAAGTCTATAAAAGAGGTTTTTATCAATTTATAACTTGTAATGGTGAACATCCAATGCCACATCTTAATGGATGTTACTTAAAGAAGTATTATGTATGAATTGTATCCCAATTTCAAAAAGATTGATAAAGCTATGTTTCATTATATTTTTATTTCTATAATTTATTTGAGTTAAGAGATCAATTATTTGTGAAACACATTATGGAGAAAGTCTATAAAAGAGGTTCTTATCAGTTTATAACTTGTAATGGTGAACGTCCAATGCCTCATCTTAATGGATGTTACTTAAAAGTATTATGTATGAATTCTATCCTAATTTCAAAAGATCGATAAAGCTATGTTTCATTAAATTTTTATTTCTATAATTTCATGGAGTCAACAAATTTTTGTGAAATAAATGAATTTACTTTGAGCTAGATTTCTATTTATAATATTGCTCTATATAGTTTTAAACAAAATTATTTTATTGATAATAACCTAATCGACTAAATTTAAATTCCTTTAATGATATCTTTCAAATCTTTTATAATAACATTTTAACTATTTAAGTTAGAATCAAGCCATTAAAGGCCCTTTTTAGTAACTATCAAAATAAAACCAAGCTCTTAACCAGGCATACTTTTCTAAAAAATAAGGATAGGATTAAGTCACCAAGACTCTTCTTGTTAAATATAATATCTAAGTTTTGATTAAGTCACCAAGACCCTTCTTAGTAGTCATAATTTGAGGATTATGATTTAAGTCATCAAAACCTTTTCTTCATTTTAGTTATTTAAGTTGAATTAAGCCATTAAAGGCCCATACTTAATAACTATCAAAATAGGATTAAGTCCTTTAAAATACATGATTTTCAAGAAAATAAAGTTAGTATTAAGTCACGAAGACTCCTTCCAAGTAGTCAAAATTTGAGGATTAGGATTTAAGTCATTAATATTTTTTTCCTCATTTTAGCTATTTAAGTTGAATCAATCCATTGAAGGAAAATTCTTAATAGATATTAAAATAATAATAAATCATTTAACATGCATCCTTTTTTGAAAAATAAAGATAGCTTACTAACTAAATAGATAGGAGTAAGTCCCCTAGTGGCATCCTTCCCTGGTTGAAATCCATGTAGTTTAGCTAGGGAGTATCCATAATAGCATCCTCTACAAATATCACCCCAAAACATGAGTGAGTATCTATAATAGCATCCTTTCTAAGAATGAAAACTTTAAAGTTTTCTTATAGATCCTATCTTTAGGTAGGTTAGTCATTTAGACTACCTCTTTGGCTACTCTCACATAGAAAGATATGACTCCCAATACTTTTTTTCAACGTTAGCTGTGGAAAAAAATTCAACTCTATTATAGTCAAGATAAGAATAAGTCTCTTAGAGGAATCTTTTAGTCATGTCAGGACTAAATTCTATGTTTAGTCTTGTTCTGAATAATAACTCTATTCTTCTTAGAGACTAGTGAATCAAGTTTTTTCAAAGAATGAATCATTTTAAATCAAGACAACCTAAGTCATGTATATGCTTATCTTTCACAATCAAGCTTAAAATAAATTTTGAAATCAAAACGAGAATTAAATTCAAATCCCAAATTACAAACCAAATTCAAACATTTGCAAGCATCGTTGCTTATCATCTTCATAGGATCTATTGAGTAGTTTAATCAATGCCAGTATGTGTAATGTGCTCTAGTTAGTCTAGCACACATATTGGGGATCCATTTGTTGACCATATTTTTGGATAAGGTTAACATCATACATATTCTTAGTAATTAGGATTCTTAATCTTAGATTAGGAACTATCTAATTAGACACTTAGGATACAACACTTAGTGATGAGGTGTATAAACAAATCAAAATCAAATAATAAATTAAATTAAATATAAAAGTAAATTTACAAGAATATCAAACTTAGCCTAAGGTGTATGCCTAAGCCATCCCAATGAATTCTTCTAGCCCGATCTAACTAAATTAAATTATAAAACCCTACCAAACTCTAAAACTTTGATTGAAATATAAAATAATTATATTTAAATTAAAATTTAATTGTGCTTAGACTAATTAGTTTTGTTGACCCAATTGACTCATTTTAGCTCAAAATCACCTAAGTTCAAGGAAATTCAAATAAAATCAAAATAAGTCAAAATAATTAAAACAAAAAGTATAGAATAAATGCACAAACTTAAATGAGTCTAAAACAAATTATGTGAGGTTAAGAATGGTCAGTCATTTGACCTCAAACCTAATCTATGAAGTACCATTACATCAAAAGTTAACCCTCAAATTCTACCAAATTAAGTCATCTAAGGGTTCAAAATAATCAAATGAACATTTAAATATAAATTTAGACAAATCTAAATGCAATAAGATTTAATTGGGTTGATTTGGCCACATAATCCAAATAAACCCAAATACACCTATTGGGCCTAAATTCAATTAAATTAAAAACCATCCAAATCCCTTCTAAGGCCCCATGCTTGGTCCCTTGCTACCTTGACTTAACTCAAACCCCATGTTTAACCTTCCCATTGCCTCATGTGATAGAGTTTCCATTCCCATGGTTGGTGACCTCCATTCAAAGTAAAAATGAAATGGCTTTCAGCCATAAAAAAGAGGAAAGAAGCTAAATTTAGGGTTGTTGTAGATTCTATCAAATCTTCAAGTAGAATCAAGCACAAATGAATCATTTTCCCCTATAAGTCCTCTCTGATCATCCTTCACACAAAACTTTGTTGAGCGGTGGTGAGTGTTGCTCTGCAGGTTAAACTAGAGGGAGGTAAACCAAAAGTTTTCTCTCAAAGTTTCGTCCAACCTTCTTGAATAATTTCAAAACATAAGGGAGTGCCGAGACTCCACTCCATTGAGGTATGGCCAAACTTGATCCCCATTTCAATTTAGTTTGGTCCTTGTGAAATGAACTTGATGTTTAGTAAGATTAAATCATATGGATTGATTTCAAATTATCTAATGATCATTTTGTAATCAAAATAACACATGTTGACCACATTTTTAATGAGGTTGATAACTTAAACCAAGGATTTGATCTAGGCACTAAGGATTTTTTGACCACAAGTAAGGTTGATAATCACCCTAATCTTAGTAATTAAGACTTCAACCTTAGATTAAGAGTTTCTAATTAGACACTTAGATATTATAATTAATAACTAAGTGTACAACATAAACTAAAGTAGAAATAGAAATAATAAATCAAAATAAAACTAAATATAAATCAAAATTAAACTAACAAGTTGGCAATGAATACTTTGGTTAGCCAAGTGGAGCCCACAAGACCAAATTTAAGCCAATTGGACATTGTGAGTCCAATCAAATCTAAATTCAATAAAAATATAATAAAATTTAAACCAACTAAGTCTAAATCAAAACTAAATTTATTAAGCTTAAATTGAGGCAATTGGCATAAACCCAATTAACCCAGGCCCAAAATCATGTAGTCAACTAGAACCAAAATAAATTTAAATTAAATCAAACCAAAAGCACTAAACCAATGTATGAACATAAAAAACATAAAACTAAATTTAGATGGGACATGAAATGGTTAAGAGGTCGCTTTGACCTAAGTTGACCTCTATGGGCTCCACTAAGTCAAAAGTCAAACTAAACAAAATTTGATGAGTTTAATTCATCCCAAAGGCCCAAAATTATCAAATTAATATAATGGAACTGAAAAAAAAATAAATATGAATCCAATGATGACTCAAATAGGTTAATCGAGTTACTTAGTCTTGATGGAAAAAATTTGTGTCACCACATAGAGTTTAAGAATTTCTTATTTGGATGATTAGATGTATCATTAAGGAATAAACATATTATCTTGGAAAATAAACATGTTATCTTATAATGGATCCAATCATTTAATAAAAGACTCCTAAGGCTAATAAGTCTTTAGTATACCAAAGATTTTTTTTCCTGAACCACATGGAGAGTAGAACAAGGTTCATTTTAAACTAGGTCCATGGTCCCTTATAGAGGCAAGCCCCTATAGTTAATTACATCTCAAGAAGGGTCTCATCGAAAGAATACTCTTGATTAAAGAAATAAGTTATTATTTCTAAAGATTTCTAAGTTGGTTTTCAAAGGACTGATATTTGGGATTTTCAATTGGGATTGATCTAAATTGGAAAGAGTTCTTTTGGAGGCCAAATGGGATAAAGTAGGAAATTCCTTTTGATATTGGGATGCCTAGTAGGCATTTCAACTATCCAAAAATTAGGCTTTAAAATTTAAAAGTATATTCAATTTTGAATTGAAATTTTCTTAGAAGTCTAGGCTTAGATTTTAATAGCACATGATTATAGAAATGCCTAGAGTTGAAGGCTTATTTCTAAGAAGGATGCTAGACCTAGTCTATAATTTAACAACCACATGTTAGATGCTTAACTTAATTTCATTTTGGGAATTATCCATTCTCACTTAAGAGAACTAACCTATCCCAAACTCTTCTGGACTAACAACTCGCCTAGAGAAGGTTGCCAGCTAACACCACCTAAATATAGTTTAAATTCATGATTCCAAGTTTTATGACTGCAAGATGGCTAGGCTATTATATTTTTAAGAAAGGAATCTGTGAACTTAGTGCATGGTATGAAATGCATCTAACTGATACACATCTTTTAGATTTTTTAAATTTTGACTCGTTAATCATTTTAGGCCATGGGTATGAAATTTTTTCCTACATGGTATGCAATTAGAAGAAAGTCATGGACCAAATCAATAATAGAAGGTAGGCTTTCCTAAGAAGGTGATCATCCTCGATGCCCTTATATGTAATGGGAGAAGTTTTCCAATTCAAGGATTGAAGCAATATTATTGCATGATTTTCAAGAGAAAATAGTTTTTAATTGATTTTAAGTTATTCCCTAGGTTTTATTTATATTTAGTTTTGAATTATATTATTTTATGTTTGAATTGATTAAGTTTAATTGGGTAGAATATTTAGTTTTCCCTATGAGCCTACACTAGACATTCATCATAGAAAAGCACAACATAGAAAGACACCTAGAAAAGCTGCTTGATTCTATTGTGCACCCAAAATAAATCAAGCTAATTTAAATTTATAAAATAGGCCAATGTGTCGCTATAAACCATGGATAAATGGGCAACCAAGCTCCCATATAGAACCCCGACTAACTATAAGTCTAGATCTATGGGTCATTATTCTAGGATCATCTCTTTCTTCAGGGACTTCTATTGGGCTTCATAGAGGTCCTCTATACCATCTCCAAATATAGTCAGCTCCTATTAATCCTAGTCCACATAGATCCTAATCTAATTCTAAGCTCAAATTTATATTTTAAATTCAAAAATAATCCTAAGCCATTCAAAACAAATTTTAGAAAATACAAACAACACACAATAGTTATAAGTTTTAAACATACAGCATTAGTTGCTTTGACAATCCCACCTATCCTATGAACTATGCTGACATTTCAACACTGAAGCAAACATCAATTCTATAATTTTATTTATGATACAATCCCTTTAACACGTCCCAAGATAGATAATGTTAGTTTAGAAATAATGTCCTATCTAGACTACCGATAATCAATCCTAGCCATCTAGTCAAAAATAGTACACCACAAAATGATTGAAATAATTTTCATCATATCATCACAAATAATCATAAAAATTCATAGAATGTCCTAACCTAAGTCTAGGATCCATGACCTATCATAATGCTAGCATGTGAAGAAATGGGTTTGTGTGGGAAGATGTTAGGCTTTATGATTTTAATTTTAGTTCCTTAGTTTTGAATGTTGGTTTTATTTACCTTTGGATGATTTCAATTCAAATTATTTAATGATTTTTATCATCATTTTAGGTACATTTTATTATGTTTTAACTTAAGTTAAGTTATCAAAATGAAGAATACAATAGTTTCTATTTTAAATGGATCCTATTCCATTCAACATCCTAAATCCTAATAGGATCTTTATTTAAGGTAAAGATTCTTCCTAAAAATTTAATTAATATCTTAAGTATTTTTGTTGAATTTTAATTTAGAGTATTAATTTAATTTATTTCATTTTATTTTATATTTGTTTATTAATAATATTATGATTTTGGTTTGAATTAAGTCATTGTAATTATTACTATGATTTGATTTGATTTTTTTTCAAGTTAATCCAATTATCATTATGATTTGAGGTTTTTTATTTAAAAATTATGATATTGATATTTATTAGTTATTCCTTTAGTTTGATTTACTTTACATGTTTTCTTAGTTGATTATGATGACTTATATCTTGTATTTAGTTCATCTTTGATTTAATATTATGTTTGTTTATTGAATTTTATTATAGTTGATTCAAGGTAAAACTAAAGTGTAGGTATTTTTTTCTTTATTCAAGTCAAGTTAATTTCATTTTCATTAATGCAAAAAACTTTGGAGTTAATTTCATTTGTTTATTTTCATTATTGTTAACCTAAATAAATTTATATATTATATTTACTGTGTTTGAGATTATTCAATTTATTACATTTCACTTTTATAACTTATTTATATTAATGATTCTGTCATTATGGAATAGTTCTAAATTATTTTATTTAATGATTCCAAATTGCACATTATGAAAGGATTCCATTTATCTTAATTACTTTAGAACAAAAGGAATGATCTTTATGTCTTTTGAAAAGAACATTTATTTTGTTATTTGGAAGTTTCAATTCACTCTAGCTAATGGTTTTAATAGTAGATAACCTTTTATATTCACATTTTATTTTCTTTTGTAAATGATATTAATATATTTATGTATTGACACCTTATATATTTCAGAAAACAATGATCTTTTATATTTATGTTTATAAAATTAAATTATTATGATTTAAAGACTTATCATAATTAAATATGGTTTAAGTTTCATATTTACTTTAGTTATGGTCTTTAACTTAGAGTTACTTGAAATCTATTGTTAACTTAGATATTTTATTGAAGTGTTTTGATGTTAACTATCATGTTTTAAATTTGTATTATGAATTATAATTTCTATAAAATTTTTGATTTAATATTTTCTTCTAAATTGACCTAGAGACTTGGAAATTTAAATACTCCTAATCTAGAGGTCAAATGAATCTAAATTTTTATAACAACTAGGGTTCCTTGCTATTTAATTTCCTTAAAGTTCACTTTGATCATATATGTGATTAAGAAGTAATTAAGGTTTTAATTATATCAATAAAACCTAAATTAGGCTTAATTTAATGAAAATGGGTTTCATTTTTCCTTGAAACCCATCTGTAATATGCATCCAAAGAGGGTTCATTTATTATTTTTGTTGATTAATTTATTACATTTCATTTAAGTTCAACTTTATTAAATGAATTAATTAATTCAATTAATGGCCCAATTAAGCCATTTTATGAATTATTATGTTCTTATGAGTTTTAATGGTTTATTTATGATCATTAGAGTATATTAAGATGTTTTAAATCATTTTGATCAATTTCCATCATTTTTTTAATTTATTAAATAATTAATTTCATGAAAATTAAGGTTTAGGGCTTAAAATTTCCAATATTAAGATTCACTACTCAATAAACTAATAGCCAAATTGATCAACCTAATAAATAAACTAATAAAATTAACAATAACTATAACTAATAACTAATAAATAATAAATAAATAATAAATAATAAATAATAACTAAACTAATAATAATAAAAATAATAATAAAAATAACTAATACACTAAAACTAACTAACTAATAATAAACCAATAAAATAATAAACCTAAACCTAATAATCTAATAACTAAATAATAATAACTAATAAAATAACAAATAAACTAACTAATAATAATAATAAAACCTAATAACTAATAACTAAACAAACTAATAATAATAATAAAAATAAAATACTAATAACTAAAAAACTAATAAATAAATAAATAAATAATAAAAATAATAATCTAATAACTAATAATAACTAAACAATGAATAACCAATAAACTAATCTAATAAATAACCAATTAAAACTAATTAAATTAATAATTAAAAAATAACTAATAATAAAACCAATAACCAAAACTAACCAAATAATAACTAATAATAACAAATAACTAATAAAAACTAAAAAAAAGCTAACTAATAATAAACTAATAAAATTAAACTAGTAACTAATAAATAAAACTGATAAACTCATTAATAAATTAAAAAATAAATAACGAAACTAATAACTAATAATAAACTGAAAAGCTAACTAATAAAACTGACTAACTAAATAACCAACTAATAACCAATAACTAATAACCAACTAATAATAAATAATAAAAAAATAAACTATTAACTAATAACTAACTAAAACTAATAATAAATAAATAACTAACTAATATTAGCTAATAACTAATAAAAACTAATTAAAAAGTAATAACTAATAATAAATAAATTAAACTAATAATAATAATAATAACTAATAAAAAACTATAGTAATAACTAATAATAACTATCTAACTAAACTAATGAAACTAATAACTAATAACTAATAAACTAACTTACTAATAATAACTAATAACTAATAACTAAGACTAATAATAATAATAAAACTAACTAATAACTAATAATTAACTAATAAACTAAATAAATAAAAACTAATAATAACTAACAAATAACTAAATAATAACTAACTAATAATAACTAACTAAACTTAAACTAAGAACTATAACTAATAATCAACAAACAAACTAATAATATGTATTAATAATAAACTAATAAAACTAAACTAAACTAATAACTAATAACTAAATAACAATAATTAATAACTAATAACTAACTAAACCAATAACCTAAATAACTAAACTAATAATAACTAATAGCTAAAAACCAAATAACTAACTAATAAAAACCTAAATAATGAAAACTAAATCAAAACTAATAAACTAATTATAATAACTAAAAACTAATAACTAAATAACTAATAATAAAATTAATAAAAAATAATAATTAATAATTAATAGAACTAAAAACTAATAATCTAATAATATTAATAATTAACTAATAATAACTAAATAACTAAACTAAGCCTAATAAAAAACTAAATAAACTAAAACTAAAACAAAATAATAAGAAACTAACTAACTAATAATCTAATAAACTATTAAAAACTAAATAAAATAACTAAACTAATAAACTAACTAATAATAACTAATAAATAATAATTAATAATAAATAACTAAACTAATAAAAATTAACTAACTAATAACTAAATTAACTAATAACTAATAATAAAATTAAAATAAATAATAATAATAATATAAACTAACAAACTAAATCACCTAATAAATAATAACTAAAATAACTAATAAACTAATAAAACTAACCAAACTAATAACTAATAAAAACTAACTAAAACTAAAACTAACTAATAAAACTTACTAACTAATAACAACAATTAATAATAATAACTAAATAAATAACTAAACTAATAATTAACTAATAACTAAACTAATAAAACAAATAACTATTAATAATAAACTAATAATAACTAAACTAATAATAAAACTAATAAAACTAATAACTAACTAATAAATAAACCTAAACCTAAACCTAATAATAACTAAAACTAAAAACTAATAACTAATAACCAAATTAATAACATATAAAACTAAAACTAATAATAATAACTAATAACTAATAAAAATAAACTAAACTAAACTAACTAATTAATAAAGAAATAAATAATAATTAATAATAACTAACTAAACCTAATAACTAAATAACTAATAAATGACTAATAAATTAATAAATAAATTAACTAATAATAATAAAACTAAATAAACTAATAACTAATAACTAATAACTCAAAAAACTAATAAAAAAAACTAAACTAACTAATTAACTAATAAAAACTAATAATAAACCTAATAAACTAATAAAGTAAACTAACTAATAACTAATAATGATAAACTAATAAACTAATAACTAATAATAAAAACTAGATATAATAAATGAAACTAATAAAAACTAAATAATAATTAATAATAAACTAATAAAATTAATAACTACTAATAACCTAAATTAAGAAACTAATATAAAATATAATAATTAAATAATAAAAATAAAATAAGACTAAAAATAACTAATAAAACTAAAATTAACTAATAAATTAACTAAATAACTAATAAACTAATAACCTAAAAACTAATAACCAAACTAAAATAATAACTAAATAACCAAATAATATCTAATAAACTAATAACCTAATAAAAATAATAAAACTAATAATAGCTAAAAACTAATAATTAATAAAACATAATAATATAAACTAATAATAAACTAAAAACTAATAACTAAATAAAAATTAAAAATAAATAAAACTAGCTAAACTAATAAACTAATAAACTAATAAAATTAAACTAAACCAACTAACTAATAAACTAACTAATAATAACTAATAATAAACTAAATAACTAAACTAATAACTAATAAAACTAACTAAACTAATTAATAATAAAACCTAAAAACTAATAAACGAATAAAATAATAAGCTAAAACTAATAATAATAATAACTAAACTAAATAATTAATAATAATAATAATAACTAATAAAAACTAAACTAATAAATAACTAATAAATCTAAAAATTAATAACTAAACTAATAATTATATAAATAATAACTAATAACTAACTAACTAATAAACTAAAAGCTAAACTAATAACTAATAATAATTAATAATAACTAATAATAACTAATAACTATAATAATAACTAAATAATAAAATAAAAAACTAAAATAACTAATAATAAACCTAATATGACTAAATAACTAAACTAACTAAAAACTTAATAAGCTAATAATTAAATAAACTAATAAACTAATTAATAAACTAGCTGGTAAATAACTAACTAATAAAACTAATAAAACTAATAAATAAAATAAAATAAATAACTAATAAAATTAATGAACTAAAATAACTAATAAACTAAACTAATAAACCTAATAAATTAATAATAATACTAATAATAATAATAATAATAATAATAATAATAATAATAATAAACTAATAATAAACTAATAAACTAAACTTGAATTGGGTCAAACCTCATATCATGATCTCATCTGGGATCAACTACCTTGAATTGGGTCAAACAGTCAACTTGGTCCTTTGACCAAGTCAACCTTTTAAATGAAACCTAAACAAGCTAAAACCCACCATATGCCAAATTGATTGAAACCATTGACTCAAACCCACTCATAATCAATGACTGAACATGATCAAACCCTCAATTGAGCCAAACCATGTCCAATTGACCTTTTGACCTAAGTTGACTTAGTTTGACCCAATTTAAGGTAGTTGATCACCTTAGGATGATTGTTGATCATGATATGAGGTTCCAATTGATGGGGACTCATATCTGCTAAGAGTGGTGTACTCATTTAGTCTGTCAGTATAGCGAACATCAACCATCCTAAGGTGCCCGCCAGTTTGCAATAATCAGCCTAGGAAGAATGCTCAGGGACTCACATCCTCCTGTAGAGAAACTGATTATTGGGCTAGTTTGTCTTCCGCTCGATAGGTGCTATCCGATTTAGAGCCACTAGGGGACTTATATTAACTCAAAAAAAGTTAAGAGGAAAGGAGCCTCTGGGGGAGTTATCCTAAACCTCAAAATATACTAGACCTAGTTAGAGCATGATGGATAGTTCAAGAAGAAAGCATGAGGACTCACATATTTTTAAATGAAGTTAACATGAGGTAGCTTTCTAGCTGGGTAGTGATGATTACCATTCTAATAAGGCACTCTTAGGTGTTGTAATGATCAAGTTAGGAAGAAAACTCGGGGACTCATATCCTCCAACAATTGGCCACTTGGGTGACATACTTGCGAGGTAGCATGTAGACCTGACCTAGGATAGTTAATGAGTGAGTGCCACAGAGGGTTTGCTCCCACATCAAGTAGCTCGAGATAAAAGATTTGTGTTTATTATGTGCATGTGTTAAAAGGAATAGGACACCTCTGGGGGACTCTTACACCTACCTTAAAACATGCTAAGGAATTATGAAATGATGCCACAGAGCAACAAGAATTCCCATCAAGAAAGGATGCCACTTAGGTTATCTCACACCAAACTTAGTTATGTTAATCAAAATAGGATACCTCTCGGGTTATCTTACACCTATTCTGAAAGCATCGAGAGATTGTGTTTATGTTATGAAAGAGGGATAGGATGCCAACGGGGGACTCTTACACCTACCCTAAACACGTCATGGTGAATTCGCAAGATAAGCAAATAACACTTCAAAAGAAGAGAAGATTTGATGAATGGAATCAAATTTTGTTTTTTTAATTAATGATATGTTTTTAAATAAGTTTTGTTTCATGGGTAATATTTCTTTAGATAGAGCCCATTAATCTAAAGCATAAGGTGTTCTCCTTTACAATCAATAAGCTAATAAGATCCTCCTTGTTAAGCCTTCTCTATGACATAGGGGCCTTCCTAAGTGGGTTAAAACTTGCCTCCCATCTTTCAATGGGAAACAATTGGTCTCCTTAGGACTAACATAAGTTCTCCTACTCAGAAAGTCTTGGGATGGACCAGCTTGTTGTGAGCTTGAGTCATCTTGGCCTTATACAAGTTGAGGTTCTGGCACGCCCATAGGTGACTCTCCTCCAAACCTTTCGCTCTTCTAATCGCAACTTTGCATTCTACTCTATAGTGATCTTGTTACCAGTGTTATCCTTAGTGATGGGAGTTGAACTTCTAAAGGAAGAATAGTTTCAGATCCATACACTAAGAAAAATGGGGTAGACTGAGTTAGAGTTAGAATGTGGTGCGGTAGGCCAACAAAGCTTCAACCAACTGCTTGTTCCACTATCATTTGTTCTCATCAAGAGACTTCTTCAGTATCTAGATGAGAGTTTTGTTGAATGCTTATGCTGCTAAGTAGTAGATGGTGGAGTATCTCCAATCTATACCATATCTTAGTGAAACTATTGATCTTCGCTTTTGAATGTACTATTATGGATATAATTCATCGGCAACCTATATATATGGTTCCCAAAAATTGAAATGGTGAGCTATGACCTCTCTGAGTGGGATGGATTTCACCCACTTAGAAAGTAGTTGGTAGCAGTTAAGATGAACTGATGCCCCTTGGAGGAAGGAGGATCGATCAGAATTACAATATCGGTACCCCAACACTCAAATGACCATGAAGCCAAAGTAGGGTGTAGAATGTTGGGTTGTTGGTGGAGGACCACACCATGCACCTGACATTGATGGCATCTCCTAACTACATCCATGCAATTTTTGATCATAGAAGGCCATGAATATCCAAGTCTTTTGATATTCATCTTCATCTTTAGGCCAGATTGATGGGCTCTGTGTAGATCTAAGTGTACATCAATTACCATGTCATGGGCTTCATATTTGTCCAACCAACATAACCACATTTGATCAAAGGATCGGCGGTATAGGGTGCCATCAACAAGAGCATAAGAGAAAGCTCTCATTTCACTTGATGGACTTGTGACTTTTCTTGAAATAGTTTGCCAGTGTTCAAATAGTCTATGAACGGTTACCTCCAATCCATCTCCTTATCCATTTTAGCAACGGCAACCTCCCCTTTAAGAGAAAGTCTCTCGATGAATTCAAAATCAATAAGGGATAGGACTTGTCTATTTTAGACCCTTATTGAAATGGACTTATCTTCCGGACATGCCAATTCTTTGGCAAGTTTAGCCAAGGCATCTGCTACTGTGATCACTACTCAAGGAACCTTGTAGATGGTGACTTGAATTTGGGTAGCTTCATGGTATACTCATAGTAATGATGTGTTTAAGGACCTAGTAGGACCTAAAAATCTAGTTGATGACCCCAGAAAGATGTTGATGCTCTTGACACTGATAGTGATGGATAACTCCAAACATACAATCAAATCCTCATACTCAACTTCATTGTTGGTGCAAGGGTTGGAAAGATAGTGTGAGAATCTCATCACATTACAATTTGGAGTTAGAAGAACTATTATTACCCTTGCCTTTCCTGGGAGAATAGATCATGATGCTTCACCTTTAATAAAAGAAGCAGCACCATCAACTGTGTCATGAGGTATTGTAGTGGATTGGTTTGACATATTAAGTTCACATTATGAGAAAGCATATAGTGTGGTAGCTTCTATGATGCAAAGATCAAAACTATTCAATATTTCTCAATAGGTGGATAGTTTGCTTCAGCAAGGATTAGACAATGACTAAGGTAGTATAGAGCACTTTCCTTCCCCACATCATTGGATTGGGCTAACAGAGCACCGAGAAAGTCATCCAATGCAACATTATAAAGGATCAGTGGCTTGCTCTGAATAGGGGTTGCTAGAATTGGCGGCTTCACCAAGTACTCTTTGATGCTCAATGTCTTTGGCACTTATCATCCCACTTGAACTTGGCATCCTTTTTGACAAGTGCTAATAATGGTTTGCATCTCCCCGATATGTTTGAGATAAAGCATCTTAGATCTACAAGCCATCCTTGAAAGGATCTGAGTTGAGTTAAACTTTTAGGAGGTGGAATTTCTAAGATAGCTTTAATCTTTTCAAGATCTATTTCTATTTCCGGTGTCAATAATAAACCCAAGGTGACTCAATGCACACTTCAAGGGATTCATTTTGAGGTTATATTATCTTAACCATTCAAAAACTACTCTCAAGTCAAAGAGGTGGTCTTCATTTTCTCTGATCTTGACTACTAGATCATCAACATAGCACTTAACTTGATGATGGATGAGTTCATTAAATATTTGAGTCCTGTTGGTATGTAGCACCAGCATTTTTAAGGCTAAAAGGAATGACCTTATAATAGAAGATTCTGATCGGGGTTCAAAAAGTAGTGTTTCTCTCATCTTCAAGAGATATCTTGATTTGGTTATAGCCGATGATCCATCCATGAAAGAAAAGGCAATGAGATGATGTCCACCAACTTTGATAAGGAAGAGGAAACTCATCCTTAGGACATGCCTTGTTTAAGTCCCTAAAATCGCATATAATTTGTTTATTATTCTTCTTCTTAGGGATGACAAGCTAACTAGTTAAGATATTTTTCTTCCCTAATGAAATCAGCATCGATCAATTTCTTGACATCAAAAATGACATGTAGTTCAATTTCTAATTGCATGCGTCTAGGAGCTTGCTTAATAGGGGTAACATTAGGGTTTATTTCTAGCTTGTGGACTACTACGTTAGGAGAAAATCTGGCCTTTTTTCCATAACTCCATGTGAAGCAGTCTATAAACTTAATCAATAGCATAACTATGTCATTGGTTTCTTCTTCATTCAGTAACAAATTGATGTATGTCGGGCGAGGATTTTCTTCTTTCTTCAGATTGATTTCTTTAAGCTTATCGATTGTTGAATGAATCTTCTCTTCAAATTTTGGCGGGGCCTCTTTAAGTTGAAGATCATCTGGATCATCTGATGTTTCTAAACACACATTCTTATAAGAGTTTGGGATGTGTGAGAAGAAACTATTGAAATCCAAATGGTTGGTAACAACGAGGAAATAATCTTCATCATCGATGACCCACGCAATCCTAGTCCTCTGATTGTGCTTTCCTGCGTATGTTCTTCCATAGCTTTTCAAAGTATTATGACCTATGCTTGGACCATGTGTGAGGAACTAAACCTTTCTGTATATGATTTTGAACACAAGGTGAGTAAAAGTTAAAAGGTAATTCCATTAATTCTTTAAAAGTATCTTCCTCAAGTCCTACATCAAGCTTTGGAATTGAGGATGATGAACCCAAAAAAAATCTCTTCTGCTTCATGTCACTGAAGACTTAAGAACTTCCTTAACTATTAAACCTTCAACTTTCTGATATGTAAGTGAGGTAAGAGCTAAGGTTCCCAACTACTGTCTAATAGTTTCACATTAAACCATTAGAATACTTTGCTTTGCTTGAGGCTGGTCTTTGTTTTACGGTGGATGAAAAGTCACCTCCAATGGAACCCGTTGGATGAAAAGTCCTCAGCTGATTCCAAGACTATATATATATGAATAGTAGGGTACTCCTGAACGGAACATGACCTTTGGTTGAAGGGAAACTAGGGGTCTCCCTTTGGATGCCTTATTTGCCTTTACTTCTACAGGTTGAACCATCCTGCCCACATGTCCATATGATGGAATGAACTGTGGGTGGAATGTGATATGTGGGTCCACTTGTTCTTCAATTCCCCTTTCTTGCTCACTTGGACTTTTATTTTTCTTTTCATTTTATTTTCTCTTTTCTTTTGCTTCATTTTCCTTTGCTTATATATTTGCATTTGAATTTTATCTAAGTTGATGAGAAAGGGTGTTTTGAGAAAGATAGTAGGTTGCATCCTCATGATCTCAATCTCTAACAAAACTGCTTTTCATCCCCGGACACCTGCACTCAATTCCATCTTTTCTGAACTTGATCACTGATGAAGGCAGATTGGAATGATCTTGTTTTGATGTATCCAAGGCCTACCAAGCAAAGAAGTGAATGAAGTTTTTGAATCATTGATGTAGAACTTAGCTTCAGTGTTCTAGTCATCGATCTCCAATCGTAACACTATAGAACCTAAAGCTCGCTCACCTTGATCATTGAATCCTCTCAACATCATCATATGTCCTTGGAGTGTTGAGATGTCGATCTTCAAATAGGCAAGGGTCTTTAAACTCATAATGTTCACCGATGGTAGGGTGCTAGCCCGCACTGGGGCAACATGGGCAACTCTAGGATGAACTGCAACTAGAGTTGGTACTATCGATATTGCTGGAACTATAATAGCTGAAGTCTATGGTACTACCATAGCTTTCCTCTTCAGTGAGGAGACATCCAAATCTGAAGGTAAGTCTATCCTGATGATCGGCTTCTGCCCGGTCACCTTCATCCTGCTGACTTTGGTGAGGGGAATGCCCTCACAAGTGATCTTGGCCCCCTCAAATCCTCAGCCAAAGTGAATCAAGTGGGTGTGGTATAGATGGGGGAAGTTAGCTTGATCTAAAGTTAGATCCATATCATGAGGGAAGGTGAAGACAAATTTTTGGGAACTAGCCATATCTAAACTATAGAACTAAATCAACTGCATCGCATAAAAGAATCTACAATGAGCAATGAACTTGTATCAATTTTCTATCTCCATAGAATTTGAATTTTGAATTTTGAAGATTTGAACCCACATCCAACAACTTGGAAGTGTTAAGTGGGTTCAAATTGATTTAAGAAGATTGATTGAAAGAGAATTTGAATATGAATCCAAACTTCAACAAATTTAGGTATGTTGAAATATGGATTCAAAATTTTGATGGATGCTTCCATAGGTTCATTGATCTTTGAATTTGATTTTTTGTATTTTGTGACCCTTTCCTTTAACAAATTTGGGTATGATAAAGTTTGATTTTTTTGATTGAATTCATGTGAATTTTATTTTGATTTTGAAAATTTTGGAATTTTACTTAGCAAATTTAGGTATGCTAGTGAAGAATCCAAGTGTCTTTTGTTTAATTTTAAAATAGGATTCATAGCAAATTTAGGTATGCTAAGAAAATCCTAAGTTTCATTTGTTTGGAATGTTTTGATTTTGAGTAGAACCCTTAGCAAATTTGGTATGCTAAGGGATCCTAAGGTGCTTCATTTTGTTTTTTGATGTGTTTTGAAAGTGGAAATCTAACTTTAGCAAATTTGGTATGCTAAAGGTGAACCCACTTGGTTTTATGAAATGGAAATTTCACTTAGCAAATTTGAGTATGCTAATTGAAAATCAAATGGTGTGTTTAAAATTTTGATTTTATTTTTTGGTTTTGAAAATGGAAACTTCTCCTTAAAAATTTGGTATAAGGGATGCATTTCAAAGGTGTTTGAGATATATTTGTTTTGATTTTGGAAACTTCACTTAGCAAATGATGATGGACATGTGCATTTTTTGAAAATTTTGATTTTATTTACAAATGAACTTTCTATTCAATAAGTGTGAGTGTATTGAAATACAAAAAATTCATGTATGTTTTTGAAAATTTTATGATTATGATTGTGATTTTGAAAAGATGATTGTTCATTTAATTTGAAAATGAAATCTTCATCAAAGTGAATTAAAGGCAGATGTTCATTTGTACTTTCAAAAAATATTATTAATTTTATTTTTGAAAATCCCTACCGGTAACAATTATGGGAATTGTTAAATGAAAGTGAAAAAATTTTGTGGAAAATACTTTATTAAGTGCATTTTTGTGAAAAGGTGCTTTTGAAAAAGCAAAGTTCTTTATGGAAGATTTATTATTTTAGGATGAACCATTTCTTATCATGAAAATGATAAGGAGGAAGTCTTAAAGATGTTTCTTTTTATTTAGATCTTTTCATTTTACCCATTCGAGAACCCAACAGGGGTTTTAATACCAATAAGTAATGCAGTCCTAAAACTTAAAGATGTTGGCTAACTCAACTCAAGAATGAAATGAGCTAAGAACCAATGAAAAGAAGGATAGTCTCAGATTCATACCAAAGTATAAAACCACTATCGATACTCAAAGATAATGATCATTTACCAAAGATGGAGAGAGGAACCATCCGCAGCGAAGTCGCAAGAAAAATCTATGGTTAAAAATTTCTATAGGGGTCTCGGAGTCGCCTATCAAATATGTTGGTGAGAAATGAAAGAGGACATGACCCTTATTGAAATTCATCTTTTTAGGATGCCACGCAGATCTGTAGATGTACTTATTTAGGTGATCAAGAACATCATCAAGGTATAGTGTACTATCTTGAAAGACAGAAGTCACTACCCTTTAATGGACCTAATCATCTCTAAGGACTCCTAGATGGTGGGTCTACATATGTATCAGAGATTCTTCCCCTACTTTACATGTAAAAGTAAAGTAGGATTTATTTAAAATTGGTTGTTCTACAGGCAAGCCCCATAGTTAATTACATCCTGGGATGGCTCTTAGGAAAACTCTCGATTAAGGTAAATGATCATTGTATCTCAATATTTCAATAGGAAAGGACTATCAATCGATTGGTTTAGGGTTAAAGATCGAAATGGGATTGATCAAAAGTGGGAGTTTTTATCGAAGCTAAAATAAGAGAAAAGTAGGAGATGCCCACGATGCTAGGAAACCTAACGAGCATCTCAAACTATCCTATAGTTGGGCTTTACATTTTAGAAATTGATTTAGTTTATTTGAGTTAAATTTTTCATTAGAATTTTAAGACTTAGGATTCCTTAACACAAGAATAAGAAAATGCCTAAGAGGTGAGGAATAATGCTTATGACCCACAAAAGCGAGAAGCAACCTTAGAACCTAAATCTAGGGAGCTTTGGCGAGGGCCAAAAGCACAACCTAAATCTAAGGTGAATAGTCGGTGATTGGTTTTCTTCCACAAGAGAGGACAAACCACTGACATTGGACATACAACCTAGGCCGCCAACTAACTCCACCTATGATTTTAAATACATGTAGGCAAGTTATTATACTTATGCAAGATAGCTAGGCTGTTATTATTTAGAAAGAGACTATGTCCTTAAACTCACTCCCATAAGAGACTAGATCATGTAAAGGGACATTCTTTAAATGACCTAAATCAAATGCAATTTCAAATTTCATTTTATTTTCATTTTTGGACAAATATTTTGACTCAGGTAAATAGGATTTTTTATGGCAAATGCAAGATAAAAAAGATTATTGACCAAAATCAGCGAGAAGGGAGGAGGTGAGTTTCCACCACGGCTCTCAAAGGTCAAGCCGAGTTTCTCTGGAAAAGGAGGAAGCCCTCCATTCAAGAGTGAAATAAGATGCATTTGTCCATGATATTATAAATAAAATTCTCATTCAGCTAAGGGGTTGCTAATTCTACTATTTTGATTTTAAACCTATGCTTTAAGTGAGGTTATGAGTTATTTAATTTGAATTTGAATTGTTAAGTTGGGTAAAAGATTTTTTTCCCTAAAGAGCCTAATCCACATATAGGCCATACATAAAGCAAAGAAGAAACTAGGAAAATCATGCCACTTAATCTAAAATCTAAACAAATCATCAATCAATTTATAAAGCTAATCACAAAAAGAATAAATGACTGTTGTGGTCAGGCAACACTACAAAAACCCAAAAATATCAAATATGGGTAGCCAAGCTCTACCCTTATATAACCTAGATTATAAATGAATCAAATTACAATTTAAGCAATGAAATTTATTATTATGGGGGTCTTCAAGCTTTATTCTTCTTCCTTCTTCTTCTTTCTTCTTTCTTATTCTTTTTTTCTTTCTTTGGTTCCTTCTTTTGGATGAATGGAAGGTGGATGCCCCAAGGCTTCACATGGTGCATAAGATAGGATCTTAGGACCAATGCTTATCCTAATCCCCATAACAATCATTCCAAAATCTTAATTATACAAATTTATACATGAAAAGAAAAAGTGGAAATCTAACTAACACCTGCAAAACAAAGGTTAGCTAAAACATACCACACAAATCTCAAGAATGTATATTAGACTTATCACCCAAAACATGGGTGACTAAGTTCACCTAGCCTATGGATTATGCTTATGGGTATAAAGCACCTGCAAGCAAAAGCATTTATATTTTTATTTATGATTGCGCCCCTTAAGTACAATCTCCAGCAGAAAAGAATAGATAGACTAAGCACAACCTACCATTCATTCTATGAGCATACACCCTAACATCCAGTCTAAAAAATATATCACAAAATAAAACATAACATAAAACCATGCACTGACCTAACCTAAGGCTAGAAGTGGTGACTTAGGCTAATGTGTGTGCTTTGAAGGTTTGTGTGGTATGCTTAGTTATGGCTTTAAGTTCAAATTTTCTAAGTGTGAAGAACATGTTCAACATAGAAGAGAGTTTCATTTAAGTTGTTTAAGTGTTTCAGGTTGTATTTATTTCATGTTTTGATTTTTTTAAGTGGATCCTACAATTAATTATTAAGTTATGAAGATAGGGAAAGAGAAGAGAACCTCTCTTTCCTTCCCTAACCTAAGTAATTTCTAAAGCAGATTCACATTTTATTTTCATTTAGGAGAATGTTTTGATTACATATTTTGATTAATCCTACATTTAGATAATACTCTAAACAAACCTATTCATAGAGAAAGGAATATTAAGATTAAATAAAATGAATCAAAACTCACATAACACACATTACTTCATTTTTTCCCAACATATATAACATGCACATGGACGGACTCTAAGCATATCTATGCATGCAAATGAAAGTATTTAACACACTTTATGATGCATGCTATGTAATCAATTTAAGGAAGTTTAAGAGTTGAATATGCATGATTTTTTTCTTAAGTAAAAGAAGGGTTTTCCTTATGCAAATTTTCACATACATACTTGAAAGTAAGATAGGCATAAGTGAGTACAGTGCCATTATTAACCAGAGGTGTAAGGTACAAGATCTACTTAGGGCTACTTAATGCCTCACAATCTCAAGGTTGTCCAGACTAATATACCACTTTCCTTAAATATAAATATGTATATAAAAGAAATAAAATAGAAAAGGAAAATGCAAAAGTTGTTTAATGGATTCATTTTATCTTATGCAATTTATGCATGCAAGTATAGGTACCCTTCTTAGTTGATAGCAAAGGAATGAATAGGGTATAGAATTAAGTAAGTGTTGGGTTCTTTTCAAATGAACCCTATATCTTACCAACTACTATTCAAAACTATGTTAACATAAGAAAGAAAGAAAACCTATAATAAGCATGACATTATAATCTATCACATGCAAACTTATAATTAAAGCATAAGTAGAACACTTTCAATTTTGGTATTTGACTTATGTATTTTGAAAATAATTTGTATTTAGTAGTGATAATAGCCACTCATATTTCTGCTTTAGCCAACACATGCAAATTTAACATAAAGTAAATAATTTCATTTTAAAATTTGAATTTCAAAATTATGAATACATGAAATCACATGGCATATAACTTAACATGTTGGGAAAAGATTCAAAGTAATGAAAACATGTAAACAAACTCACTTCACTTAAATTCTAAAGAAATTCCTATATAATAAGAAAATTTAGAATAAATCAAAGTGAATTTCATAGTAATTTTTGTTTAGTTTAAAATTTGATTTAATTTTGAAAAGGTGAGATGAGTTTGCTGTTTGTAACCCACTACCACATGTGTTTGAAATTTTGTTTAATTTTTAGGTAATTAGATCCATTTTTATGTGTTGATTAGGTTAAGGTATGAATTAAGTAGCTTAATTAACCCTTATCTACACCACCTTACAAGAATCAACTAGATAATTATGAGCCAATGGGATGACATAAAACCCATAAGGAATTTAAATTTGTATTGCACCTAATAATGAAAAGGCCTAATCCAATTTGGCTCATAATTAAAAGTTAATTAAGCTACGAGGTTTAGCTTAAGTAATTTCAAAACACCCTTTCACACATGTGGATTGGGTTTTGATTTCCTTAATTGAAATTAGGCTATTAAACACGTAAGCATCTACCCAAAGTAGATTAATTAAGTTCTGAGACTTTTTAGAATTTTTAGAAATTGATTAAGGGAATAATTAATGAATTAAACCTTAATTAAGAGGATATTATGGAGAGAGAGGGGGTTTAGGCAATAGCTTAGGAAAAATGCCCCAAAAATATTCTATAAATCTCCTACTCATTGGATCTAACCTTAATCAACCCTAATCATAGGTTAAAATAACTAATCATATCCTAATTATGCTTAATTACATAAGAAGGGTAATTAAGGAAACCATATGCAATTACTCTAATAAAGGCCTCAATAAATCCTAAAATGATTAGGGGAGCAGAAGTCATCCCCTAAAACTTACCCAAGAAATTTGGTATTAATCAGAATCCTAATTAAAAAGTAGTTAGCAAAATACACTTTCCAATAAAAGCCAAATTCAGAGAAAAGCAAAATTCAAAACTCATCAAAATTAATTTTAAAATGTTTTAAGTTTAATTATCTATCCATTGAATTTTATTTCAGATTTTTCTAAATTTTCTAGCAAGAGTTATGAATTTTTGAAGTTCTCTCTGTGAATTAAGAATTAATTAATGCACTTTATTAATCCCTAACTAATCCTCACGCTCACGCGTGGCATGGGGTCACCTTTACACGTGTCCCACCGTGAGGGGGTCACTTAACTTGTCGCCTCATGGATGGCGGTGATGGCACACATGCTTTAATCCTCTCCCGTCCAATCAAAGATTAGATGACTAAGGATCTCCCTCTCCCCAAATATTTTACAAAGGATAAAAGATATCTGTGTTAAATAATCTTAGTCATCCAAATGAATGGATGGATGGCTGAGATCATCCAAGTTCTTTCTTTTGATCAATAGAGATCGTCCATGATCAAGTGGAAGATCCAAGATTGATCTAGCATTGAATCAAACTAAATTCAACCCACATCATCTAAAGATAGAGAGTGACAAATCCAATGGACAAAAATCAATGGGGTAAAATTTCTTTCATAAAGCTCCACACCACATTGAGGTTAGTGATCAAAAAATCTCATACCTCACTGTAGGTGATCATCGATGCTCTATTCCCTTGGAGACACTTCGTTTGGTTAAGATGAAGCCTTGCTAAGAGTATGGGCACTTGAGGTTGAGTAGATTAATGTATGGACCAACTCCTCCTTGCTTGAGCTTTGACTTTGATCCAACTTGATCATTCCTTGCTATGGGAACTCCAATAGAAGCTTAGGTGCACTCGACTTAGCTCCTAGATGAAGTGTACAAGAGCAATTGGAAGGAAATTAAATCAGAAAGAAATTGGCTAATGGATTGAGCTCCCCTATTTTTGGACTTTGCAAAATTGAGAAATGGGGAATTCTAGTCCTCTCTAAAAAGCTTGGGGGTTCTCCCTGATGATGATTTCCCTGAGTTCCTTAGCTTCAATCAATAGAGGGAAAGTGAGAATTGAATTGAATTAGGGGGAGTATATCTCCCCCTTGAAGGATCAAACAGCCGGCAATGCTCTTGCCATTTCATCAAATTGATCATATTGGGAGGGTTGTTTGATCTATTTTGTGTGTGCACATGGTCAGTTTGATCCAAGTAGTGGATAGCCAACCTCCCATGTGCTTGAATTTGAGCTTAAGAGAGAGTTTGAAAATTGAATTTTAAGCTAAGGGGTCAGGTTTGGTCTAGGGACCAAATGGGCTGATCCAAACCCATTGGGTTGGTTGCACCACTCATCACTAAGTCCCCTTGAATGTGAAGAGGGTATGACCAAATTACCTATGAGTTAGGCAAACATTTGTTCTATGGCCTTGGGGTAAGATGGTCATTTTTCTATTTTTTCCACTTTGGACATGTTGGGTATGTGGAGAAACTAAGTTTGTCCAAGTTTCATTGAATTTGAAATCCATTTGATAGGGGTTGGCTCATGTTGACCCATTTAGGTCAAAATGGGTCAACTTGGGTGAAGTTGACCAATAGGTCAAATTATGTCAAACCAAGGGTTGGGTCAAGTTCATATGACCATTTGAAATGTTTTGGTGGCTTTGGTTTGATTTAATTTGGTATATATATGATTTTGGCTCATATGATTGCATTTAGGTCAAATGGGTCAAGTTGACCTATTTGACCCATTTGACCTATTCGAGGTAGGTCAAGGGTAGGTTTTGGTTTGGTTAGTCATATGGAGTGGATTAGTATCTTTTTTTCCAATCAATTTGGGTTAAGTTTTTTTACCTCAACACCCTTTAGTCATGTTGGGTCTAAGGTCAATTGGGTTGGTCTAGTTGGCCAATTGAGGCTTTCTTCAAGTTCCACAAGTGATTGGAATGGACATGATCCATTGGTTTCAATTAATTTGGCTTAGATCAAGTATTGACACATTTTGACCCTTTAGGAAAAAATGGGCCAACTTGGGTGAAGTGAGCCAATTGGGCTAGGTTAGGCTCAAATGTTGGCTTGGTCAAGTTCAAACATAGGTCATGAGTGAACATAGATCAAAGGTTTCAATCAATTTGGCCTATGGTGGAATTTGTCTATTTAAGGTTTCATTTTAGGTTAAGTGTTGACTTGGTCAATCCTTAGGTTTGACTTGGTTTGGCCTAATTTGATTGATTGATCATCCCATGATGATTATTGATCATGATGAGAGGAAAATATGAGTTTGGTTCAATCCAATTTAGTTAGGATCAAAATTTGCCTCATAAGTGTACTTTAGGTCACTTTGGGTCAAGAGAGCCTAAATGGGTCAAATGGCTTGGTCAAAGCTTGATTTGAAGTTGGTTGATCTTATACATGGACTCATGATTGAAATATAAATCTATTTATAAGTGGTTTGAAGTCAAATGGGGTTTGATCCATTTGAAAATTTCATATTCAAAGGAAGAATATGAAAGGGTTTTGGGTTTGATTTTTGATTTGGGTTTTGATTGAAAGATTGAATTTTGGATTTATATATGAGCTCATGATTGTAGGATTGATTGAACCATGAGAGAAAATCAAAGGTTTGGCTTGATTTGAAAGTGATTTGGCTAAGTTCAAGATTTTGACTTGAAAGGCTTATATTGGATTTTGAATTGATTTGTTTTTGATTTTTGGAATTGGTTTTGATTGTTTAAATTTATATTTCATTTATATATGTGAATATAAATGAGAATATAATTGATCATGAGAGAATTTCAAGGATTTGAAGTGATTTAATCATGATTTAGGTTAAATCCATTAAAGGAAATTTAAAGGATTTACGAAATTTTAAATTGAAATTTAATTTTGAATTGGATTGATAGATTTATATTTATATTTCATTTATATATGAGAATATAAATGAGAATACAAATATGTTTTGAGAAAATCCCATGAGTTTGATAGGTTTGATCATGATTTAATCCATTAAAGGGAATTTAAAGGATTTAAGGAGTTTTAAATTGGAATTTAACTTTTGGATTTCATTTCGTTGATTGATATTTATATTTCCTTTATATATATGAATATAAATGTGAATATAAATAAGTTTTGAGAAAATCCCATGGTTTGAATAGGTTGATCAAGATTTAGGTTAAATCCATTAAAGGAATTTAAAGGATTTAAGAAAAATTTCATGAATAGATTTTGAATTTTCAATTTGATTTGATGGGTTTGAACTTAGATTTTATTTATATATGTGCATATAAATGAGAATATAAATAAGGTATGAAAAAATATCTAAGGTTTGAATACGTTTGAATCATGATTTGGATACATTATTTATATTCACATTTGGATACATTATTTATATTCCAAAGTGAATCAAGTGGGTGTGGTCTAGATGGGGGAAGTTAGCTTGATCTAAAGTTAGATCCATATCATGAGGGAAGGTGAAGACAAATTTTTGGGAACCAGCCATATCGAAAACTGTAGTAAACTGAAACTGAACTGTACCGCATTGACTGAAAAGAATCTACAATGAGCAATGAACTTGTATCAATTTTCTATCTCCATAGATTTTGAATTTTGAATTTTGAAGATTTGAACCCACATCCAACAACTTGGAAGTGTTAAGTGGAGTTTAAATTGATTTAAGAAGATTGATTGAAAGAGGAATTTGAATATGAATCCAAACTTCAACAAATTTAGGTATGTTGAAATATGGATTTAAAATTTTTGATAGGATGCTTCCATACGTTCATTGATCTTTGAATTTGAATTTTTGTGATTTTGTGGACCTTTTCCTTTAACAAATTTGGGTATGATAAAGTAAGGGTCAAATGATTTTGTTTTTTTTATTGATTTCAAATTTGAATTTTGTGAATTTTGTTTTGATTTTGAAAATTTTGGAATTCTTACTTAGCAAATTTAGGTAAGCTTAGTGAAGAATCCAAGTGTCTTTTGTTTAATTTTTGAAAATAGGATTCATAGCAAATTTAGGTATGCTAAGAAAATCCTAAGTGTTTCATTTGTTTGGAATGTTTTGATTTTTGAAAAGGGTAGAACCCTTAGCAAATTTGGTATTCTAAGGGGATCCTAAGGTGCTTCATTTTGTTTTTGATGTGTTTTGAAAGTGGAAATCTAACTTTAACAAATTTGGTATGCTAAAGGTGAAATCCCACTTGGTTTTATGAAATGGAAATTTCACTTAGCAAATTTGAGTATGCTAATTGAAAATCCAAATGGTGTGTTTAAAATTTTGATTTTATTTTTGGTTTTGAAAATGGAAACTTCTCCTTAGCAAATTTGGTATGCTAAGGGAAGCATTTCCAAAGGTGTTTGAGATATTTTTATTTTGACTTTGGAAACTTCACTTAGCAAATGCTAGGTGAGGTTCCAAAATATGTTTTGAAAAATGTTTGATTTTGGATTTGGAAACTTCACATAGCAAATTTGGGTATGTTAAATGAAGTTCCAAATATTGTTTGAAAATTTTGAAATATGATTATTGATTTTTATTTTGGATTTGGAAAGTTCACTTAACAAATTTGGGTATGTTAAGTGAAATTCCAAAATGTTGTTTGAAATTTTTTTTTTATTTTTGATTTTGGACTTGGAAACTTTACTTAACAAATTTGGGTTTGTTAAAAGAAGTTCCAAATGTTGTTTGAAAATTTTTGAAATATGATTGTTGATTTTTTTTTGTTTGATTTTGATTTGGAAACTTCACTTAGCAAATTTGAGTATGCTAAGTGAGGTTCCAAATGTATGTTTGAAATTTTTTGAAATATGATTGTTGGAATTTTAATTTTAAAAAGGGGACTTCCATTCAACAAATTTAGCTATTGTGGAATGGAGATCAATTTTATTTTGAAATATGAAATTTTTTGTGTGTGATTGTTACTTTTTGAAAGAGAGGAATTCTAACTTTAAAACATATGTAAGATATTTTTAAGTGGGATTTCATTAAAGATATTTTATTTTTAGTTGGGAATGAAATCTTCATTTAATAAACTTAAGTATATTAAATGATGATTCATGTGCACTTTTGAAAATTTTGATTTTATTTACAAATGAAATTTCTATTCAATAAGTGTGAGTGTATTGAAATATAAAAATTCAAGTATGCTTTTGAAAATTTTTATGATTATGATTGTGATTTTTGAAAAAGATGATTGTTAATTTATTTTGAAAATGAAATCTCCATCAAAGTGAATTGAAGGAAGATGTTCATTTGTACTTTTGAAAAATATTATTAATTTTATTTTTGAAAATCCCTACATGTAACAATTATGGGAATTGTTAAATGAAGGTGACAAAATTTTGTGGAAAATATTTAATTAAGTGCATTTTTTGAAAAGGTGCTTTTGAAAAAGCAAAGTTCTTTATGGAAGATTTATTATTTTAGGATGAACTATTTCTTATTATGAAAATGATAAGGAGGAAGTCTTAAAGATGTTTCTTTTTATTTAGATCTTTTCATTTTACCCATTGGAGAACCCAATAGAAGGTTTTAAGACCAACAAAGAATGCAATTCTAAAACTTAAAGATGTTGGCTAACTCAACTCAAGAATGAAATGAGCTAAGTGCCAATGAAAAGAAGGATAGTCTCAGATTCATACCAAAGTATAAACCCACTATCGATACTCAAAGATAATGATCATTTACCAAAGATGGAGAGAGGAACCATCTGCAGCAGAGTCGCAAGAAAAATCTATGGTTAAAAATTTCTATAGGGGTCTCGGAGTCACCTTTCAAATTTGTTGGTGAGAAATGAAAGAGGACACAACCCTTATTGATATTCATATTTTTAGGATGCCACGCAGATCCGTAGATGTACTTATTCAGGTGATCAAGAATGTCATTAAGGTATAGTGTACTATCTTGAAAGACAGAAGTCACTACCCTTTAATGGACCTATTCACCTCAATAAGGACTCCTAAGGATGGTGGGTCTACATATGTATCAGAGATTCTTCCCCTACTTTACATGAAAAAGTAAAGCAGGATTTATTTAAAATTAGGTTCGTTAAGTTTCCTGCAGGGGCAAGACCCCATAGTTAATTACATCCTAAGGTACGGGCTCCTTTAGAAAAACTCTCGATTAAGGTAAATGATCATTGTCTCTGAAGATTTTAATAGGAAAGGACTATCAATTGATTGGTTTATGTTTGAAGATCAAAATAGGATTGATCAAAAGAGGAGTTTTTATCAAAGCCAAAATAAGAGAGAAGTAGGAGATGCCCACGATGCTAGGAAACCTAACGAGCATCTCAAACTATCTATAGTTGGGCTTTATATTTTAGAAATTGATTTAGTTCATTTGAGTTACATTTTTCATTAGAATTTTAAGACTTAGGATTCCTTAACACAAGACTAAGAAAATGCCTAAGAGGTGAGGAATAATGCTTATGACCCACAAAAGTGAGAAGCAACCTCAGAACCTAAATCTAGGGAGCTTTGGTGAGGGCCGCACAACCTAAATCTAAGGTGAATAGTGGGTGATTGGTTTTCTTCCACAAGAGAGGACAAACCACCCGATACTTTGGACTTACAACTGCCTAGGGGTGGCTGCCAACTAACTCCTCCTATGATTTTAAATACTTGTAGGCAAGTCATTATGCTTATGCAAGATAGCTAGGCTGTTATTATTTAGAAAGAGATTATGTCCTTAAACTCACTCCCTAAAGAGACTAGATCATGTAAAGGGACACGCTTTAAATGACCTAAATCAAATGCAATTTCAAATTCCATTTTATTTTCATTTTTGGACAAATATTTTGACTCAGGCTAATAGGATTTTTTATGGCTAATGCATGATAAAAAAGATTATTGACCAAAATCAGCAAGAAGGGAGGAGGTGAGTTTCCACCACGGCTCTCAAAGGTCAAGCCAAGTTTCTCTGGAAAAGGAGGAAGCCCTCCAATCAAGATTGAAATAAGATGCATTTGTCCATGATATTACAAATAAAATGCTCATTCAGCTAAGGGGTTGCTAATTCTTTTATCTATTTTTTTAAACCTATGCTTTAAGTGAGGTTATGAGTTGTTTAATTTTAATTTTAATTGTTCAGTTGGGTAGAAGATTTATTTTTCCCTAAAGAGCCTAATCCACATACAGGCCATACATAAAGCAAAGAAGAAACTAGGAAAATCATGCCACTTAATGTAAAAGCTAAACAAATCATCAATCAATTTATAAAGCTAATCACAAAAAGAATAAATGACTGTTGTTGGGCACCACTACATAAACCCGAAAATATCAAATATGGGTAGTCGAGCTATACCCTTATACAAGCCATAGTATAAATGAATGAAATTACAATTTAAGCAATGAAATTTATTATTATGGGGGTCTTCAAGCTTTATTCTTCTTTCTTATTCTTTTTTTTCTTTGGTTCCTTCTTTTGGATGAATGGAAGGTGGATGCTCCAAGGCTTCAAATATATAAGATAGGATCCAATGATAATATCCATAACAATTAAAATCTAATTATACAAATTATACATGAAAAGAAAAGTGGAAATCTAACTAACACAAAGGTTAGCTAAAACATACACAAATCTTAAGCATGTATATTGGACTTATCAAACACATGACTAAGTTCACCTATTTTATGCTTATATAAAGCAAGCAGCATTTATATTTTTATTTATGATAACCCATTAAGCACAATCCTGAGAAAGAATAGACTAAGCACATCCTACCATTCATTCTATGAGCATACATAACATCGTCTAAAAGATATATCACAAAATAAAACATAACATCAAACCATGCACTGACTTAACCTAAGGCTAGAAGTGGTGACTTAGGCTAATGTGTGTTCTTTGAAGGTTTGTGTGGTATGCTTAGTTATGGCTTTAAGTTCAAATTTTCTAAGTGTGAAGAACATGTTCAACGTAGAAGAGAGTTTCATTTAAGTTGCTTAAGTGTTTCAGGTTGTATTTATTTCATGTTTCGATTTGGTTTAAGTGGATCCTACAATTAATTACTAAGTTATGAAGAGAGGGAAAGAGAAGAGAACCTCTCTTTGCTTTCCTAACCTAAGTAATTTCTAAAGTAGATTCACATTTTATTTTCATTTAGGAGAAAGTTTTGATTACATATTTTGATTAATCCTACGTTTAGATAATACACTAAACAAACCTATTCACAGAGAAAGGCATTTTAAGATTAAATAAAATGAATCAAAACTCACATAACACACATTACTTCATTTTTTTCCCAACATATATAACATGCACATGGACGGACTCTAAGCATATCTATGCAAATGAAAGTATTTAACACACTTTATGATGCATGCTGTAATCAATTTAAGGAAGTTTAAGAGTTGAATATGCAAGATTTTTCTTAAGTAAAGAAGGATTTTCCTTATGCAAATTTTCACATACATACTTGAAAGTAAGATAGGCATAAGTGAGTACAGTGCCATTGTTAACCAGAGGTATAAGGTATAAGACCTACTTAGGGTAACCTAAAGCCTCTTAACCTTGAGGTTGTCCAGACTAATATACCACTTTCCTTAAATATAAATATGTATATAAAAGAAATAAAACAGAAAAGGAAAATGCAAAAGTTGTTTAATGGATTCATTTTATGTTATGCAATTTATGCATGCAAGTATAGGAACCCTTCTTAGTTGATAGCAAATGAATGAATAGGGTATATAATTAAGTAAGTGTTGGGTTCTTTTCAAATGAACCCTACATCTTACCAACTACTATTCAAAACTATGCTAACATAAGAAAGAAAGAAAACCTATATTAAGAATAACTTTATAATCTATCACATGCAAACTTATAATTAAGGCATAGGTAGAACACTTTCAAATTTGGTATTTGACTTATGTATTTTGAAAATAATTTGTATTTAGTAGTGACAATATCCACTCATATTTATGCTTTAGCCAACACATGAAAATTTGACATAAAGTAAACAATTTCATTTAAAAATTTTAATTTCAAAATTATGAATACATGAAATCACATGGCATATAACTTAACATGTTGGGGAAAGATTCAAAGTAATGAAAGCATGTAAACAAACTCACTTCACTTAAATGCTAAAGACATTCTATAGAATAAGAAAATTTAGAATATATCAAAGTGAATTTCATAGTAATTTTTGTTTAGTTTGAAATTTGATTTAATTTTGAAAAGGTGAGATGAGTTTGCTGTTCATAACCCATTACCACATGTGTTTGAAATTTTGTTTAATTTTTAGGTAATTAGATCCATTTTTATGTGTTGATTAGGTTAAGGTATGAATTAAGTAGCTTAATTAACCCTTATTCCACCAATTACAAGATCAACTAGATAATTATGAGCCAATGGGATGACATAAAACCCACAAGAAATTTAAATTTGTAATGCACCTAATAATGAAAAGGCCTAATCCAATTTGGCTCATAATTAAAAGTTAATTAAGCTATGAGGTTTAGCTTAAGTAATTTCAAAACACCCTTTCACACATGTGGATTGGGTTTTGATTTCCTTAATTGAACTTAGGCTATTAAACACCTAAGCATCTACCCAAAGTAGATTAATTAAGTTCTGAAACTTTTTAGAATTTTTAGAAATTGATTAAGGGGATAATTAATGAATTAACCCTTAATTAAGAGGATATTAAGGAGAGAAGGGGGGGGTTTAGGAAATAGCTTAGGAAAAATGCCCCAAAATATTCCATAAATCTCCTACTCATTGGATCTGACCTTAATCAACCCTAATAATAGGTTAAAATCACTAATCATCCTATGCTTAATTACAAGAAGGGTAATTAAGGAAACCATATGCAATTACTACAAAGCCCTCAATAAATCCCAAAAAAATTAGGGAGTAAGTCATCCCTAAAATTACCCAAGAAATTTGGGATTAATCATAATCCTAATTAAAAGTAATTAGCAAAATACACTTTCTAATAAAACCAAATTCAGAAAACATAATAAAACTCATCAAAATTAATTTTAAAATGTTTTAAGTTTAATTATCTATCCATAGAATTTTATTTCAGATTTTTTAAATTTTCTAGCAAGAGTTATGAATTTTGAAGTTCTAAATTAGAATTAATTAATGCATTTTATTAATCCTAACTAATCCCCTCAATGGTGATGGAGGTGGAGGTCATCCCTTTACATGTCCCATCATGAGGAGGTCACTTAACTTGTCACCTCACTGATGGCGGTGATGGCACACATGCTTTAATCCTCTACTGTCCGATCAAAGATTAGATGAACTAAGGATCCCCCCCCCCCCCGTATTTTACAAAGGATAACATATTTCTAAATGTGTTAAATAATCCGCCCATCTCTAAAATGCATGGATGGATGGTGAGATCATCCAAGTTCTTCCCTTGATCGATAGAGATCGTCCATGATCAAGTGAAAGATCCAAGCTAGATCTAGCATGGAATCAAACCAAATCCAACCCACACCATCTAAAGACAGAGATCGGCAAATCCAACGGGCAAAAATCAATGGGGTAAAAATTTCTTTCACAAGGTTCCACACCACATTGAGGTTACTGATTGAAAAATCCCATACCTCGCTGGAGGTGATCATCGGCGCTCTATTCCCTTGGAGACACTTCATCTGGTTAAGACGAAGCCTTGCTAAGAGTATGGGCACTTGAGGTTGAGTAGATTAATGTATGGACCAACTCCTCCTTTCTTGAGCTTTGATCCAACTTGATCCTTCCTTGGGAACTCAATAAGCTAGCTTGACTTAGCTCTAGATGAAGTGTGCAAGAGCAATTGGAAGGAAATTAAGTCAGGAAGAAATTGGCTAATGGATTGAGCTCCCCTATTTTTGCACTTTGCAAAATGGAGAAATGGGGAATTCTAATCCTCTTTAAAAAGCTTGGGAGTTCTCTCTGATGATGATTGCTTTGAGTTCCTTAGCTTCAATCGACAGAGGGCAAGTGAGAATTGAATTGAATTAGGGGGAGTATATCTCCCCCTTGAAGGATCAAATATTAGCAATGTTTTGCCATTTCATCTAATTGATCATTGGGAGGGTTGTTTGATCAATTTTGAGTCAGACATGGTTGGGTTTGATCCAAGAGTGGATAGCCAACCTCCCATGTGCTTGAATTTGACCTAAGAGGGAGTTTAAAATTGAATGTTGCTATCAGTTTGGTCTAGGGACCAAATGGGTCATCCAAACCCATTGGGTTGGTGCACCACTCATCACTAAGTCCCTGAGCTTGGAAAGCCTCAAGTGATGTGAAGAGGGTATGACCAAATTACCTATGAGTTAGGCAAAATTTTGTTCTATGGCTTAGGGGTAGGATGGTCATTTTTCTATTTTTTCCACTTTGGACATGTTGGGTATGTGGAAAAACTAAGTTTTTCCAAGTTTCATTGAATTTAAAATCAATTTGATAGGGGTTGGCTCATGTTACCCATTTAGGTCAAAATGGGTCAACCTGGGTCAAGTTGACCAATAGGTCAAATTAGGTCAAACCAAGGTTTGGGTCAAGTTCATATGACCATTTAAAATGTTTTGGTGGTTTTGGTTTGATTTAATTTGGTATATATGCTCATATGATTGCATTTAGGTCAAATGGGTCAAGTTGACCTATTTGACCCATTTGACCTATTTGGTAGGTCAAGGTAGGTTTTGGGTTAGGTTAGTCATATGGAGGATTGGTATCTTTATTTCCAATCAATTTGGTTAATTTCAATTTAGCTCAACATGACCCCTTTAGGTCATGTTGGAAGGTCAATTTTGGGTTGTTGCCAATTGAGGCTTTCCTCAAGCTCCACAAGTGATTGTAATGGAAATGATCCATTGGTTTCAATTAATTTGTCTTAGATCAAGTTTGACACATTTTGACCCTTTAGGACAAAATGGGTCAACTTAGTTGAATTTGGGTTAGGCTCAAATGTTGGCTTGAGTGAACTTAGATCAAAGGTTTCAATCAGGCCTATGGTGAAATTTGGCTATGTAAGGTTTCATTTAAAGTTATGTTGACTTGGTCAATTAGTTTAACTTGGTTTGACTAATTTGATTGATTGATCATCCCATGATGATTGTTGATCATGATGAAAATATGAGTTTGTTCAATCCAATTTAGTTAGGATCAAAATTTGCCTCATAAGGGTATTTTAGGTCACTTTGGTCAAGGAGCCTAAATGGGTCAAATGGTCAAAGCTTGATTTGAAGTTGGTTGATCTTGTACATGGACTCATGATTGAAATATAAATCTATTTATAAGTGGTTTGAAGTCAATTGGGTTTTGATCCATTTGAAAATTTCATATTCAAAGGAAGAATATGAAAGGGTTTTGGGTTTGATTTTTTGATTTGATTGAAAGATTGAATTTTGGATTTATATATGAGCTCATGATTGTAGGATTGATTGAACCATGAGAGAAAATCAAGGGTTTGGCTTGATTTGAAAGTGATTTGGCTAAGTTCAGATTTTTGACTTGAAAGGCTTATATTGGATTTTGAATGGATTTGAGTTTAATTTTTGGAATTGGTTTTGATTGTTTGAATTTATATTTCATTTATATATGTGAATATAAATGATAATATAATTGATCATGAGAGAATTTCAAGGATTTGAAGTGATTTAATCATGATTTAGGTTAAATCCATTAAAGGGAATTTAAAGGATTTAAGGAAATTTTTAAATTAAAATTTAATTTTTGAATTGGATTGGATTGATTTATATTTATATTTCATTTATATATGAGAATATAAATGAGAATACAAATATGTTTTGAGAAAATCCCATGAGTTTGAATAGGTTTGATCATGATTTAGGTTAAATCCATTAAAGGGAATTTAAAGGATTTAAGGGAGTTTTAAATTGGAATTTAATTTTTGGATTTGATTTCGTTGATTGATATTTATATTTCATTTATATATATGAATATAAATGTGAATATAAATAAGTTTTGAGAAAATCCCATGAGTTTGAATAGGTTTTGATCAAGATTTAGGTTAAATCCATTAAAGGGAATTTAAAGGATTTAAGGAAAATTTCATGAATTGATTTTGAATTTTCAATTTGATTTGATGGGTTTGAACTTATATTTCATTTATATATGTGCATATAAATGAGAATATAAATAAGGTATGAGAAAATATCAAAGGTTTGAATACGTTTGAATCATGATTTTGGTTAAGTCCTTAAGGGAAAATTAAGGACTTAAGCAAAATTTGGACTTAGGATATTTTGATGGATTTTGATCATGGGTTTCAATCATAGATTTCAATCATGGAGTTCAATCATGGAATTGATTTGAGTTTGGAGAAAATCAATTAAGATTGATTTGGAGTTTTACTTGGAGGAAGGAAGGTGAGGAAAGGTTTAAGTTAAGGGTAGGGAAGTTTTCCTAACACCCAGGCATGACTATTCTATGGCTAACTCTTCTAAGTCTCTAAGGTTGGAGTATCCACCTAATCACTAGATGTGTCTTAAGACTAAGGAACTCTTAAAGTCTAAGAGGAGTCATATGCAAGATGGAGGGTTGAGAGCTCATTCTAAAATGAGGTCAACACTCCCTCAAAATCAACAAGTCTATTCATGAACTTGGCCAAAGTTTAAAATAAAAGTAAAAGAAAAGAAAAGAGAAAAAAGAAAAAAGAAAAGAGAAGAGAAAATGAAAAGAAATAAAAGGGGTAGAAATAGACTTAGGAGGAAGTGGAGCCTTACATTAGATTCCACCCACATTTTGTTACTTCATTCGAACATATGGGTAGGGTGACGGACCTCCACCGGGGATGAAGAGGCGGTTAGAGGCAATCCAGGTGGAAAACCTCTTTATTGGCCACCCAATAGAAGATATGTCCCATCTACCGAGATTATCCATATAAACATATAATCTAGTTCATAGGATAAGTCTTATATAGTTAGCACACCAACCAGCTCTTCTCAGTAGTAGATTCCTTTGGAGGTGACACTTGAGCCATATAGCGATGAAGATCGGGCTCCAAAGCAAAGCATAAGTGTATCCAATTCTATATGTGAAATATTGGCATCGGTTGGGAATCTTAGCTCTAACCCCACTTTCCTCTCAAAAAGGTAAGTGGTTGGTAGTTAAGGAAGTCCCTAAGTCATCCACAGGTGTGAAGACTTAGAGGTTCTTTCTAGGAGCATCATCCTCAAGTCAAGAAGTTGATGTAGAACTTGAGGATGATTCATATAAAGATTTAGTAGAATTACTTTTTTTGGTACTTTCCTTGTGTTCATAATTTAGCAAAGAAATAGTTAATCCCATATACTTGGTCAAAGCACAAGTCAGATTACTTTGAAATAATATGGAAGAAAAAATGCAAAAGCTCTCAATCAAGACCTGGACTAGGATTATATTGATTTGATGATGATGATGATGCATAGTCATCATAATTATTGTATTTTTCAAATCACAAGAACTCATATGAGCTATCCTTATAAACTTTAGATGATCTAGATGATTTTGAAGTCAAAGATGCACTACCAGAGTTCAAAGAAGAGATCAAGTCAACCATCAATGAGCTCAAGAAATCAACTTAGAATTGAAGAAGATCCACTCAACATACATCAGTTCTTTTGTTGAATGAAATTGAAACCAATGACTTAAAGCTATTGATTGAGTTTAAGGACTACTTTGCATGGAGTTATGAAGAGATGCCTAGATTGGCTCCTCACGATAGTCCATAAACTAGCAATAGAGCCATGCTAACCCTATCAAGCAAGCTCCTAGATATGTGATTAGACATAATAAGGTGAAGTCAAGAAATTGATGATGTTGGCTTCATCAAGAAGAAAATACCCTACCGGTTAGCCAAAGTCATCCCAATTAAAAAAGAATGACCAAATTCACATATGCATCAATTTTAGGATTTAAATAAGGCATGTCCAAAGATGAATTTCCACTACCAATCTGAGATGGTGGACATTGCTTCATCTCATGCAGTCTTCTCTTTCATGGATGGCTCATCTAGATATAACCAAATAAAGATGTCCCTTGAAGATGAAAGAAACACTACTTTTAGAACCCCGATCAAAATCTATTACTATAAGGTCATGCCTTTCAGCCTTAAAAATGCTGGTGCTACATACCAGGGGGCTATGACTTGAATCTTCGATGAACTCATTAATCATCAAGTTGAGTACTATGTCAATGATCTCGTAATCAAAAGTACAGAAAAGGATGAACATCTCTTTGACTTAAGAGTAATTTTTGAATAGTTAAGATAATTTAACCTCAAAAAGAATCACTTGAAGTGTACATTCAGAGTAGCTTCAGAGAAATTCCTTGGGTTTATTATCCAACAGCAGGGAAAAAAATCAATCTGGAGAATATCAATGTGATATTAGAAATGCCACCACCTAAAATTTAACTTAACTCAGATCATTCCAAGGGTGGTTGGTATTCTAAGATGCTTTATATCCAACCTATTGGGAAGATGTCACCATTCTCAACACTTGTCAAAAGGATGCCAAGTTTAAGTGGGATGATAGTGTGAGCATGCCTTCAAAGACATCAAGCATTACCAAGACACTGATTTATTAGCCCTATATCTAAGCGTTCATACTTTACATATGTTAGATGACTCCCTTTGTGCTTTGTTGCCCAAGCCAATGATGAAGGGAAGGAAAATGCACTTACTACCTAGCCATCATCTAATCCCTATGAGGCTAATTATCCACCCATTGAGAAGCATTGCCTAACTTTAATTTTTGCATCCCAAAAGCTATAACACTACATGCTTCCTCATATGGTGAACTTAATCTCTAGGATCAATCCACTATAGTATCTCATGAAATGGTCGACGCTATCTAGATGGTTTGCATGATGGTCCATGACCCTCTCACAATTTAACATTACCTTCATACCTCTCCATGCGATGAAAGGATAAGCGCTAGCAAATTTCTTAGTAGAGCACCCACTTCTTGCTGACTCTCTACTTAGTGATGATCTCCCCAATGAACAAATCATGAACAATACTAGCATTCACTATTGGGATGTACTTTGATGGTATGGCTTTCTCTGAAAGAGGAGAAGAACCATAATCTCCCAGAAAGGTAGAGGTAGGAATAGTTCTCTTAACTCTGGACCGTGATGTTATGAGATTCTCATATCATCTGTCCAATCCTTGCACCAAAAACAAAGCTGAATATTAGGCTCTAATTGTTGGCATGGAGTTAGCCATTACTTTAATCATCTAGATCATCAATATCTTCGAGGATTCTCAGCCAATTATCAACCAAATCATTGGCCTATAAGGTTATAAAGCCAAGTTCCATCACTACCATAAGTACACCATGGAGTTGTTGGCCCAAATGTGAGGTTACCATTTATAAGATTCCTCAAGGAGAGAACGTAGTAGCATACTTTAGCCGCTTATTAAGGAGTTGACATGTCGAGGATGAGTCCATATCAATAAAGGTCCAAAGTAGACAAGTCTCATCCCTTATTGATATTGAACTCATCAAAAAGTACTCTGAAGGGGAGGTTGCCTTTGCCAAGAAGGATGGAGTTAGATTGGAGGCAACCATTCATGGATTACCTAAATAAAGACAAACTACCTCATGAGAAGTCTGCCCATCAAATGAAGCAAAGAGCACTTTCCTATGCTCTTATGGATGGTGTCTTATACCGATCTTCGATCATATGTGGTTATGCTAGACAAGCATGAAGCCCATAAGATCGTGATTGAGGAACACTCAGGATTATGTGGAGCCAACCAATCTGGTTTGAAGATGAAAGCTAAGATCAAGAGATTAGGATACTACTGACCATCGATGATCAAAGATTTCTTGGATACAACTAATGCCACCAATGTCAAATACAAAGGTCTTGGTCCTACCAACCACCCAACATTCTACATCTTATGTTGGCCTCATGGACATTGGAGTGTTGGGGTACTAACATAGTGGGTTTGATTGATCCTCCTTCTTCCAAAGGTCATCGATTCATCTTAGCTACTACTGACTACTTTTCCAATGAGCATGGATGATTCCGCTAAGAGAGGTCACAGCTCAGCATGTGCTCCAATTTTTTAGGAGCCATATCGTATATAGGTTTAGAGTGCCTCAATGAATTATATCTAGTAATGGTACTGTTTTTAAGAGCACCAAGATCAACAACTTTTCCTAGAGACACAACATAGGTTGGAGATATTCTACCATCAACTACCTGAGGGCAAATGACTTAGCAGAAACCTTCAACAAAATCTTGCTAAAGAAGACACTCAACAATAATCAATAAGTGGCATGAGCATAGTAGTGAAGATTTGTGGCCTACCACACCACATATAACTCAATTTAATCTACTCCTTTCTCCTTAGTGTATGGGTCTGAAGCCATTATACCATTAAAAGTCCAACTCTCATCACTAAGGATAGCTATGGGTAGCAAGATCGCAATAGAGTAGAATGCCAAGTTGCAGTTAGAAGAGCTTGAAGGTTTGGAGGAGAGACACCTGTGAGCATGCCAAAACCTCGAGTTATACATAGCTAAAATGATTCAAGCTAACAACAAGTTGGTCCATCCAAGTGCTTTTCAAATAAAAGAGCTTTTTTTAGTTCTAAGGAGACTGATTATTGCTAGTCATAGGATGGGAGGCAAGTTTGAACCCACATAGGAATCTCTTTAGCCATATAGAAGGCCTACCAATGAGGATCTTATTAGCTTATTAATCATAAGGGAGAGCAACATATGCTTCCAATCAATGAACTCTACTTAAAGAAATATTATAAATAATGTTTGAAAATAATTATCATCAATGAAAATTTCATTTTCAATTCAATCTCTTCATGTTGAAAGTATTATTATTTGCGAATCTGCCTTTGAGTTAACATAAGTCCCCAGTGGCATTCACTCAGTAGTTGCCTTAGGTTAGGTTTGATTTGTTGTGCATCTGATAGGTCACCCCAACTGTTGTTCCTCACTTTGGAAGATGTAAGTCTGCTACGCCTTCTTCCTAGCACAGCCATTGCACACTGAAAGGAAAAATTAAACCAACTCCTCCAGTTGAGTCTAAATCAAAGAACTTCAACCAAATTCTCTTCCCTAGTGGATACATCCCCAAACAAATCTATGAAATTAAAATAAAATTCCAATCCACAGTGGATAGCATGAACTTGCTTCCCTAGTGGAAACTTCATATACCCGATCCCCAATGACTCGAGCCCATATCTCTAGCAAATATGCCTCCACATCAACTAAAATAAAATAAATTAAAGTCGATTTGATCTTAATCCCTAGTGGATTATAGATTCTTATCCCCAGCAGATCTTCTTTCCATAAATCATATAATCAAATCAAATTCAAACCATATCCCCAACAAAATTTCTTCTTCTATGACCTCGACATAGACTCCTCACATGTCATGTCCAATGCATGTGTGATCCCCTATCAGATCTCCTCCATTTCCTTGACATGGAATTCTCATCAAATCTTATTTCTTCTCTTATGCACACCTTTAATACTTCAATCGAAAGCCTAACAATGAAGTCATTCAAATTACATCATTGTAAGATTGTAATCAACATTTTATGATTTGTGATGGTGCAAGCTCAAACTAACTGTACAATATGATGCTAAACATATTATAATATGAATTAACATACTATATTATATTATAATATATGATGTTATACTATAATTTGCTATAATATAATATATTGTCTAACATTACACCTCATTAGAATCACTTAAAAGGAACAAATAACAAAATTTTCTCAAAATATGAATAACATTCATTTTGGATGTAAAATTGTAATTTTTCTATTAGAAATGGTACAAAATAGCATAATTTTGTGTTTCTTCTTGGTGCCATGAATTTGGCCAAATTCTTCCATCTCAACATTCAAAACATTTTTGTGAGTTTTGACCCAATGTATTGTAACTAAAGTAAAACACACTAAAATGTACAATAACATTTAGTAACACACCACCACTTTCATATATATGTGAAGTTATATTGTTATGTACATTAAATTTTAATATGCTTTCATATAATATATTATCTTACATTACACCTTAAAATGAATCACTTTAAGCAAAAATTTTATAAAATTTGGTTGAAAAATGAACATTTATTTTGGATGCAAAATTTCATTCTTTTGATTAAATGACACACCATAGCACACCCCAATGATGTTCCCTAAAGCTTACCTTAAATTTGGCCAAATCCCATCATCTCAGCCTATAAATCAGTATTTTTATGAATTATACCATTACAAACTCTACTACATCATACTATAATAAACTAAAATATGCTAAACAACAAGTAGTAATACACAATAGTATGCTATAATCCATGATGCTACATTATGTTATGAATTCCTATATTATAATACAGTATAACATATTATATTGTAATTTATTGCATATCACATCACAAGGGATTACTTAAGATAAAAAATCATAAATTTAGTCTAAATAATAAAAAACTAAATATTTTAGTCATATCACTTGCATATTTTAAATTGAAATAATAAATTATGATGCCATGCTCTACCTATTATGAATTTGGCCAAATTCCACCATTTTAAAGTCTAAATCAACATTTTTATAAATAATTCAAGTGTAGGCTCAACTGCATGATTGTAAAATACTAAAAGAATTTAAAATACTTAAAACAATATATTATGATATATGATGTTATAATATGCTACAACATATAAGATTTATTTCGAACCTAAAATCTTACCTTTTAGACTACAAGTGCCATAGCACACCTTTGGTACTACAACCAAATTCCCAATTCAAATTTAACAAATTTAATCATCTGATTTATTAAATCAATATTTTTATGATTTATATTAATATAGACTATAGGGCACAATACCATAATATATTAAAACATTTCAAAACATCTTACAACACATCCAAAATACATCACTACATGCTCAAATATATGATGTTGCATTATACTATAATATATGGTAATATAATATGATTTAGGGTTAGGGTTTAGGGTATTCAAATCTCTAAAAGTCAAAGGAATGTCTCTTGAAGACATTTTCTTTTGCTACCATAACTATGTTAGGATTAGGTCATTCTATAGATCTACTCCTAATGACATTTTTATTCAAGGTTTAGGGTTTAGGGTTTAAGGTTTGGGTTTAAGGTTAATTTAGGGTTTAAGGCTTAGGGTTAGTTTAGGGTTTATGATTTAGGGTTTAGGGTTTAGGATTTCGGGTTTTGGGTTGTAGGTTTTATGGTTTAGAGTTTATGGTTTTAGGGTTTAGGGTTTAGGTTTTAGCGTTTAGGATTTATAAACCATTATGTTTAGGATTATTTAGTATATTTAGTATTTTTTTATTTATTTTAGTTTATTTTATTTTTAATTTTATTTAAGTTTATTTTTTATTTTTATTTAGTTTAGTTTATTTCTTTTAGGTTTATTTATTTTAGTTTAAGTTTTTTATTTTAGTTTATTTTTTAGCTTTAGGTATATTTTTTAGTTGAGTTTTATTTTTATTTTATTTTTTAGGTTTAAATTTTATTTTTTTATTTTTAAGTTTAGGTTTAGGTTTTTATTTTTATTGTTTTAGGTTTAGGTTTTAGGTTTATTTTTAGGTTTTATTTTTTAGTTTAGGTTTTGGTTCATTTTTAGTTTATTTTATTATATTTAGTTTAGGTTTAGGTTTAGGTTTATTTTATTTTTATTTTAGGTTAAATTTTTATTTATTTTAGTTTAGGTTTAGATTTATTTTATTTCATTTATTTTATTTTTCTCTTAGGTTTACATTTTTTTTTTAGGGATTAGGTTTTATTTTTTATTTATTTTTGGGTTTATTTTAGGTTTATGTATTTTATTTTATTTTATTTTATTTTATGTTTTTATTTTATTTTAGTTTAGTTTTATTTATTTAGGTTTTTATTCGTAAGTTTATTTTATTTTTTAGTTTTGTTTAGGTTTTTATTTATTTTAATTTAGGATATTGTTATTTTTTATTATATTTTATTTTTAGGTTTTGGTTTAGGTTTAGGTTTTAGTTAGATTTTTATTTTATTTTATTTTATTTAGGTTTAGGTTTTTTATTAATTTATTACATGTTTAGTTATTAGGTTTTAGGTTTTAGGCACATGGGATTAGGGTTTAGGGTAGTATAAGATTTAGAGGGTTTGTGGGATCAGGGATAGCTTATGGTAGTTTAAGGTGTGGTTTATGATTTAGGTTAGCCAGGGTTAGGGGTCAGGGTTGTGAGTTTAGTTTGGTTTTTAGGGTTTAGGTGTGACTTTAGGTGTTAGGGTTGGGCCAAAGGTTTAGGGGCATAGGCCTAGGGGTGGTTTTAAGGTTTAGATTTAGGGCCTGATTTAGCGTTTAGGGTTTTTAAACAAGCAAACCCAGTTTAGGTTTATTTAGTTTATCTTTTATTATATATTTTATTTAGGTTTATTTTTATTTTGTTTAGTTTAGTTTATTTTATTTTAGGTTTATTGATTTTAGTTTAATTTTATTTTAGTTTATTTTAAGTTTAGGTTTAGGTTTATACTTATTTTTTAGTATAGTTTAATTTTATTTTAGGTTTAAGTTTTATTTTTAGGTAGGTTTTATTTTATTTATTTGAGGTTTAGGTTTTTTATTTAAGTTTATTTTATATTTTTAATTTAGGTTTAGGTTTATTTTAGTTTATTTTATTTTATTTAGTTTAGGATTTAGGTTTAGATTTAGGTTTTATTTATTTTAGTTTAGTTTATTTTAGTTTAGGTTTAGGCTTATGTTATTTTGTATATTTTAATTTTAAATTTTTTTTAGTTTAGGGTTTAGGTTTTATTTATTTATTTATTTTTAGGTTTTATTTTTAGGTTTAAGTTTTTGAATAGTTTTCATTTTATTTTATTTTAAGTTTATTTTATTTTTATTAAACATTTAGTTTTTATTTTATTTAGGTTTTTTATTTTTAGGAATATTTTAATTTTTATCTTAGTTTAGGTTTCTATTTAATTTATTTTAGTTTAGTTTTTATTATTTTTTTACATTTAGGTTTAGGTTTAGGTTTATGTTTAGATTTAGGTTTTAGTTTAGGTTTTTTATTTTATTTTATTTTGTTAAGGTTTAGGATTTTTTATTTATCTTATTTTTAGGTTTTATTTAGTTTAGATTTTTGTTTTTAGGTTTTTATGGTTTGGGGTTTAGGGTTTAGGATTTATGGTTGTAAGTTTTAGGGCTTAGGGTTTAGGTTTAGGGTTTAGGGTTTAGGGTCAGTGGTATGGGTTTAGGGTTTAGGTTAGAATTTTTATTTTTATTTTATCTATTTTAAATTAAGCAAACCCACTTATGTTTATTTTTATTTTTTTTATTTTTTTTTCTATTTTAGTTTTTTTATTTTTTTATTTTTTTAGTTTAGTTTATTTATTTTAGTTTATTTTATTTAGATATTTTTAGATTTAGGTTTAGGTTTTATTTTTTTTAGTTTAATTTTATTTTATTTTATTTTTTTAGGTTTATGTTTTATTTTTTAAGTTAAGGTTTTATTTTATCTGGTTTAGGTTTTAGGTTTTATTTTAGGTTTATTTTAGGTTTTATTTTTTAGTTTTGGTTTATTTTAGATTATTAATTAGTGAGATTTAGGTTTAGGTTTAGGTTTATTTTATTTTATGGTTAGGTTTAGATTTTATTTATTTTAGTTTATCTTTTATGTTTATTTTAGGTTTAGGGTTTAGGTTTTATTTTATTTTATTTTAGGTTTTATTTTAAGTTATTTTGAGTTTTAGTTTTTTTTTAGTTTTTATTTTAGGTTTAGATTTTTTATTTTAGGTTTAGTTTTTATTATATTAGGTTTACTTTTTAGTGTAGTTTAGGTTTTATTTATAATATTTTAGTTTAGTTTTATTTTATTTTATTTGTTTTTAGGTTTAGGTTTAGGTTTTTGTTTAGGTTTTTATTTTATTTTATTTTGGCTTAGTTTTTATAGGTTTAATTTAGTTTAGGTTTTAGGTTTTGGATGGTTTAGAGTGTGGGTTGGGGTTTAGTTTAGGGTTTATGGTTTTTAGGGGTTTAGGATTTGGGTTTAGGGTTTTAGGTTTAGGGTTTAGGTTTGTGGTTTGGTAGGTTTGGTTTAGGGTTTTAGGTTTTGGGTTGGGTTCAAGGTTTAGGGTTTTAGGGTTTAGAGTTTTAGTGTAGGGTTTAGTTTAGAGTTTAGGTATTAGTCTAGGGTTCGTTTTTTAATTTAGGGTTTTTTTTGGTTTTTCTTTAAGAAAGAAAAATTAGATTCAATATTTCTTCTTTGATTTCATCAAACAAGTAACACACCAAGTTTTTAAGACAAGCAACATAGAAAAAAATGAGCACATAGAGTAAATAAAATCATAGATAACTAGAACTTCTATAATAAAGATAAAATTCTATAAGTAGTATCATAGCTCTTCAATTTCTCTTATTCCCATCAAACCACCTCATCCTTTTGAGTAGCAGGATGCACCATCGTATCCCTGATCTCTCCATCTGCCACCAGCATGGCTATAACCTTCATTGCTCCTCTCACCTCCATAACCACCACTGCCCATACCTCCATATCCACCAAGACCTCTAGATCCCCACCACCACCCGAGCATAGCCTCCGCTTTCACCTCCATCGCCAGAACTAGACTGAGCATGGTTGACGGTGATGTTCCTGCCATCAAGGTTCTGCCCATTCGTAAGGTTTAGGTCTATTAGGTTTTAGGGTTTAAGTTTAATTTTTAATTTATTTAGTTACTTTGGCTTTAGGCTTAGGGTTTGGGGTATAGGGCTTGGATATAAGGTTTAGGGTTTAGGGTTTAGGGTTTTAGGGTTTAATATTCTAGGGTTTAGGGTTTTGGGTTTAGGGTTAGGTTTAAGGGGTTTAAGGCTTTAGCTGCTTTCTTAGGGTTTAAGGTTTAGTTAGGGTTTAGGGTTTAAGATGGGTTTAGTGTTTAGGCTTTAGGTTTTGGGAGGGTGGGTTTAGAGGTTTAGGGTTTAGGTTAGTAGGGTGGGTTTAGGCTTTTAGTGATTAGGGTTTAGTGTTTAGTTTTAAGAGATAGGGTTCATGATTTAGGTTTAGGGTTCATGGTTTAGGGTTTAGGGTTAGTTTAGGGTTTAGGGTTTAGTGTTTAGGGTTAGTTTTAGTGTTTAGAGTTTAGGGTTTAGGGAGTATGATTTAGGGTTTAGGGTTAAAGGTTTGTTTTTTTTAAAAAAATTGGTAAACCAGTAGGTTTATGTTTATTTAGATTAATTTTATATTTATTTTAGTTTATTTTGTTTATTTATTTTTATATAGGTTTATTTTTTTATTTTTATTTAATTTAGTTTATTTATTTTAATTTAGGTTTCTTATTTTAGTTATTTTTTAGGTTTAGGTTTAGTTATAGGCTTATTTTTTAGTTTAGTTTTATTTTTATTTAATTTTTTAGGTTTATGAGTTATTTTTTATTTCTAGGTTTCGATTTAAGTTTTTATTTTATTTTTTTAGGTTTAGGATTTAGGTTTTTATTTTAGGTTTATTTTTAGATTTTATTTTTTAGTTTATTTTATTTTATTTGGTTTAGGTTTAGGTTTTATTTATTTTTAGTTTTACTTATTTTAGTTTAGGATTAGGTTTATTATATTTTTCTTATTATATTTTTATTTTAGGTTTATGTTTTTTTAGTTTAAGGATTAGGCTTTATTTTGTATTTATTTTTAGGTTTTCTTTTTAGGTTTATTTTTAAGGTTTAGGTTTTTATTCATTTTTTATTTTATTTTAATTTAGGTTTATTTTATTTTTATTTTATGTTTAGTTTTTGTTATTTTAGGTTTTCATTCTTAGGTTTATTTTATTTTTTTAGTTTAGTTTAGGTTTTATTTTATTTTATTTTTAAGTTTATGTTTAAGATTTAGTTTAGGTTTTTATTTTATTTGTTTTTATTATTTTATTTAGGTTTAGGTTTTTTATTTAATTTATTATTAGGTTTTATTTAGTTTAGGTTTAGTTTTTTAGGTTCTTAGGTTTTTAGGGTTTAGGGTTTAGCATTTATGTTTGGGGTTTAGGTGGAGAGTTAGGGATTTAGGGTTTAGATTTAGGGTTACCACGGTTAGGGTTAACTGAGTAGGGCCTGCTTTGGGGGTTTAGGGTTAGGTTAGGATGGTTTTAGGTTTTAGGTTTAGGGTTTTGGGGTTTCAATGGGTTAGTGGTCAGTTTAGGGTTTAGGTTTAGGGTGGGTTTATGGTGGTTTAGGGTTTTAGGAGGCACAGGGCTAGGTGGGTAGGTTAATTAGGGTAGGGAGTTTAGGGTTTTTTAAAATTAAGTAAACCAATAGGTTTATGTATTTTATTTTAATTTTTATATATTTTAGTTTATTTTTTATTTAGATTTATTTTATTATTTAGTTTGGTTTATTTATTTTAAGTTTATTTATTTTGTTTAGGTTTTTTATTTTAGTTTATTTTTTTAGATTTATCGTTAGTTTTATGTATATTTTTTTAGTTTAGTTTTATTTCTATTTTATTTTTTAGGTTTAGGTTTAAGTTTTTATTTTATTTTTTTAGGTTTACATTTTAGGTTTTATTTTAGGTTTATTTTTAGGTTTATCTTTTATGTTTTTTAGTTTAGGTTTAGGTTTATTTTTAGTTTATTTTTAATTTTATTTAGTTTAAGGCTTAGGTTTAGTTTATTTTGGGTTTAGGTTTAGGTTTTATTTATTGTAGTTTAGTTTATTTTAGTTTAGGTTTAGGTTTATTTTATATTATTTATTTTAGGTTTAGTTTTTTTTTCTAGTTTAGGGTTTAGGTTTTTTTCAGGTTTTATTTTTAGGTCAATTTTTTAGGTTTAGTTTTTTTTTAGTTTTTATTTAGTTTTTAGTTTGTTTTATTTTAGATTCATTTTATTTTATTTAGGTTTTTTATTCTTAGGTTTATTTTATTTTTTTAATTTAGTTTTGGTTTTATTTATTTTATTTTAGTTTATTTTTTATTTTATTTTATTTTATTTTTAGGTTTAGGTTTAGGTTTTAATTTTATTTTATTTTATTTAGGTTTAGTTTTTATTTATTTATTTGTTTATTAAGTTTTAATTAGTTTAGGTTTGGGTATTTAGATTTTAGGGTTTAGGGTTTTGGGATTAGGGTTTCGGGTTTAGGGTTTTAGGGTTAAGGGTTTTAAGATTTAGGGTTTAGGGTTAGGGTTTAGGGTTTAAGATTTAGAGTTTAGGATTTTTTTAAATTAAGTAAATGGGTAGGTTTAGATTTATTTAGTTTATTCACTTTATTTATTATTTATTTTAGTTTATTTTAATTTTTGTTTAGGATTATTTTTTATTTTTATTAAGTTTAGTTTATTTATTTTAGGTTTATTTAATTTAGTTTATTTTATTTGTTTTATTTTTATTTTGTAGGTTTAGGTTTAGGTTTATACTTATTTTTTAGTTTATTTTCATTTTTATTTTATTTTTTAGGTTTAGGTATAAGTGTTTAATTTATTTTTTTTAGGTTTAAGTTTTAGGTTTCTATTTTAAGTTTATTTTTAAGTTTTATTTTTTTAGTTTAGGTTTAGGTTTATTTTTATTTTTATTTTATTTTATTTTATTTAATTAAGGGTTTACGTTTAGTTTATTTTGGGTTTAGGTTTAGGTTTTATTTATTTTAGTTTAGTTTGTTTTTCTATTTATGTTTATAATTATTTTATTTTATTTTTTAGTTTTAATTTTAATTTTTATTTATTTTTTTATGTTTGTTTAGTTTTTATATTATTTTATTTTAAGTTTATTTTATTTTTATTTTTTTATGTTTAGGTTTAGGGCTTTAGTTTTAGTTTAGGTTTTTTTACTATATTTTTTTATTTAATTTAGTTTAAGATTTTTTTTAGGTTTTATTTAATTTAGGTTTAGGTTTTTAGGTTTTAACTCTTTAGGGTTTAGAGTTTAGGGTTTAGGGTTTAGGGTTTGTGGTTTGGTTTAGAGTTATAGGGTTTAGGGTGTGGTTAAGGCTTAGGTTTAGGGTTTATGGTTTGTTAAGGGTTTAGAGTTGTATGTCTAGGGGTTTAGGTTTAGGGTTTATATCTGCCTTAGTTTGGTTTAGGGTATAGGGTTTTTTAGGGTATAGGGTATATGGTATAGGGTTTAGGGTTTAGGGTTTAGGGTTTAGGTTTTAGGTTTAGGGTTTAGGTTTTAGGGTTAGTTTTATGTTTTAGGGTTTAAGGTTTTTTTAAAAAAAATTAAGTTAACCAATAGGTTTAGGTTTATTTAGTTTATTTTTTATTTATTTTTGTTTAATTTATTTTTTATTTTTATTTATTTTAGTTTAGGACACAATGGAGACGAAGGATTCATGTAGCCGACCCCACCTAGTGGGATTAAGGCTTATTGTTGTTGTTGTTGTTGTTGTATTTATTTTAGTTTAGGTTTTTTATTTTAGTTTATTATTTAGGTTTACATTTAGGTTTATGCATATTTTTAGTTTAGTTTTATTTTTATTTTATTTTTTAGGTTTAGGTTTTTATTTTATTTTTTTAGGTTTATGTTTTAGGTTTTTATTTTAGGTTTATTTTTAGGTTTTATTTTTTAGTTTATTTTACTTTATTTAGTTCAAGGTTTAGGTATAGTTTATTTTAGGTTTAGGTTTTGGTTTCATTTATTTTAGTTTATGTTTAGCTTTATTTTATTTTGTTTATTTTATGTTTAGGTTTTATTTTTTATTTATTTTTTTAGGTTTATTTTTTGGTTTATTTTTTAGGCTTAGGTTTTTATTTAGTTTTTATTTTATTATATTTTAGGTCTATTTTATTTTTATTTTATTTAGGTTTTTTATTTATTTTATTTTAGTTTATTTTTATTTTATTTTATTTTTAGGTTTTGGTTTAGGTTTTGTTTAGGTTTTTATTTTATTTTATTTTATTTAGGTTTACATTTTTTATTTATTTGATTATTAGGTTTTATTTAGTTTGGGTTTAGGATCTTAGTTTTTTAGGTTTTAGGGTTTAGGGTTTAGGGTTTAGAGTTTTAGGGTTTATGGTTTTAATGTTTAGGGTTTAGGGTTTAGAGTTTATGCTTTAGGGTTTTGGGTTTTTAGGGTTTAGGATTTAGGTTTTTTTTAATTAAGTAAACCGGTAGGTTTAGGTTTATTTAGTTCCTTTAGTTTATTTTTTATTTATTTTAGTTTATTTTATTATTTTATTTTTATTTAAGTTTATTTTTTATTTTCATTTATTATAGGTTTACTTATTTCATTTTATTTTTTAGGTTTAGGTTTAGGTTTAGCTTATTTTTTATTTTAGTTTTATTTTTATTTTTTTATTTTTTAGGTTTATGTTTTATCTTTTATTTTTAGGTTTAGGTATAGGTGTTTATTTTATTTTTTTAGGTTTAGGTTTTAGGTATTTATTTTAGGTTTATTTTTAGGTTTTATTTTTTAATCTAGGTTTAAGTTTACTTTTTGGCTTATTTTATTTTATTTAGTTTAGGATTTAGGTTTAGTTTATTTTAGGTTTAATTTTAGCTTGTATTTATTTTAGTTTAGGTTTAGGTTTATTTTATTTTATTTTTTTGAGGTTTAAGTTTTTTTTAGTTTAGGGTTTAGGTTTTATTTATTTATTTTAGGTTTATTTTTTTAGGTTTAGGTTTTAATTAGTTTTATATTATTTCATTTTAGGTTTTATTTATTATTATTTTTTTAGTTTTATTTTATTTAGGTTTTATTTATTTTATTTTAGTTTAGTTTTTCTTTATTTTATTTTATTTTTATATTTAGATTTCGGTTTAAGTTTATGTTTTAGTTTAAGTTTTATTTTATTTTATTATTTATTTTATTTAGGTTTAGGATTATTTATTTATTTTAATTTTAGGTTTTATTTAGTTGAGGTTTAGGGTTTTAGGTTTTTAGCATTTAGGGTTTAGCGTTTAGAGTTTAGGGTTTGGGGTTTAGGGTTTAGGGTTGCACCTTTTAGGGTTTAGGGTTTGGAGTTTAGGTTTATGATTTAGGGTTTATGGTTTAGGGTTTAGGGTTTAGGCTTTAATGGTTTAGGGTTTAGGGTTTAGGGTTGTAGGTTTAGGGTTCATGGTTTAGGGTTTAGTGTTAGTTTTAGGGTTTAGGGTTAGGAGTTTTTTTAATTTTTTTAATTTATTTAATTTATATTTTTTAAATTAGAAAACTCATAGGTTTAGGTTTATTTATTTATTTAGTTAATTCTTTATTTATTTTAGTTTATTTTATTTAGGTTCATTTTTATTTATATTTTGTTTAGTTTATTTATTTTAGGTTTATTTATTTTAGCTTGGGTTTATTATTTTAGTTTACTTTTTAGATATAGGTTTAGGTTTAGGTTTATTTTTTAGTTTAGTTTTATTTTTATTTTATTTTATTTTTTATCTTTAGGTTTTATTTTTTATTTTTAGGTTTAGGTTTTTTATTTTATTTTTTTAGTTTAGGTTTAAGGTTATTTTTAGTTTATTTTATTTTATTTAGGGTTTACGTTTAGCTTTAGAATTAGATTATTTTAAGTTTAGGTTTAGGTTTTATTTATTTTATTTTAGTTTATTTAAGTTTAGGTTTTGGTTTAATTTTAGGTTTTATTTTTATGTTTAATTTTTAGGTTTAGGTTTTATTTAGTTTTATTTTATTTTATTGTAGGTTTATTTTATTTTTATTTTAGGTTTAGTTTTTTTATTTAGGTTTTATTTTTTAGTTTAGTTTAGGTTTTTATTTATTTTATTTTAGTTTAGTTTTTAGTTTTTATTTTATTTTCTTTTTTTGGTTTAGGTTTAGGTTTAGGTTTAGTTTTTATTTTATTTTATTTATTTATTTTATTTTAGTTTAGGTTTTTTATTTATCTTATTCTTAGGTTTTATTTAGTTTAGGTTTAGGTTTTTAGCTTTTTCGGTTTTGGTGTTTAGGGTTAGTTGAGGGTTTAGGGTTTAGGGTTTATGATTTGGGGTTTAGGGTTTAGTGTTTGGGGTTTAGGGTTTAAGGTTTATGGTATAGGGTTTATGGTTTAGGGATTAGGGTTTTAGGGTTTAGGTTTAGGGTTTAGGGTGTAGTGCTTAGGGTTTAAGGTTTTTAGGGTTTAGGGTTTAGGGTTTAGGGTTTAGGTCGTAGGTCTAGGGTTCAGGTTTCAATTTTGGGTTAAGGGTTTTTATTTTTGTTTTTCTTAACAGAGAACAAATTCAGATTCAACATTTCTTTTTTCTGATTTCATCAACCAAATAACACACCAAGTTTTCTAAGACACAATGGACAACATAGATAAAAAATGAGCACGCATAGAGCAAATCAAAAACCCAAGATAACTAGAATTGTCTCTCTTATAAAGACACTTCCATATCTTGGTCGGATATATCATTATTCAGTTTCTCTAGTTCCCATCAGAACCACCAGGGTCTCTCGAGTAGCGGGATCCGCTACCATCCCCTTGATCTCTCCATCCGCCACCACCATAGTTGTAACCTCATATGGTACTCCCGCCTCCATAACCACCACTGCTCTGACCACAACCTCCATATCCACCAACACTTATAGATTCCCAACCAGCATAGAGATAATTATCGCCTTTGCCATCGCATCCACCGTTAGATGTATACTAAGCCTGCTTGACGGTGATGTTCCTACCGTCAAGGTTCTACCCATTATTTTGGTTTAGGTTTGTTATGTTTTAAGTTTAGGTTTTTTTTTTAATTTATTTAGTTACTTTTGGTTTAGGTTTAGCGTTTGGGTTCTAAGATTAGGGTTAAGGGTTAAGGGTTTAGGATTTAGGGTTAGGGTTTAGGGTTTAGGGTTTTAGGGCTTAGGGTTTTAGGGTTTAGGGTTTAGGGTTAGAATTTAGGATTTAGGGTTTAGTGTTTAAGCTTTAAGGTTTATGGTTTAAGGTTAGTTTCGGCTTTAATGTTTAGGCTTTAGGGTTTAGGATTTTTACGGTTTAGGGTTTTGGGTTTACAGTTAGTTTAAGGTTTGTCTAAGGTTTAAGCTTTAAGGTTATGGTTAGAGTTTAGGGTTTAATGTTTAGGGTTTAGGGTTTAAGGTTTAGGTTTTAGGGTTTAGGGTTTAAAGTTTAGGTTTTAAGGTTTAGGGTTTAGGGTTTTTTAGGATTTAGGGTTTATTTTAGGGTTTAGGGTTTTATATTTTAGGGTTTTTTTAAAATTAAGTAAACTGATAGGTTTAGGTTTATTTAGTTTATTTAGTTTATTTTTTTATTATTTTAGTTTATTTTTTATTTTTATTTAATTTAGTTTATTTATTTTAGGTTTATTTATTCTAGTTTAGGTTTTTCTTTTTGTTAATTTTAGGTTTAGGTTTAGGTTTATGCTTATTTTTTAGTCTTGTTTTATTTTTATTTTATTTTTTTGGTTTAAGTTTTATTTTTAATTTTTAGGTTTAGGTTTAGGTTTTTATTTTATTTTTTTAGGTACAAGTTTAAAGTTTTTATTTTATGTTTATTTTAAGGGTTTATTTTTTGGTTTTTTGTTTAGGTTTAGGTTTATTTTAGTTTATTTTATTATTTAGTTTAGGGTTTAGATTTAGTTTAGGTTTAGGTTTTATTTATTTTAATTTTGTTTAATTTAGTTTAGGTTTAGGTTTATTTTAGGTTTAGGTTTTTTTTAGTTTAGGGCTTATGTTTTGTTTGTTATTTATTTTTAGGTTTATTTATTAATTTATGTTTTTATTTTATTTTTATTTTACATTTCGTTTTTACTTTATTTAGGTCTTTTATTTTTTAGTTTAGGTTTTTATTTATTATATTTTAGTTTAATTTTAAATTTTTATTTTATTTTATTTTATTTTTATGTTTAGATTTAGGTTTAGGTTTAGGTTTTGGTTTAGGTTTTAGTTTATTTTTTATTTTATTTTATTTTTTTATTTTTATTTAGGTTTAGGTTTTTATTTATTTAGTTTTTAGGTTTTATTTTGTTTAGGTTTAGGTTTTTAGGCTTTTAGGGTTTAAGGTTTAGGGTTTACGGTTTATGGTTTAAGGTTTAGTGTTTAGGGTTGTAGGTTTTAGGGTTTAGGGTTTATTTAGGGTTTAGGGTTTAGGGTTTTAGGTTTAGGGTTTAGGTTGTTGGTTTAGGTTCAGGTTTAGGGTTTTGGGTTATTTTAGGGTTTAAGGTTTAGGGTTAGGGTTTTTTTATTATTTATTATTTTATATTTTTATTTTCTTCAAATTAAGTAAACTCTAAGTTTAGGTTTATTTAGTTTATTTTTATTTATTTTAGTTTATTTTATTTTTTATTTTATTTAGGTTTATTTTATTTTTATTTAGTTTAGTTTATTTATTTTATTTTAGGTTTTTTATTTTAGTTTATTTTTTAAGTTTAGGTTTAGGTTTATTTTTAAGTTTAGTTATATTTTTAGTTTATTTTTTAGGTTAGGTTTTATTTTTTTAGTTTTAGGTTTAGGTTTAGGTTTTAGGTTTTTATTTTTGGTTTATTTTTAAGATATATTTTTTAGTTTATGTTTAGGTTTATTTTTAGTTTATCTTATTTTATTTAGGGTTTAGGTTTAGGTTTAGTTTAGTTTATTTTAGGTTTAGGTTTTATTTATTTTCGTTTAGTTTATTTTAGTTTAAGTTTAGGTTTATTTTATTTTTATTTTAGGTTTAGGTTTTTTTAGTTTAGGGTTTAGGTTTTATTTTTTTTATTTATTTTTGGTTTAATTTTTAGGTTTTAGTTTTTATTTAGTTTTATTTTATTTTATCTTAAGTTTATCTTATTTTTATTTTAGGTTTAGTTTTACTTTTATTTATGTAAAACTTGTCGAATTAGTCATGACATGAATCGTTCAAAATATTGTGTTAATCTGGGGCATCCCTAAAGCGATGCACGTGCTGAATCTGATGAAAAAATGTGTAAGATCTGCATCGATGTTTAGTCTTGCGTTAAATACGTAATGGTTCCCACCTTATGGATGGATGCAATAAAGAGTAATGGAATAAATAGATATTATGGTTCATCAGAAGATAAATATTTTATGTGTTCAAGAAACTAAATGGGCTAGGAAGAAAGCCAAGGAGATAGATAGTTTAGGGTTTAAACTTTGGTATTCAGGTAGAAGTCAAATTAGAAATGGCGTAGGCGTGATTATAGATAAAAGTTTGAAGGATAATGTTATAAATATTAATAGATGCGGATATAGAATTATAACTTTAAAAATTATTATTGACATTAAGATTATCAATGTTATATGTGTTTATGCTCTTCAAGTAGGTTTGGATGTAGGCTTAAATGAAAAATTTTGGAATGACTTAGAGGGATTAATACAAAATATACCTCTTGAAGAAAAAGTATTTATTGAAGGAGATTTAAATGGACATGTTGGTAGATTGCCAGAAGATTTTAAAAGTATTCATGGTGGTTATGGATTTGGAGTGCCTAATGAAGAAGGTAGGTATATATTAGATTTTGCTTTAGCCTATGATTTTATAGTTGCTAATACTTTATTTAAGAAAAGAGATGAGCATATTATTACTTATAAAAATTGATCTAGTAAAACACAAATTGATTATTTTTTGATAAGAAAAATAGATCATTTAGATTGTAAAGATTGTAAGGTCATTCCAAGTCAAAGTTTAAATACCCAACATCGATTATTAGTCTTAGATTTTAAGATGAAAGAATGGAAGATGAAAAATAAATCAAATTATTATCATAGGATTAGATGGGGGCACTTAAAGAATAAAATTTTTTTGAAGCAAACTACAAGAGCTTAGAATTTGGGATGTTCATAAAGGAAGCTAATGTTATGTGGGAAAAGTAGCAAGTGAAATTAAGCAAGTTGCTAAAATATGCTTGGAGAATCAAAAGAAAACTTATTTTAATAAAATAGTTGGTGGTGGAGTCAAATGTGCAGAAAAGAATAAATTAATAAGAAGTGCTATTATAAAACTCAGTTTAGATGTAAGAACTCAAAGAATTGGGAAAATATAAAGTTGCATGTAGAGATTCTAAGAAAGCAATATATGATGCAAAAAATTTAGCTTTTAGTAATTTATACAATAGATTAGATACCAAAGAAGGTGAAAGATATATGTATAAGTTAGCTAACCAAAGAGATAGGAGAAGTAAAGATTTAGCTCAATTGAGGTGTATTAAAGATGAAAATCATAAAGTGCTTTTCTTAGAAAAGGATATTGAAAATAGGTGGATGAGGTATTTTGATAAACTTTTCAATGAAGGATTTGAAAATACAATTGATTTTAACAACCTTAATACCTTAAACAAAAATAGAGAATTTTATTTTTTTTCATCGTATTAGTAAATCTAAGGTTAGAGAAGCTTTAAAGAAAATGAAATGTAGAAAAACAATAGAACTTGATGATATTCCAACAGAAGTGTGGAAATGTTTAGGAGAACAATGAATTTCTTGGCTTACAAATCTTTTTAATCTTATTTTAAAGACTAAAAAGATGCCAGATGAGTGGAGAAAGAGTTTGTTGATTCCTATATTTAAGAATAGAGGTGATGCACAATAGTGTGCAAATTATAGAGAAATTAAGTTAATGTGTCACACATTAAAATTATGGGAGAGAGAGTAGTGAGCATAGGTTGTGATACAAAATTTTCTTGTCGGTGTGGTTTCATGCTAGATAGATCTACTATGGATGTTATACATTTGTTAAGAGGTTTGATGGAGAAGTATAGAAAGTAAGAGGATCTACATATGATATTTATTGATTTAGAGAAAGCTTATGATAAAGTTTGAAGAGATGTTCTTTGGAGAGTTCTAGAAAATAAAGGAGTTAATATTGGTTATATTCAAGTCATTAAGGATATCTATACTAGAGTTGTTACTTCTGTCCAAACATAAGGAGGATTGACAAAATATTTTTTTTATTTCAGTTGGATTACATCAAGGATCTACTTTAAGCTCTTATCTTTTTTTTCTTTAGTTGTAGATGTTCTTACTAGAATTTATAAGAAGATGTACCTTAGTGTATGGTTTTTGCTAATGACATTCTTCTTGTTGATAAGACTAGAGAGGGAGTCCAAGAGAAACTTAAATTATAGAGGTCAACCTTAGAGTCTAAAGATTTTCATTTAAGTAGATCTAAAATTGAATATATGTAGTGTAATTTTAGTTGTAGAAGTTATAGTGGTAGTGTTGTGACATTAAGTGAACAAGTCACTAAAAAGAGTGAGCGATTCAGATATTTAGGCTCTATTGTTCAAAATGATGGTGAAAAAGATGGAGATGTTTTTAGTGGAATTCAAGTTGGATGGTTGAAGTGGAGGAATGCATCTGGCTTGTTGTGTGATAGAAAAGTACCGCCTAAACTTATGGGAAAATTTCATAAGATGGTGGTAAGACCTTTATGGTACAAAATGTTGGCTAATAAAAGAGAAGCATGAGACTATGTTATGTGTTGCAGAGATGAGAATGCTTAGGTGGATGAGTAGATGTACTCTTAGAGATAAAATGCAAAATGAGTATGTTCAAGAAAAGTTGGAGTAGCTCTAGTGGCAGATAAGATTAGAGAGAGTCACCTTAGATGGTTTTGCCACATAAAGCTTTGGCCGTCTAATGAATCTGTTAGGAGAGTAGATGCATTAGATTTTCCTTATGTTAAGAAAGGTAGAGGTAGACCTAAAAAAGACATGGTTAAGATGTATAAAAATTGACTTTAGTATACTTGAATTAAATGAGAATTTCAAACATAATATGACACAATAAAGACAAAGGATTCATGTAGTTGACCCCACGTAGTGGGATAAAGGCTTGTTATTATTATTGTAGGTTTTTTATTTTTTTAATTTAGTTTAGGTTTATATTTATTTTATTTTAATTTAGTTTATATTTTTGATTTTTTTAATTTTTTTTTAATTTTTTTTAGGTTTAGGTTTAGGTTTTAGTTTAGGTTTTTATTTTATTTTATTTTATTTTTATTTTGGTTTAAGTTTTTTATATATTTTATTTTTATTTTTTATTTAGTTTAGGTTTAAAGATTTAGTTAAGATGTATAAAATGACCTTTATTTTTATGAGAATTTGACACATAATAGGTGGAGATGAAGGATTCATGTAGGGTTTTAGTGGGATAAAGGTTTGTTGTTGTTGTTATTGTTGTTGTTGTTGTTGTTGTATGTAGTTTAGGTTTAGGCTTTTAGCTTTTTAGGGTTTAGGGTTTATGGTTTAGTGTTTTGGGTTTAGGGTTTAGGTTTTAGGGTTTTTTTAAAACCCCATAGGAATTTATTATGGTTACAAGGTTAGAAACTATCTAATGCTCAGAGCTACAACCATTAGAGTAAATTTTTACAATCAAAACAAAGAAAAGTAAAGCAACAAATATGAATTGATAAAAAAAAAAGCCTTTGAACCATCTTCATCATGGGCTCTTGAGGATGAGAAAATATGTCTCCATTAGAGAACAAGAAAATAACGACTCTGAACATCTAAAAGAAAGAGTTACAAATAAAATGCTAAATCAAAGTAAAACTAAAGTATAATAGTATGAGAGTTATAGAAGAGTGTGAGAACTAGCTCTCACAAAATTCAGCAAACATGAGCATCCAAACTTCCAATGAAGGGTTACATCACAAGTGTTGATACCAGTGAAAAGATGAGTGAAATCATCCCAGCCATCATAGGCCACATACCTGATGTGGAGCATTTGCCATTGGGAGGGAATTATGTGGTCTTAAGTACCTACCCAAAATATAGCATATAACAAAGATAAAATGGAAAATGGTGCCACCACACCACCTCAAGTACCACCCATATGTCAAACAAAGTGAGAATTTAGAGTCAACATCCTAATCCAGATGAAAATCCAGATGAAAAGTCCACAACATTAAATATGGATGTCAAGTAGAGGCATGAGTAACCATATCCGGTAGATAAATATAAAACAACAAGCTACAAATAAAGGGTTGAAGTACCAGTATGGAATGAAAATAAAATATGGCAGGTTTTAATTTATAGTTTAGTTAGAGCTTTTGTCGGGTTATAGGAGTTAGATTTAGAGATGATATTTTTAGTATATTAGGGTTTTAAAGGTTTAGGGGAAATGAAATGAGGTATCCATAGGAGGAGGGGTTTAGGGTTAGGTAGCCAGTAGGATATTTAGGGTACCAATATAGGTTTAGTGATGGAAAGCAAAAGAAACATTATGTTTAGGTTTAGAGGTAGCACAAATGGGTTTAGTTGAGTCTAGGGTTAAAATGAGATGGATCAAGTTTAGTTAGGGTTTAGGGAACAAAGAGGTTTAGGTTTAGGATAACCATAAAAATGATACAAGTGATAAAGTTTAGGTATGCATCGGTTAGTTAGTAGTATGGTGAACATGATACTAAAATATCATTAGTTATAAGCAAAATTATATAGGGATGTTATAAATCAGGTAATAGTGATCATAATTTATTTTAGGTTTATTTAAGAGGAATGATATGGAAGATTAAGTCATATTTTTATTTTAGCATAAGATTAGTTTTTTAGCTTAGGTATTTATTTAGTAGAATAGCGTATTTTATAGAGATTTTAGTATTTATTAGAATTAGTTTAAATTTTATGATAAATAGACCATTTTAGCAATATTATTATTTAGGTTATTTATTATGCAAGGAGACAAACAGCATTTAGGTTTAGGTTTAGGTATTTTATTATGTAAAGGTTTAGGTTTTTAGTAGGTTATTTTAGGATAATTTAGTTTATTTTTTTTAGACAAGAGTTTAGAAAAGGTTTAGTTTATACACTACATGAGAAAACTAAGAGCAAAGGTTTAAAGGAAGAAAGGATTATAGGTTAGGTTTAGATTAAAATTAGGTTATTTATATAGGGTAATATATTTAGGTTTAGGTTTTATGGTTTAAAGTTTAGGGTTTCAGGTTTAAGGTTTAGGGTTTTTAAGCTTTAGGATTTAGGGTTTAGGGTTTAGGTTATAAGTCAAAGGTTCAGGTTTCAATTTAGGATTTAGGGTTTTTGGTTTTTTTTAATAGAGAACAAATTCAGATTCAACATTTCTATTTTTCAATTTATCAACCAAGTAACACATCAAGTTTTTAGATAGAGATGACATAGATTGAGCATGCATGAGCAAATTAGATAAGAAATGTTTCTTTTTAGACATAGTTCCATAAGTAGGGTCGGATAGAGTTCTTTAGTTTCTTAGTTTAGATATCTTTAGAAGGATCCATCATTATATCCCGGTTTAGTTTAGGTTTAACCTCCATTTTTTAACCATGATTGTTACCACCACCTCCATATTTTACCATTTAGTATTTATTTTTATGGAATGAGCTTGGTTATGGTGATTTATTATTTCAAGTTTATTTTATTTTAGGGTTTAGGTTTATTAAGTTTTGGGTTTAGGATTATTTTTAATTTATTTAGTTACTTTAGGTTTAGGTTAGATTTAGGTTTAGGTTAGTGTTTAGGGTTTAGGGTTTAGGGTTTGGGGTTTATGCTTTTAGGGTTTAGGGTTTAGGTTAGGTTTAAGGTTTAGGGTTTAGGTTTAGGGTTTAGGTTTAGGGTTTAGGGTTTAGGGTTAGAGTTTAGTTTAGGGTTTAGTGTTTAAGATTTAGGGTTTAAGGTTTTTTGAGTTAGGTTTAAGTTACTTAGTTTATTAGTTTAGCATTTAGTTTTTTTTTTTTAAGGTTTTAGTTTAAGGTTTTATTTAGGTTTTAGGTTTTAGCATTTAAGGTTTAGGGTTTAAGGTTTATTTATATTAGGGTTTATTTTATTTTTATTTATTTATTTTATTTTTATTTTAGGTTTATTTAGTTTATTTTTTATTTATTTTAGTTTATTTTATTTTTTATTTTTATTTAGGTTTATTTTTTTATTTTTTTTAGTTTAGTTTATTTATTTTAGTTTAGGTTTTTTTATTTTAGTTTATTTTTTAGGTTTAGGTTTATGTTTATTTTTTAGTTTATTTTTATTTTTTATTTTATTATTTTGGTTTGAATTTTATTTTTTATTTTTTTTAGGTTTAAGTTTTTATTTTATTTGTTAGGTTTAGGTTTTTATTTTTGGTTTTTTATGTTTTATTTTTTAGTTTAGGTTTAAGTTTATTTTTAGTTTATTTTATTTTATTTAGTTTAGGTTTAGGTTTTGGTTTAGTTTACTTTAGGTTTAGGTTTAGGTTTATTTATTTTAGTTTAGATTTAGGTTTATTTTATTTTATTTTAGGTTTAGGTTTTTTATTAGTTTAGGGTTTAGGTTTTATTTTTTATTTATTTTTAAGTTTTACTTTTAGGATTATTTTTTTATGTTTAGGTTTCTATATAGTTTTTATTTTTTTATTTTATTTTTTTGTTATTTTTATTTTAGGTTTATTTTTATTTTATTAAGGTATTTTTCCTTTTTTTATTATTTTAATTTATTTTATTTTATTTTAATTTTTTTTTTTATGTTTTAGGTTTAGGTTTATTTTATTTATTTAGTTTAAGTTTAGGTTTAGGGTTTATTTAGGGTTTAGGTTTAGTTTAGTTTAGGGTTTAGGGCTTAAAGTTTAGGGTTTGGTGTTTACGGTTTAGGGTTTAAGGTTTTAGGGTTTATGCTTTTAGGGTTTATGATTTAGGATTTAGAGTTTTTTAGGGTTTAGGGTTTAGGGTTGTAGGCTTAGGGTTTAGTGTTTTGGGATAAGGGTTTAGGGCGTAGGAGTTGGGTTTATGGCTTTGCATTTTTTTTTTTTTAGTTAAGTAAAGTGATAGGTTTAAGTTTACTTAGTTTATTTTTTATTTATTTTAATTTATTTTATTATTTATTTTTAATTCTTATTTAGTTTATGTTTATGTTTATTTTATATTTTTTATTTTATGTTTAAGTTTTCTTAGTTTTTATTTTATTTAGGTTTTATATTCTTATGTTTATTTTATTATTTATTTAAGTTTTGGTTTTATTTATTTTATTTTAGTTAATTTTTTATTTTAATTTATTTTTAGGTTTTAGTTTAGGTATTTATTTTATTTTATTTTATTTTATTTAGGTTTAAGTTTATTTATTTATTTGATTATTAGGTTTTATTTAGTTTAGGTTTGGGTATTTAGGTTTTTAGTGTTTAGGGTTTAGGGATTATGGGTTCAAGTTTAGGGTTTTAGTGTTTTGGATTTTAAGGTTTAGGGTTTAGGGTTAGGGTTTAGGGTTTTGGGTTTAGAGTTTAGGATTTTTTTTTAAATTAAGTAAACCGGTGGGTTTAGATTTATTTAGTTTATTTTTTATTTAGTTTGGTTTTTTTTATTTTTTATTTTTGTTTAGGTTTATTTTTTTATTTTTATTGAGTTTAGTTTCTTTATTTTAGGTTTATTTAGTTTAGTTTATTTTTTATTTTAGTTTATTTTTTATGTTTAGGTTTAGGTTTATACTTATTTTTTTGGTTTAGTTTTATTTTATTTTATTTTTTAGGTTTAGGTTTTATTTTTTAATTTTAGGTTTAAGCATAAGTGTTTATTTTATTTTTTTAGGTTTTCATTTTAGGTTTTTATTTTAGGTTTATTTTTAAGTTTTATTTTTCCATTTAGGTTTAGGTTTATTTTTTGTTTATTTAATTTAATTTAGTTTAGAATTTAGGTTTAGGTTTAGGTTTATTTTAGTTTAGGATTATTTTTAATTTATTTTAAGTTTAGGTTTTTTTTAGTTTAGTGTTTGTAGGTTTTTATTTAGTTTTTAAATTATTATATTTTATGTTTATTTGATTTTTACTTTACATCTAATTTTTTTTCTATTTAGGCTTTTTATTTTTAGGTTTATTTTATTTTGTAGTTTAGTTTAGGTTTTTATTTATTTTTTTTATTTTAGTTTTGTTTTTTTATTTTATTTTAATATTTAGGTTTAGGTTTGGTTTTAGTTTAGGTTTTAGTTTCTTATATTTTTATTTTCTTTAGTTTGGTTTTTTATTTATCTTATTTTTTAGGTTTATTTAATTTAGGTTTAGGTTTTAGGTTTTAGGTTTAGAGGTTAGTTTAGGGTTTGGGGTTTAGAGTTTAGGGTTATATGTTTTAGGGTTTAGGGTTTAGGTTTGGGGTTTAGGGTTTAGGTTTAGGGTTTAGGGTTTAGGGTTTAAGGTTTAAGTTAGGGTTTAGGTTGTATTTTAGAGTTCAAGTTTAGTTTAGGTTTAGGTTTAGTTTAAATTATAAATTTTAGTTTAGTTTAGTTTTTATAGTTTAGGAGTTTATATTATTTAGGTTTAGTTTAGTTTATTTTTTTAAATAGTTTCTTTAGTTTATTTATTATTTATTTAGTTATTTATTAGGTTATTTTTATTTTAGGTTTACATTTATTTATTTGGTTTATATTTTATTTTTTATTATTTTAGGTTTATTTTATTTTTTTATTTAGTTTATTTTATTTTAGGTTTTATTATTTTTTATTTTTAGGTTTAGGTTTTATTTAGTTTTATTTTATTTATTTTGTTTATTTTATTTTATTTACATTAAGTTTTTTATTTATTTAGGTTTTATTTTAGTTTATTTTATTTTATTTAATTTAGTTTATTTTATTTATTTTTTATTTTAGTTTATTTTATTTTATTTTATTTTTTAGGTTTAGGTTTAGGTTTTTTTGTTTTGGTTTTATTTTATTTTATTTTATTTAGGTTTAGGTTTTTTATTTATTTATTTAGGTTTATTTAGTTTAGGTTTAGGTTTTAGTTTTTTTTAGGTTTTAGGTTTAGGTTTTTTAGGTTTTAGGGTTTAGGGTTTTTTTTTTAGGGTTTAGGGTTTTTTAGGGTTTATGGTTTTAGGTTTAGGGTTTAGGGTTTAGTGTTTATGATTTAGGGTTTTAGTTTAGGGTTTTTTTTAAAAAAAATTAGTATGGTTTATTATTTAGTTCCTTTAGTTTATTTTTATTTCTTTAGTTTATTTTATTATTTTATTTTTATGTAAGTTTATTTTTATTTTATTTAGTTTAGTTTAATTTTTTTAGGTTTAGTTATTTTAATTTAACTTATTTATTTTAGTTTATTTTTTAGGTTTAGGCTTAAATTTATGCTTATTTTTTAGTTTAGTTTTACTTTGATTTTAGTTTTTTAGGTTTAGGTTTATCTTTATATTTAGGTTTAGGTATTTATTTTTTTATCTTTTTTAGGTTTTAGGTTTTAGGTGTTTATTTTAGTTTATTTTTTAGGTTTTATTTTTTAATTTAGGTTTAAGTTTATTTTAGTTTATTTTATTTTATTTAGTTTAGGATTTAGGTTTAGTTTATGTTTGGTTTAGGTTTAGGTTTTATTTATTTTAGTTTAGATTTTGGTTTATTTTATTTTATTTTTTTAGGTTTAAGTTTTTTATTAGTTTAGCTTTTAGGTTTATTTATTTATTTATTTATAGCTTTATTTTTAGGTTTTGATTTTTATTTAGTTTTATATAATTTCATTTTAAGTTTAATTTATTTTTATTTTACATCTAGTTTTTATGTTATTTAGGTTTTTATTTTTAGTTTTATTTTATTTTGAAGTTTAGTTTATGTTTTTATTTATTTTGTTTTAATTTAGTTTTTTTCTTGGATTTATTTTATTTTTTATTTAGATTTAGGTTTAGGTTTAGGTTTGGTTTATGTTTTAGGATATTTATTTATTATATTATTTATTTTATTTAGGTTTAAGTTTATTTATTTATTTATTTTAGGTTTATTTAGTTTAGGTTAGGTTTTTTGGTTTTTTTTTAGGTTTTAGGTTTAGGGTTTAGGGTTTAGGGTTTTAGGGTTTTAGGGTTTAATGTTTAGGGTTTAGGTTTTAGGGTTTAGGGTTTAGGATTTATGGTTTAGGGTTTAGTGTTTAGGGTTTAGGGTTTAGGGTTTAGGGTTTAGGGTTCAGGGTTTAGGGTTTAGGGTTAGTTTTAGGGTTAGATTTTTTTTAAAATTTTTTTAATTTATATTTTTTAAATTAAGTAAACTTATGGGATTAGGTTCATTTAGTTTATGTAGTTTATTTTATTTAGGTTTATTTATATTTATATTTAGTTTTATTTATTTATTTTAGATTTATTTATTTTAGTTTAGGTTTATTTTTTAGTTTAGCTTTTTTTTATTTTATTTTTTATGTTTAGGTTTTTTTTTTAGGTTTAGATAGGTTTTATTTTATTTTTTTTTAGGTTTAGGTTTAGGTTGTTAGTTTATGTTTATTTTTTGGGTTTATTTTTTAGTTTAGGTTTAAGGTTATTTTTAGTTTATTTTATTTTATTTAGGGTTTAAGTTTAGCTTTAGGATTAGTTTATTTTAAGTTTAGGTTTAGTTTTTTTTTATAGGTTTAGTTTATTTAAGTTTAGGTTTAGGTTTAATTTTAGTTTTATTTTTAGGTTTAATTTTAGATTTAGGGTTTATTTAGTTTTTATTTTATTTTTTTTATTTTTAGGTTTAGTTTATTTTATTTAGGTTTTTTATTTTTTTAGTTTAATTTGGGTTTTATTTATTTTATTTTATTTAGTTTTTGTTTTAGTTTATTTCTTTTTTTGGTTTAGGTTTAGGTTTAGGTTTATTTTATTTTATTATTTATTTATTTATTTAGGTTTATTTTTTATTTAGTTTAGGTTTAGGTTTTAGCATTTTTTGGCTTTTGGGTTTAGGTTAGTTGAGGGTTTAGGGTTAGGGTTTAGTTTAGGGTTTAAGGTTTAGGGTTTAGGGTTTAAAGTTTAGGGTTTAGGGTTTAGGGTTTAGGATTTAAGGTTTAGGGATTAGGGTTTTAGGGTTTAGGGCTTATGGCTTAAGGTTTAGGGTTTTTAGGGTTTAGGGTTTAGTGTTTAGGGTTTAGGATATAGGTCTAGGGTTCAGGTTTTAGTTTAGGGTTAAGGGTTTTTGTTTTTGTTTTTTTAAAGAGAATAAATTTAGATTCACCATTTCTTCTTTTCGATTTCATCAACCAAGTAACACACCAAGTTTCCTAAGACATAAGGGACAACATAGACAAATAATGTGCATGCATAGAGTAAATCAAAAACCCTAGATAATTAAAATTGTCTCTTTTAGTTCCATAAATTTTAGATATTTATTTAGTTTATTTTTATTTAGTTTAGGATATCATCTTTAGCCACCATTTGTAACCTTAGGTTATTTATTTTAGTTTATTTTTTATAGATACCATGGTGATAAGGTTTTCATCTTTATATTAGATGTAGTTTTATTTATGGTTTAGGTTATTCTTTGGGTTTATTTATTTGGTTTAGGGTTTAGTTTATTTTTTTAATTTATTTAGTTACTTTTGGTTTAGGTTTATGGTTTGGGTTAGGGTTATTTAAGATTTAGGTTTAGTTTATGTTTTTAGGGTTTATGCTTTTTTAGGTTTAGGGTTTAGGTTTGGGTTTAGGTTTAGGATTTTTAGTTTAGGTTTAAGGTTTAGGTAGTTTTGGATTTAGCTTTAGTGTTTAGCTTTAGGGTTTATGGTTTAAGGTAGTTTAGGGTTTTATAGCTTTAGGTTTAGGGTTTTAGTGTTTAGGGTTTTGGGTTTTTTTTAGGTTAATTTAAGGTTTAGGGATCAAGGTTATGGTTAGGGTTTAGGGTTTAAGGTTTAAGGTTTAGGATTTAGGGTTGAGGTTTTAGGGTTTAGGGTTTAGGGTTTTTTGGGGTTTAGGGTTTATTTTAGGGTTTAGGGTTTTATATTTTAGGGTTTTTTTAAATTAAGTAAACTATTAGGTTTAGGTTTATTAAGTTTATTTAGTTTATTTTTTTATTTATTTTAGTTTATTTTTTTTATCTAGTTTAGTTTATTTATTTTTTATTATTTTTATTTTTTTAGTTAATTTTTAGTTTAGGTTTAGGTTTTATTTTTATTTTAATTTTTTTTAGTTTAGGTTTAGGTTTTATTTTATTTTTTAGGTTTAGATTTTAGGTTTTATTTTAGGGTAATTTTAAGTTTATTATTATTTTTGTTTAGGTTTAGGTTTATTTTTAGTTTATATTACTGTATTTAGTTTAGGGTTTAGGTTTAGTTTATTTTAGGTTTAGGTTTTATTTATTTTAATTTAATTTATTTTTGTTTAGATTTTGGTTTATTTTAGGTTTAGGTTTTTTTAGTTTAGGGCTTACGTTTTATTTTTTTTTATTTTTTGGTTTATTTTTAGGTTTATTTATTAGGTTTAGGTTTTTATTTTATTTTTTATTTTTATTATACATTTCATTTTTATTTTATTTAGGTATTTTATTTTTAGGTTTATTTTATTTTTTTAGTTAAAGTTTTTATTTATTTTATTTTAGTTTATTTTTTATTTTTATTTTTTATTTTGCTTTAAGATTTAGGTTTAGGATTTAGTTTATGTTATATTTTATTTTATTTTTTTATTTTATCGAGTTTTAGGATTTTTATTTATTTAGTTTTTAAGTTTTATTTTATTTAGGTTTAGGTTTTTAGGTTTTTAGGGTTTAAGGTTTAGGGTTTACGGTTTAAGGTTTAGTGTTTAGGGTTGTAGGTTTTAGGGTTTAGGGTTTAGGGTTTAGTGTTTAGGGTTTTAAGGTTTAGGATTTAAGGTTTAGGTTGTTGGTTTAGGGTTTAGGGTTTAAGGTTTAGGGTCAAGGTTTTTTATTATTTTATTATTTTATTATTTTTTATTTTCTTTCAAATTAAGTAAACTCCTAAGTTTTAAGTTTATTTAGTTTTTATTTATTTATTTTAGTTTATTTTATTTTTTATTTCTATTTAAGTTTATTTTTATTTTTATTAAATTTAGGTTTTTTATTTTAGGTTATTTTTAAGTTTATGTTTAGGTTTATATTTTAGTTTAGTTTTATTTTTATTTTATTTTTTAGGTTTAGGTTTTATTTTTTATTTTAGGTTTAGGTTTAGGTTTTAGGTTTTTATTTTTGGTTTATTTTAGGATTTTTTTTTTTTTAGTTTACGTTTAGTTTATTTTAGTTTATCTTATTTTATTTAGGTTTAGGTTTAGGTTTAAGTTTAGGTTTAGTTTAGTTTATTTTAGGTTTAGGTTTTATTTATTTTGGTTTAGTTTATTTTAGTTAAGTTTAGGTTTATTTTATTTTTATTTTAGGTTCAAGTTTTTTTTTAGTTTAGGGTTTAGGTTTTATTTTTTATTTATTTTAAGATTTATGTGATTATTTAGTTTTTACTATATTTTATTTTAAGTTTATCTTATTTTTATTTTAGGTTTAGTTTTAATTTTATTTATGTAAAACTTATTAATTAGTCTTGACATGAATCCTTCAAAATATTATGTTATCTTAGGCATCCCAAAGCGATGTTTTATGGCAATTATAGTGAAAAATTTGTAAGGGATGCTGCATCGATGTCTAGGTGTAGTGTTAAATACGCAATGGTTCCCACATTATGGATGGATGCTACAAAGAAGTTAGTCCATGAAACTAGAATTAGGTTAGGAACTTGGAATATAAGTTCTCTTATAGGTAAACTAATGAAATTAATAGATATTATGGTTCATCGAAAAATAAATATTTTATGTGTTCAAGAAACTAAATGTGTTGGGAAGAAAGCCAAGGAGATAGATAGTTTAGGGTTTAAACTTTGTTAAAAAAGTAATTAGAAATGATATAGGTGATTATAGGTAAAGTTTAAAGAATAATGTTATAAATATTAATAGATGAGGAGATAGAATTATAACTTTAAGAATTATCAATGTTATAAGTGTTTATGCTCTTCAAGTAGGTTTGGATGTAGGCTTAAAAGAAAAATGTTGGAATGAATTAGAGGGATTAATACAAAAGATACCTCTTGAAGAAAAAGTATTTATTGGAGGAGATTTAAATGGACATGTTGGTAGATTGGCAGAAGATTTTAAAAGTATTCATGGAGGTTATGGATTTGGAGTGCCTAATGAAGAAGGTAGGTATATATTAAATTTTTTTCTTTAGCCTATGATTTTGGTTGCTAATACTTTATTTAAGAGATGAGCATATTATTACTTATAAAATTGATCTAGTAAAAGATTGATTATTTTATAAAAAAAATAGATCATTTAGATTGTAAAGATTGTAAGGTCATTCCAAGTCATAGTTTAAATACATTGATTATTAGTGATTTTAAGATGAAAGATTGGATGATGAAAAATAAATCAAATTATTATCTTAGGATTAGATGGGGACACTTAAAGGACACTAATAAAATTTTCTTATGAACAAGCTACAAGAGCTTAGAATTTAGGATGTTCATAAGGAAGCTAATGTTATGTGAGAAAAAGTAGCAAGTTGCTAAAAATGTGATCCTAGAATCAAAAGGAAAAACTTCTTTTAATAAAATTAGTTGGGGGTGGATTCAGAATGTGCAAGAAATAGTAAATTAATAAGAAGAGCTGTTATAAAACATGGCTTAGATGTAAAAACTTAGTGAATTGGGAAAAATATAAAGTTGCATGTAGAGATTTTAAGAAAGCAATATATGATGCAAAAAATTTAGCTTTTAGTGATTTATACAATTTATTAGATACCAAAGAAGGTGAAAGATGTATGTAGAAGTCAGCTAACCAAAGAGATAGGAGAAGTAAAGATCAAGCTCAATTGAGGTTTCTTAAGGATGAAAATCATAAAGTGCTTATCTTAGAAAAGGATATGGAAAATAGGTGGATGATTTATTTTGATAAACTTTTCACTGAAGGATTTGAAAATATGGTGATTTTTTTGTAACCTTAAACAATCAAAATAGAATTTTTTTTTTTCATCATATTAGTAAATCTGAAGTTAGAAGCTTTAAAGAAAATGAAATGTGAAAAAATAGTAGGACTTGATGATATTTCAATAGAAGTGAGATGAGGTGGCAAACAAATCTTTTAATTTTATTTTAAAGACTAAAAGATGGATGAGTGGAGAAAGAGTTTGTTGATTCTTATATTTAAGAATAGAGGTGATGCACAATAGTGTACAAATTATAGGAATTAAGTTAATATGTCACACATTAAAATTATGGATAGAGAGTAATTGAGCGTGGGTTACGATGTGATACAAAAGTTTCTCACAATCGTTTGGTTTTTGAGATAGATCTACTATGGATGCTATACATTTATTAAGAGATTTGATGGAGAAGTTTAGAGAAAGCAAGGAGGATCTACATATGACATTTATTGGTTTAGAGAAAGCTTATGATAAAGTTTGAAGAGATGTTCTTCAGAGAGTTCTAGAAAATAAAGGAGTTAATATTGATTATATTCTAGTCATTAAGGATATGTATACTAGAGTTGTTACTTGTGTCCAAACATAAGGAGGATTGAGAAAATATTTTCCTATTTTAGTTGGATTACATCAAGGATTTGCTTTAAGCTCTTATCTTTTTTTCATTAGTTATGTTCTTACTAGGCATTTATGGGAAGATGTACCTTGGTGTATGGTTTTCGATGACATTCTTCTTGTTGATAAGACTAGAAGGAGTCTAAAAGAAACTTGAATTAGAGGTTAACCTTAGATTCTAAAATTTTCATTTAAGTAGATCTAAAATTGAATATATGTAGTGTAATTTTAGTTATAGAAGTTATAGTGGTAGTGTTGTGACATTAAGTGAACAAGTCATTAAAGAGTGAGTGATTGGTTTTGCTTTATTGTTCAAAATGATGGTGAAATAGATAGATGTTATTAGTGGAATTCAAGTTGGATGGTTGAAGTTAGGAATGCATTTGGCTGTTGTGTGATAGAAAATTAAACTTAAGGAAAATTTTATAAGATGGTGGTAAGTTTATGATTTATGCTATAGAATGTTGGCCAATAAAAAGAAGCATGACTAAGTTAAGTGTTTAGAGATGAGGATGCTTAGGTGGATGAGTGGATTTACTCTTAGAGATAAAAAGGCAAAATGAGTAAGTTCAAGAAAAGTTAGAGTAGCTCTATTTATAAGATTAGAGAGTCACCTTAGATGGTTTGGCCACATAAAGCGTTGGTCATCCAATGACCTAGTTAGGAGAGCAGATGCATTAGATTTTCCTTATGTTAAGAAAGGTAGAGGTAAACCTAATAAATACATGCTTAAGATGTATAAAAATTAACTTTAGTATACTTGAATTAAATGAGAATTTGAGACATAATAGGACATAATGGAGATGACCTCCGTAACCTTATCACTTTGCCTCCATAACCACCAGCTGACAACCACCTCGATATCCACCGGCGAGATTCCCCACCACACCACTACAATAATAGCCACCTTTTGCTTTTAGATATAGATTGAGACTTTGAGGTGATGTTTGCCATTAAGGTTTTAATTCTTAGGGTTTAGGTTTAGGTTTCAGGTTTGGGGTTTAGCATTTAGGGTTTAGGGTTTAGGGTTTAGGATTTAGGGTTAGAGTTTAGGGTTTAGGGTTTAACATTTAGGGTTTAGGGTTTAGGGTGTTAGAGTTTATGCTTATAGGGTTTAGGGTTTAGGGTTTAGGGTTTTGGGTTTAGGGCTTAGCATTTAAGGTTTAGGATGTAGAGTTGTAGGCTGTAAGTTTAGTGTTAGAAGTTTACAGTTTAGGGTTTAGGGTTAATTTTTTTATTTAGGGTTTAGAGTTTAGGATTTGGGTTTGGTTTTTTAATTAAGTAAACCTAGGTTTAAACTAAATTAGTTTATTTAGTTTATTTTTTATTTAAGTTTTATTTTATTTTATTTAGTTTTATTTTTTATTTTCATTTAGTTTAGTTTATTTATTTTAGATTTTATTTTAGTTTAGGTTTTTTATTTTAGTTTTTTTTAGGTTTAAGTTTATGTTTAGTTTTTTGAGTTTTATCTTTTATTTTATTTTTAGATTTAGGTTTTTTTATTTATTTTTAGGTTTAGTTTAGGTTTTATTTATTTTTTTAGGTTTAGTTTAGGAGTTTAGGTTTTATTTTTTAGTTTAGGTTTAGGTTTATTTTTAGTTGAGTTTTATTTTTATTTTATTTTTTTTTGCTTAAGTTTTAGGTTTTATTTTAGGTTTACTTTTAGGTTTTATTTTAGTTTTGGTTTAGGTTTATTTTAGTTTATTTTATTTTATTTAGTTCAGGTTTAGGTTCAGATTTTATTTATTTTAATTTATTTTATTTTAGTTAAAGTTTAGGTTTATTTTATTTTATTTTGATTTTAGGTTTAAATTTTTTTAGTTTAGGGTTTAGGTTTTATTTTTTATTTATTTTTAAGTTTATTATTTAAGTTTAGGTTTTTGTTTAGTTTTTATTTTAGTTTATTTTAGGTTTATTTTATTTTTATTTTACATTTAGTTTTTTTTATTCTTAGGTTTATTTTATTTTTGAGTTTAGTTTATGTTTTGATTTATTTTATTTTCATTTATTTTTATTTTTTATCATATTTTATTTTTAGGTTTAAGTTTATGTTTTAGTATTTTTTATTCTTTTATTTTATTTAGGTTTAGGTTTATTTATTTATTTATTTTATTTTTAGGGTTTATTTAGATTAAGTTTAGGTTTTTAGGTGTTTAGGGTTTAGGGTTTAGGGTTTAGGGTTTAAGGTTTAGGGTTTTGGGTTTTATGGTTTGAGGTTTAGGGTTATTTTTTAGGGTTTAGGGTTTAGTGTTTAGTGTTTAGGCTTTAGGGTTTAAGGTTTTTAAAGTCTAGTGTTTATGGTTTAGGGTTTGTTTAGGGTTTAGGTTAAGGGTTTTAGGTTTTTAAGGTTTAGGGTTTAGGGTTTAAGATTTAGTTATTAGGTTTAGGGTTTAGGTTTAGGGTTTAGGGTTAGTTTTAGGGTTTGGTTTAGGGTTTAGGTTTTAGGTTTTTTATTTTAGGGTTTAGTGTTTAGGTTTTTTTTTTTAAATTAAGTAAACCAATAGGTTTAGTTTATTTAGTTTATTTAATTTATTTTTTATTTACTTTTGGTTTATTTCTTTTAGTTTATTTTTTTATTTTTTATTATTTAGTTTATTTATTTTAGGTTTATTTATTTTAGTTTAGGTTTTTATTTGAGTTTATTTTTAGGTTTAAGTTTATGTTTAGTTTTGTTGATTTTATCTTTATTTTATTTTTTTAGGTTTAGGTTTATTTTTTTTATTTTTAGTTTAGGTTTAGGTTTTTTATTTTATCTTTTTTAGCTTTTGGTTTAGGTTTTATTTTTTAGTTTAGGTTTAGGTTTATTTTTAGTGAGTTTAGTTTTTATTTTATTTTTTAGGGTTAAGTTTAGGTTTTTATTTTAGGTTTACTTTTTGGTTTTATATTTTAGTTTAGGTTTATGTTTATTTTATTTTATTTAGTTAGGTTTAGGTTAGGTTTAATTTATTTTAGTTTAGGTTAGGTTTTTTATTTTAATTTATTTTATTTTAGTTAAAGTTTAGGTTTTTTATTTTATTTTGATTTTACATTTAAATTTTTTTTTTAGTTTAGGGTTTAGGTTTATTTTTAATTATTTTTTAGGTTTATTTTTTTAGGTTTAGGTTTTTTGTTTAGTTTTATTTTAGTTTATTTTAGGTTTATTTTATTTTTATTTTACATTTAGTTTTTTTATTAGGTTTATTTTATTTTAAGTTTAGTTTATGTTTTATTTTTTATTTTTATTTTATTTTTTTAGGTTTAGGTTTAGGTTTTACTTTTTTATTTTATCTAGGTTTAGGTTATTTTATTTATTTTATTTTTAGGTTTATTTAGTTTAGGTTTAGATTTTTAGGTGTTTAGGTTTAGGGTTTAGGGTTTAAGGTTTAGGGTTTAATTTTATGGTTTAGGTTTAGTTTAGTTAGGTTTAGGGTTTTGTTTAGGCTTTAGGGTTAGGTTTTAAAGTCTAGTGTTTAGGGGTTTAGGGTTTAGGTTAAGGGTTTTAGGTTTAAGGGTTTAGAGTTTAGGGTTTAGGATTTAGGGTTAGGGTTAGGGGTTTAGGGTTTAGGGTTTAGGGTTTATGGTTAGTTTAGGGTTTAGGTTTAAGATTTTTAGGTTTAGGGTTTAGGGTTTAGGGTTTTGGTTTTATTAAGTTTATGTTTAGGTTTATTTAGTTTATTTAATTTATCTTTTTATTTACTTTAGTTTATTTCTTTTAGGATTATTTTTATTTTTATTAGTTTAGTTTATTTATTTTAGGTTTATTTATTTTAGTTTAGGTTTTTTATTTTTTTATTTTTTAGTTTAGGTTATGTTTATGTTTATTTTTTAGTTTATTTTTATTTTTTTATTTTATAGGTTTAGGTTTTATTTTTTTATTTTATAGGTTTAGGTTTTAGGTTTTTTTTAATTTTATTTTTTAGATTTTATTTTTTTAGTTTAAGTTTAGGTTTATTTTTAGTTTTATTTTTATTTTGTTTATAATTTTGGGTTAGTTTATTTTAGGTTTAGGTTTAGGTTATATTTATTTTAGTTTAGGTTTAATTTTATTTAATTTTGTTTATTTGAGGATTAGGTTTTTTTTAGTTTAGGGTCTAGATTTTTTTTAGGTTATTGTTTTATATTTATTTTACCTTAAGTTTATTTTATTTTTATTTTAAGTTTAGTTTTTATTTTGTTTAGGTGTTTTAGTTTTAAGTCTATTTTATTCTTTTAGTTTAGTTTAGGTTTTTATTTATTTTATTTTTAATTAGTTTTTATTTTTTATTATATTTTATTTTTAGTTTTAGGTTTAGGTTTAGGTTTAAGTTTATATTTTTGTTTAGGTTTTATTTTTATTTTATTATTTTATTATATTTTATTTAGGTTTAATTTTTCTTTATTTTATTTTTTTAGGTTTTATTTAGTTTGGGTTTAGCTTTTTTGTGTTTTTTAGGTTATTTAGTTTATTTTTAGTTTAGGGTTTAGGGTTTAGGGTTTTTGGGTTTAGGGTTTAGGGTTTAGGCTTTAGGTTTAGGGTTTTTATTTTATTTGGGTTAAGGTTTAGTTATTTTAGTTTATTTTATTTAATTTTACTTAGTTTTAGTTTAGGTTTATTAGATTTATTTAGGTTTAGGTTTAGGTTAATTTTTCTTTAGGTTTTAGGTTTAGGTTTAGCTTAAGGTTTAGGTTTAGGTTTAGGTTTATTTATTTATTTTGGTTAGGTTTATTTATTTAGTTTAGTTTAGGTTTAGGTTTAGGTTTAGTTTATTTTATTTATTTAGGTTTAAGTTTATTTATTTTTGGTTTTAGGTTTAAGTTAGGTTTATTTTATTTATTTAGTTTAGTTTTGTTTAGTTTATTTATTTAGTTTATTTTTTAGTTTAGATTTATTTATTTTGTTTAGTTTTTTATTTAGTTTATTTATAGGTTTATTTTAGTTTAGTTTATTTTATTTTAGTTTAGGTTTAGGGTTATTTAGGTTTATTAAGTTTAGTTTATTTTGGTTTATTTAGTTTAGGTTTAGGTTTAAGTTTAGGTTTAGGCTTACGTTTAGTTTAGTTTAGTATAGTTTAGGATTAGGTTTAGGTTTAGGTCAATTTAGTTTAGTTTATTTTATTTACTTTATTTATTTATTTATTTTTATTTTTATTTTATTTTATTTAACTTAAGTTTATGTTTTATTTATTTATATTTTAATTTAGTTTAGGTTTAAGTTTAATTTATTTAGTTTAGTTTAGGTTTAGGTTTAGGTTTAGTTTGGTTTTAGGTTTAGGTTTAGGTTTAGGTTTAGGTTTAGGTTTATGGTTTGTTTAGTTTAGGTTTTGTTTAGGTTTATTTTATTATTTTTATTACAGGTTTAGGTTTAGATTTTTAGGGTTTAACTTTTAACGTCAAGGTTTATGGTATTAGATTTAGTATATTACAGGTTTAAGTTTAGATTTTATTTATTTTAGTTTTTTTTTTCGGTTTAGGTTTATTTTATTTTGTTTATTTTAGGTTTAGGTTTTTTTATGGTTTAGTTTTTTAATTTATTTTAGGTTTTTTCTTAGTTTATTTAGGTTTAGGTTTTATTTAGTTCTTATTTTATTTTATTTTTAGGTTTATTTTATTTTATTTTATGTTTAGTTTTTTATTTTATTTAGGTTTTAATTTAGGATTATTTTATTTTGTAGTTTCATTTAGGTTTTATTTTTTTTATTTTGCTTTTTTTATTATTTATGTTACTTTATTTTTATGTTTAGGTTTAGGTTTAGGTTTAGATTTAGGTGTAGGTTTAGGTTTAGGTTTTGGTTTTGGTTTTTATTTATTTATATTATTTTTTTAATTTAAGTTTATGTATTTTTATTTATTTTATTTTTAGGTTTTATTTAGTTAAGGTTTATGTTTTTAGGTTTTTAGGGTTTAGGGTTTAGGGTTTAGGGTTTGGGGTTTAAGATTTTGGGCTTAGGGTTTAGGGTTTAGGGTTTAGGGTTGTAGGTTTTAGGGTTTAGGGTTTAGGGTTTAGGGTTTAGTTTAGGTTTAGGGTTTAGGTTTTAGGATTAGTTTAGGTTTAGGGTTTAGGTTTAGGTTTAGGGTATTGGTTTAGGGTTTAAGTTTGGTTAGTTTAGGGCTTATGGTTTTGGGATAGTTTTAGGGTTAACATTTTTTTTTTAATTTTTATTTTATTTTATTTGTTTATTTTTTATTTTAATTTAAGTAAACTAGTAGGTTTAGTTTATTAGTTTATTTATTTGTTATTTTAATTTATTTTGTTTAGGTTTATTTTATGTTGATTTAGTAGTTTATATATTTAGGTTTACTCATTTTAGTTTAGGTTTTAATTTGAGTTTATTTTCAAGTTTCAATTTAAGTTTAGGTTTATTTTTTTAGTTTAGTATTATTTTTATTTTATTTTTAGGTTTTGGTTTTATTTTTTTATTTTTAGGTTTAGGTTTAGGTTTTATTAATTTTATGTTTATGTTTTTTAGGTTTATATTTTTTAATTTAGGTTTAGGTTTATTTTTTATTTATTTTATTTTATTTAGTTTAGGTTTAAGTTTAGGTTTAGTTTATTTTTTAGTTAATTTTATTTTTTAGGTTTTAGGATTTAGGGTTTAGGGTTTAGGGTTTAGGGTTTTTATGGTTTAGGGTTTAGGTTTTAGGTTTAGGGTTTAGGTTTCAGTTTTGGGTTTAGGGTTTAGGTTTTAGGATTTAGGGTTTAGGGTTTAAGGTTTAAGGTTTTAGAGTTTAGAGTTTAGGGTTTTTGGGGTTTACGATTTAGGTTTTAGGTTTAGGGTTTAGCTTTTAGTTTAGGGTTTAGGGTTTTTGCTTTTTTTTCAAAATAGAATAAATTCAAATTTAACATTTCATCTTTTCAATTTCATCAATGAAGTAACACACCAAGTTTTAGACAATATGTAAAATGGATAGAGCAAATAAAATAGATAACTAGAAATGTCTCTATTTTTTCCATAAATAGTAGATTGGATCATTTGTTCATCAATTTCATTGTTTAGCATAAGCCTCTATAGGATCCACCATTATACCATCGATCTCTTCCTCGTTATGGTTTAACCTCAGTTTACCATAACTTAGGTTTATCCACCAACACCTCAGATCCCCACCACCACTATATTAGTTTTACCTTCACGTTTAATATATAAGGTTATGATGTTCCATAGGTTCCATTCTTAGGGTTTAGGTTTATATTTAGGTTCATTAGCTTTTAGGGTTTAGATTTATTTTTAAATTTATTTAGTAACTTTAGGTTTAGGTTTAGGGTTTAGAATTTAGGGTATAGGTTTAGGGTTAGGGTTAAGGGTTTAGAGTTTAAGGTTTAGGATTTAGGGTTTTAGGGTTTATGGTTTAGGGTTAGGGATTATGATTTAGGGTTTAGGGTTTAGGGTTTAGTGTTTAGACTTTAGGGTTTAGGATTTTTTAGGATTTAGTTAAAGTTTAGGGTTTAGTTTTTAGTTAGCTTGGTTTAGGTTAGTTTAGGGTTTAGGGTTTAGAGTTTAGGCTTCAAGATTTTTTTTTAGGGTTTAGGGTTTAAGGTTTAGGATTAGTTTTGAGTTTAGGGTTTAGTGTTTTAGAGTATAGGGTTTAGGGTTTAGGGTGTAAGGTTAGTTTAAGTTTTTGGGTTTTTTTAAAAATTAATTAAACAGATAGGTTTAGGTTTATTTAGTTTATTTTTATTTCTTTTAGTTGATTTTATTTTTTATTTTTATTTAGGTTTATTTTTTATTTTTATTTAGTTTAGTTTATTTATTTTAGGTTTATTTATTTTAGTTTAGGTTAGGTTTAGGGTTTATAGTTTTAGGTTTAGGTTAGCTTTTTTAGTTTAGTATTTTTATTTATTTTAGTTTTATAGGTTTAGGTTAGTTTAGGGTATTTAGGGTTTAATTTTAGTTTAGGGTTTAGAATTAGGGTTTAGTTTTAGGTTTAGGTTTAGGGTTTTAGTGTTTAGGTTTAGTTTTAAGTTTAGGATTTAGGTTTTAGGATTAGGGTTAGGTTTAGGATTTTAGTTAGGTTAGTTTAGTTTAGGATTAGGGTTTAGGGTTTAGGTTTAGTTTAAATTAGTTAGGATTAGTTTAGGTTTAGGTTTAGGGTTTAGGGTTTGTTTTAGGGTTTAGGGTTTATGATTTATGGTTTAGGGTTTAGGCTTTAAGGCTTAGGGTTCTTTTTTTTAAAATAAGTAAACTGGTAGGTTTAGGTTTATTTAGTTTATTTTTATTTATTTTAGTTTATTATTTATTTATTTTAGTTTTTTTATTTTTTATTTTTATTTAGTTTAGTTTTTTTATTTTAGTTTTATTTATTCTAGTTTAGTTTTTTTTTATTTTAATTTATTTTTTAGGATTAGGTTTATGTTTATGTTTATTTTTAGTTTAATTTTATTTCTATTTTATCTTTTAGGTTTAGGTTTTATTTTTTATTTTTTTAGGTTTTGGTTTTTATTTTATTTTTTTATGTTTAGGCTTTAAGTTTTTATTTTAGGTTTATTTCTAGATTTTATTTTCTAATTTAGGTTTAGGCTTCTTTTTAGTTTATTTTATTTATTTCATTTAGGGTTTAGGTTTAGTTTATTTTATGTTTAGGTTTAGGTTTAGTTTATTTTATGTTTAGGTTTAGGTTTTATTTATTTTAGTTTGGTTTATTTTAGTTTAGGTTTAGGTTTATTTTAATTTGATTATTTTAGGTTTAAGTTTTTTTTTTTAGTTTAAGGTTTAGGATTTATTTTTTATTTATTTTTGGGTTTTATTTTAAGGTTTATTTTTTAGGTTTAGGTTTTAATTTAATTTTTATTTAATTTTATTATATGTTTATTTTATTTTTATTTTACATTTGGGTTCTATTTTATGTAGGTTTATTATTTTTAGGTTTATTTTATTTTTTATTTACTTTTGGTTTTTATTTATTTTATTTTAGTTTCATTTTTTATTTTATTTTATTTTTAGATTTAGGTTTAGGTTTTAGTTTAGGTTTTAATTGATTTATTTTTATTTTATTTTATTGAGGTTTAGGTTTTTTATTTATTTTATTTTTAGGTTTTATTTTGTTTAGGTTTAGGTTTTTAGGGTTTAGGGTTTTGGGTTTGGGGTTTTCAGTTTAGGGTTTGGGGTTGTAGGTTTTAGGGTTAGGGTTTAGCCTTTAGGGTTTAGGGTTTAGGGTTTAAGGTTATAGGTTTTGGGTTTAGGGCTTAGGGTTAGTTTTTAAGTTTAGGGATTAGGGTTAAGATTTTTTTTTTATTTAGGGTTTAGGGTTTAGGGTTGTTGGTTTAGGGTTTTAGGTTTAGGGTTAGTTTTAGTGTTTACTGTTTAGGGTTTAGGGTTTAGTGTTTATGGATTTATTTAATTAAGTAAACTAGTAAGTTTATGTTTATTTAGTTAATTTTTTATTTATTTTAGTTTATTAATTTTTTTATTTTTATTTAGTTTAGTTTATTTATTTCTGGTTTATTTATTTTTAGTTTAGGTTTTTTTATTTTAGTTTATTTTTAGGTTTAGGTTTAGGTTTATGTTTGTGTTTCTTTTTTATGTTTAGTTTTCTTTTTATTTAATTTTTTTGTATTAGGTTTATTTTTTATTTTTTTTTGGTTTAGGTTTAAGTTTTTTATTTTTTTTAGGTTTAGGTTTTATTTTTTAGGTTTATTTTTAAGTTTTATTTTTTAGTTTAGGTTTAGGTTTATTTTAGTTTATTTTATTTATTTAATTTAGGGTTTAGGTTTAGTATTTTTAGGTTATGGTTTAGGTTTATTTATTTAGTTTAGTTTATTTTAAGGTGTTAATTTGTTTTATTTTATTTATTTTATGTTTAGGATTTTTTTTAGTTTAGGGTTTACATTTTATTTTTATTTATTTTTAGGGTTTTATAGGTTTATTTTTCAGGTTTAGGTTTTTATTTAGTTTTTATTTTATTTAGGTATACCCGTAGGTTTACGTTTATCTAGTATATTAAGTTTATTTTTAATTTTTAATCAGGTTTATTTTTAATTTTTATTTAGTTTAGTTTATTTATTTTAGGTTAATTTATTTTAGTTTAGGCTTTTTTATTTTAGTTTATTTTTTAGGTTTAGGTTTAGGTTTAAATTTATTTTTAAGTTGATTTTATTTTTATATTATTTTTTAAGTTTAGGTTTTATTTTATACTTATAGGTTTAGGTTTAGGTTTTATTATATTTTTTTAGGTTTAGGTTTTAGGGTTTTATTTTATCTTTATTTTTAGGTTTTATTTTATAATTTAGGTTTAGGTTTATTTTTAGCTTATTTCATTTTATTTAGTTTAGGTTTAGGTTTAGTTTATTTTACATTTAAGTTTTATTTATTTAAATTTAGTCTATTTTAGTTTTAGTTTAGGTTTATTTTATTTTTATTTTAGGTTTAGGGTTTTTTTTAGTTAATGGTTTATGATTTATTTTTATTTATTTTAGGTTTATATTTTTTTGGTTTAGATTTTATTTAGTTTTGATTTTATTTTATTTTAGGTTTATTTATTTATATATTAAATTTAGTTATTATTTTTTAGGTTTTTTATTCTTAGGTTAATTTTATTTTTTTAGTTTAGTTTAGGTTTTTATTTATTTTATTTGATTTTTACTTTTTTTTTATTTTATTTATAAATTTAAGTTTATGTTTTAGTATGTTTCTATTTTATTTAGGTTTTGGTTTTTTTATATATTTTATTTTTAGGTTTTATTTAGTTTAGGATTAGGTTTTTCAATTTCTAGGGTTTAAGGTTTAGGGATTAGGGTTTAGGGTTTATGGTTTTATGGTTTAGGGTTTTAGGGTTTAGGATTTAGTGTTAGGGTTTAAGGTTTAGTGTTTAGTTTTACTTTAGGGTTTAGGTTTTAGCATAGGGTTAGTGTTTAGTTTAGGTTAGGTTTAGCTTAGTTTAGGTTTAGGTTTAAGGTTTTATTTAGCTTTAGGGTTAACAATTTTAGGGTTTATTAGTTTAGAGTTTAGGTTTTTATTTTAGGGTTTAGGTTTTATTTAGTTATTAGTTTAGTTAGTTTAGGTTTAGGGTTTAGGGTTTAGGGTTTCAGGTTAGTTTAGGGTTTAAGGTTTAAGGTGTTTTAGGGTTTAGGGTTGTAGGTTGTAGGTTTATGGTTTATGGTTTAGGGTTTAATTTTAGGGTTTAGGGTTTAGGGTTTAGGATTAGAGTTTAGGGTTTAGGGTTTTTGGTTTTTTTCTAATTTATGAAATCAAGTAGGTTTAGGTTTATTTAGTTTATTATATTTTTTATTTTTATTTAGGTTTATTTTTTATTTCTATTTTATTTAGTCTATTTTTAAGTTATTTTAGTTTAAGTTTTTTATTTTTGTTTATTTTTTTAGTTTATGTGTAGGTTAATGCTTATTTTTTTAATTTAGGTTTATTTTCATTTTTATTTTTTAAGTTTAGGTTTTATTTTTTCATTTTTTTTTTGTTTAGGTTTAGGTTTTTATTTTATTTTATTTAAGTTTAGGTTTTAGTTTTATTTAGGTTTATTTTAGGTTTATTTTATAGTTTAGGTTTAGGTTTCTCTTAGTTTATTTTATTTTATTTAGTTTAGGTTTAGGTTTAGTTTATTTTAGGTTTAGGTTTAGGTTTTTTTATTTATTTTAGTTTATTTTATTTTGTTTAGGTTTTTTTTTTTTTGTTTGGTTTAGGTTTATGTTTTATTTTATTTTATTTTAGGTTTATTTATTTTCTTTTAGGTTTCTTATATTAGTTTATTTTTTAGGATTAGGTTTAGGTTTAGGTTTAAGTTTATTTTTTAGTTGAGTTTTATTTTAAATTTTATTTTTTAGGTTTAGGTTATATTTTTAGGTTTAGGTTTAGGTTTTTATTTTATTTTTTTAGATTTAGGTTTTAGGTGTTTATTTTATGTTTATTTTTAGGTTTTATTTTTTAGTTTAGGTTTAGGTTTATATTTAGTTTATCTTATTTCATTTATCTTAGGTTTAGGTTTAGGTTTAGTTTATTTTAGGTTTAGGATGAGGTTTTATTTATTTTAGTTTAGTTTATTTTAGTTTAGGTTTAGGTTAATTTTATTTTGTTTATTTTATTTTCATATTAGGGTTAGTGTTTTTTAGTTTGGAGTTGAGGTTTTATTTTTTTATTTATTTTTAGGTTTTTTTTTTTGTTTAGGTTTTTATTTTATTTTATTTTAGGTTTTCTTTAATTTTTATTTTACATTTAGTTTTAATTTTATTTAGGTTTTTTATTCTTAGGTTTATTTTATTTTTAGTCTAGTTTAGGTTTTATTTATTTTATTTTATTTTATTTTTACTTTTTTATTTTATTTTATTTTAGGTTTAGATATTTATTTTATTTTATTTTATTATTTTATTTTTAAGTTAGGATCTTGGAATATAAGTACTCTTATAGGTAAATTATTGAAATTAATAGATATTATGGTTCATGGAAAGATAAATATTTTATGTGTTTAAGAAACTAAATGGGTTGGGGAGAAGTCTAGAAATCTTTGTATTGTGATTATAGATAAAAGTTTGAAGGACAATGTTATAAATATTAATAGATGGAGATAGAATTATAGCTTTAAAGATTATTGATACTAAGATTATCAATGTTATAAGTGTCTATGCTCCTCAAGTAAGTTTGGAGGTAAGCACAAAGAAAATTTTGAATGAATTAGAGGGATTAATACAAAAGATACCTCTTGAAGAAAAAGTATTTATTGGAGGATATTTAAATGGACATGTTGGTCGAGTGGTAGAAGATTTTAAAAGTATTCATGGTGGTTATGGATTTGGAGTGACAAATGAAGAATGTTGGACTATTTTAGATTTTTCCTTAGCTTATGATTTTGTAGTTGCTAACACTTTATTTATGAAAAGAGATGAACATATTATTACTTATAACAATGGATCTAGTAAAACACAAATTGATTATTTTCGGATAAGAAAAATAGATCATTTAAATTGTAAAGATTGTAAGGTCATTCAAGTGAAAATCTAAGTAACATCGATTGTTAGTTTTAGATTTAAGATGAAAGGTTGTAAGAGAAAAATAAATTCAAATTATTGTCCTAGAATTAGATGGGGACACTTAAAGAGCACAAATAAAAATATTTTTAAGAGCAAGCTGCAAGATATTAGAATTTGGGATGTTCATGAGGAAGCTAATATTAAGCAAGTTGCTAAAGATGTGCTTGGAGAATCAAAAGGAAAAGCTTCTTTTAATAAGAATAGTTGGTGGTGGTGTCAGAGTGTGCAAGAAAAGATAAAAAAAAGAAGTATTGTTACAAAACTTGGTTTAGATGTAAAAACTCGAAGAATTGGGAAAGATATAAAGTGGCTTGTAGATATTCTAAGAAAGCAGTATATGATGCAAAAAATTTAGTTTTTTTTAATTTATACAATAGATTAGATACCAAAGAAGGTGAAAGATGTATGTATAAGTTAGCCAACCAAAGAGATAGGAGAAGTAAAGATATAGTTCAAGTGAGTGTATTAAGGATGAAAATAATAAAATGCTTTTTTTAGAAAAGGATATTAAAAATAGGTGGATGAGGTATTTTGATTAACTTTTCAATGAAGGATCTGAAAGTATGATTGATTTTAGTAACCTTAATACCTAACAAAAAATAGAAAATTTCATTTTATCATCGTATTAGTAAATCGAAGTTAGTGAAGCTTTAAAGAAAATGAAATGTGGAAAAATATAGGACGGATAATATTCCAATATAAGTGTGGAAATGTTTAGGAGATCAAGGAATTTCTTGGCTTACAAATCTTTTTAATGTCATTTTAAAGACTAAAAAGATGTCAGATGAGTGGAGAAAGAGTTTGTTGGATCATATATTTAACAATAAAGGTGATGCACAAAGGTGTGCAAATTATAGAGGAATTAAGTTAATGTTCCATACATTAAAATTATGGGAGAGAGTAATTGAGCATAGGTTGATGTGATACGAAGTTTCTCTGTCAGTTTGGTTTCATGCGGTAGATCTACTATGGATGCTATACATTTGTTAAGCAGTTTGATGGAGAAGCATAGAGAAAGTAAGGAGGATCTACATATGATATTTATTGATTTAGAGAAAGCTCATGATAAAGTTTCAAGAGATGTTCTTTGGAGAGTTCTAGAATAGAAAGGAGTTAAAATTGGTTATATTCAAGTCATTAAGGATATGTATACTAGAGGCATTACTTGTGTCCAAACACAAGGAGGGTTGAAAATATTTTCCTATTTAGGTTGGATTACATCAAGGATCAGCTTTAAGCCATTTCTTTTTTACTTTAGTTATGGATGTTCTTACTAGGCATTTACAAGAAGATGTACCTTGGTGTATGCTTTTTTTGATGACATTCTTCTTGTTGATAAAGAGAGGGAGTCCAAGAAACATGAATTATGGAGGTCAACTTTAGAGTCTAAAGGTTTCATTTAAGTAGATCTAAAACTGAATATATGGAGTGTAATTTTATTTGTAGAAGTTCTAGTGGTAGTGTTGTGACATAAGGTGAACAAGTCATTAATAAGAGTGAACGTTTCAGATATTTCGGCTCTATTGTACAAAATGATGGTGAAAAGATGGAGATGTTATTAGTAGAATTCAAATTGGATGGTTAAAGTGGAGAAATGCATCTGGCCTATTATGTGATAGAAAAGTTCCACTTAAACTTAAGGGAAAATTTTACAAGATGGTGGTGAGACCTGCAATGACTTATGGTGTAGAATGTTGGCCAAAAATAGAGAAGCATAAGACTAAGTTAAGTGTTACAGAGATGAGGATGCATAGGTAGATGAGTGGCTTTACTCTTAGAGATAGAATGCAAAATGAGTATATTAGAAAAGTTGGAGTAGCTCAGTGGTAGATAAGTTTAGGGAGTTAGATGGTTTGGCCACATAAAGCGTCAGTCAGATGACCGATTAGGAGAGTAGATGCATTAGATTTGCCTTTTGTTAAGAAAGGTAGAGAGCTAATAAAAGACTTGGTTAAGATGTATAAAAATGATCTTAGTATACTTGATTTAAATAAGAATTTGACACATAATAGGAACAATGGAGATGAAGGATTCATGGACCCCATAGTGGATTAAGGATTATTGTGTATGATTTTATTTAGGTTTAAGTTTTTTAATTTTATTTTAGGATTTAGTTTAGGTTTTAGGTTTAGGTTTTAGGTTTTAGTTTAGGGTTTAGGATTTTAGGGTTTAGGGTTTTATTATTTAGGGTTAAGGGTTAGGGTTTAGAGTTTAGGGTTTAGGGTTTAGAGTTTAGGGTTTAGGGTTTAGAGTTTAGGGTTTAGGGTTTCAGGTTAATTTAGGGTTTAAGGTTTAGGCTATTTTAGGGTTTAAGGTTGTAGGTTTTAGTTTTATGGTTTATGGTTTAGGGTTTAGGGTTTAGGATTTAGAGTTTAGGGTTTAGGTTTAGGGTGTAGGGTTTTGGGTTTTTTTTTTCTAATTTACATAAACCACTAGGTTTAGGTTTATTTAGTTTATTTTATTTTTTTTTTTTATTTAGGTTTATTTTTTATTTCTATTTTATTTAGATAATTTATTTTAGGTTTATTTATTTTAGTTTAAGTTTTTTATTTTATTTTATTTTTTTTTGGTTTATGTGTAGGTTAATGCTTATTTTTTAATTTAGTTTTATTTTGATTTTTATTTTTTAGGTTTAGATTTTATTTTTGGTTTAGGTTTAGGTTTTTATTTTATTTTTTTTAGGTTTAGGTTTTAGGTTTTTATTTTAGGTTTATTTTAAGGTTTTATTTTATAGTTTAGGTTTTGGTTTTCATCTAGTTTATTTTATTTTATTTAGTTTCGGGTTTAGGTTTATTTTATTTTAGGTTTAGTTTTTTTTATTTTAGTTTAGGTTTAGGTTTTTTAGTTTATTTTAGGTTTAGGTTAATTTTTTTAAAGTTTAGGGTTTAGGTTTTTATTTTATTTTATTTTATTTTAGGTTTATTTATTTTATTTTAGGTTTTTTATATTAATTTATTTTTGAGGCTTAGGTTTAGGTTTAAGTTTATTTTTTAGTTGAGTTTTATTTTTATTTTATTTTTTAGGTTTAGGTTTTATTTTTTATTTTTAGGTTCAGGTTTAAGTTTTTATTTTATTTTTTTAGGTTTAGGTTTTAGGATTTTATTTTATGTTTATTTTTAGGTTTTATTTTTATTTTAGGTTTAGGTTTATTTTTAGTTTATTTTATTTCATTTAGTTTAGGTTTAGGTTTAGGTTTAGTTTATTTTAGGTTTAGGTTGAGGTTTTATTTATTTTAGTTTAAGTTTAGGTTTATTTTATTTTCATTTTAGGTATAGTTTTTTTTAGTTTGGGGTTGAGGTTTTATTTTTTTTATTTATTTTTATGTTTTTTTTAGGTTTAGGTTTTTATTTTATTTTATTTTTATTTTACTTTTAGTTATAATTATATTTTGGTTTTTAATTCTTAGGTTTATTTTATTTTTTAATCTAGTTAGGTTTTGATTTATTTTATTTTATTTTATTTTTACTTTTTTGTTATATTTATTTTTAGGTTTAGGTTTAAGTTTTAATTTAGGTATTTATTTTATTTTATTTTATGATTTTATTTAGGTTTAAGTTTTTTTTAAGGTTTTATTTAGCTTAGGTTTAGATTTTTAGGTTTTTAGGGTTTAAGGTTTAGGGTTTAGGGTTTTAGGGTTTAGGGTTTTATTTAGGATTAGGATTAGGGTTTAGAGTTTAGGGTTTAGCATTTAGTGTTTAGGCTTTATAGTTTAGGGTTTAGGGTTAGCTTAGAGTTTAGGGTTTAGGGTTTAGGGTTTAAGGTTTAGGGTTTAGTTTAGGTTTAGGTTTAAGTTTAGGGTTTAGGTTTTAGGGTTTAGGGTTTTAAGGTTTAGGTTTAGGGTTTAGTTTATGGTTAGTTTAGAGTTTAGAGTTTAGGTTTTAGAGTTTAGGGTTTAGGTTAGAGTTAGTGTTTAGTTTATGGTTTAAGGTTTAGGGGTTTAGGGTTTATGGTTTAGGGTTTTAGGGTTTAGGGTTTAGGGTTTAGTCTTATAGGTTTAGGGTTTTAGGTTTATGGTTTAGAGTTTAGGGTTTAGGATTTGGAGTTTTGGGTTTAGTGTTTTAGTTAAGTAAACCGGTAGGTTTAGGTTTATTTAGTTTATTTAATTTATTTTTTATTTATTTTAGTTTATTTGATTTTTTTATTTTTATTTAGGTTTATTCTTTATTTATATTTAGTTTAGTTTATTTGTTTTAGGTTTATTTAATTTTTTTTTAGGTTTTTTATTTTAGTTTATTTTTTAGGTTTATGTGTAGGTTTATGCTTATTTTTTAGTTTAGTTTTATATTTATTTTATTTTTTAGTTTAGTTTTATATTTATTTTATTTTTTACTTTTAAGTTTAGGTTTAGGTTTTTATTTTATTTTTTTAGGTTTAGGTTTTAACTTTTTACTTTAGGTTTATTTTTAGGTTTTATTTTTTAGTTTAGGTTTAGGTTTATTTTCAGTTTATTTTATTTTAGGTTTAGGTTTATTTTATTTTCTTTATTTTAGGTTTAGTTTTTTTTTAATTTAGGGTTTAGGTTTAATTTTAATTTATTTTAGGTTTATTTTAGATTTATCTTTTAGGTTTAGGTTTTATTTTATTTTATTTTAGGTTTTTTTTTATTTGGGCTTTATTTTATTTAGGTTTTTATTTTTAGATTTATTATTTTTTTAGTTTAGTTTATGTTTTTATTTATTTTATTTTACTTTAGACTTTATTTGTTATTTTATTATTAGGTTTAGATTTAGGTTTCTATTTTTTTTACTCTTTTTAAATTTTTAGGTTTTATTTAGTTTAGGTTTAGGTTTTTAAGTTTTTAAGGTTTAAAGTTTAGGGTTTAGGGTTTCGGGTTTGGGGTTTAGGGTTTCGGGTTTAGGGTTTAAGATTTAGGGTATAGGGTTTATGGGTTAAATTAGGTTAGGTTTAGTTTGTTTAGTTTGAGGTTTTTTAGTTTAGGTTTGGTTTAGGGTTTAGGGTTTAGGGTTTGGGGTTTAGGATTTAGTGTTTAGGGTTGTAGGTTTTAGGGTTTAGGGTTTAAGGTTTAGGGTTTTATGGTTTAGGGTTTAGGGCTTAGGGTTGTCGGTTGAGGGTTTATGATTTAGGGTTTAGGGTTTAAACTTATTTTTATTTTAATTATATTTTTTTATTTAGGTTTAGGGTTTAGGGTTTTATAGGGTTTAGGGTTTAGGTTTTAGTTTAGTGTTTGTTTATGATTTAGGTTTAGGTTTAGGTTGGTTTTAATTAAATGGATAAGTTTTGGTTTATTTAGTTTATTGAGTTGATTTTTTTTTATTTAGTTTTGTTTATTTATTTTAGGGTTTATGGTTTAGGGTTAAGGGTTTAGGGCTTAGGGTTTAGGAAACTAAAAATAAAAAAAAAAACAACTAAAAAAAAATAAAATAAAATCTAAACTAAACCTAAAATAAAAATAAAACCTAAAAATAAAGAATAAAGTATTATATTATGTCTACTATTTAATAATTACTTCTAATTATAAAAATCAAATCAAGAATAAAGTATATTATATAATTTGTTCTAATTTATCAAGTGTAAAAATGATAATTATGAGTTTGAATATTCTTTTCATTACTTAATATTATTAAAGATAGAATGCCAATGAATTTATGTCTAACTATTACCAATAATGGATCTGATATTGTACTTATAGATTATTGATTATAAAAGATACATATTCTTTACCATCCACTTTTAGAGTAATTTCTTCCTTTCTTTTTTGGTTGATGTATTTTTTCCTTCTATTTAGTTTAGGTTTATGTTGTATTTGTAGCTTTATTTTTTAGGTTTAGATTTTTATTTAATTTTTATTTAATTTTATTTTATTTTAGGTTTAGTTTTTATTTTATTAAGGTTTCTTATATTTTAGTTTAGTTTTTATTTTTTTATTTTATTTTCTTCGTATGTTTAGGTTTAGGTTTAGGTTTTAGTTTATGTTTTTATTTTAATTTAATTTTTTATTTTATTTTTGTTTAGGTTTCCTTATTTATTTTATTTTTAGGTTTTATTTAATTTAGGTTTAAGATTTTAGCATTTTAGGGTTTAGGGTTTAGGGTTTAGGATTTAGCTTTATTT
>CM038214.1:285164486-285312847 GCA_021442155.1 Cymbidium sinense
AAATAACTATAGGTTGTATGGTTGTTTAGCTAATATCTATTTTGATGATGTAGTTAGATTTTATTTTTCCAAATATGTAATTTTGCAATAGGAATTAGGATTAGTGCTATGGGTTTAGGATGAGTAGTGGCTAGAAAATCCTAGGAGGGCTTATGAATCCTTGAAGCACCATGAAATCAAAAGGAAGAAAGAAGAGTAAAGAATGAAGACCTCCCTAGCATTTAATTGAATTATAATTGTAAAATTTTATTATAACCTGTGTTGTATAAGGGTAGAGCTTAAGTATCCAATTTCTTCTCTTTTCTGGTGTGTACGATGATACCCACTTGCACCAACCTTTTAATATATTTTAAAATCTGTGAATGCATGATTGCTGTGTTTAAATTGTGCAATAAAAATTACATGTTCTTCATAGGTTTCTTAAGCTTGATGTTTAAATGTGTGGCCTAGGTATGGTAGGCTCTTTAGGGAAAAAAATAATTTTTCTACCCCCACTAATAACTCATAATGAAAATTTTAAAATAACTCATAACCTCACTTTAAATCTTAGGCTATAATCAAGATAATTAAAAGATTTTGCAACATCTTAGCTAAATGATGTATGTTCAAATATCATGCATAACATCTTGCTTTCTCTTGAATTAGGAGGGTCTCCATTCTTGCATGATAGGGGAATGCTTGACCTGAGGGCATCCCTTGTAGTGGAGAACACCTCCTCCCATTAATCTAGCCAATAATCTAATTTTGTAATGTATTTTTGCATAATAATCCTAAGCCTTTGTCCAAATTAATGTGTCAAAATGATATAAAAGTTTATAACAATTTTCATTTAGTTTAAGTCATGATCTCATACCAATCATGATCTAGTCTCTTAGTGAGTGAATTTAGTACTCTAGGCTATTTCTAATTAAATAATAGCTTAACAATCTTGCACTAACATAAGATTGGCCAACATGGTTTTGAAGCATAGGATGTTAGCTAACTCTATTGTAAGTCTAGAGAGTCGATGGGTTTATCCTCTCTTATAGAGGTAAACCATTATGTCCCATTTTTTGATTAGATTTAGGTCATACTTTTAGGATCCAAGGTTGCTTGTTTCCTTCAGGCTATGAGTATAAGTCCTTACCTCTTAAGTATTTCCATAATCTTGTGTTCATGGACTATAAGCCCTAACATTCTAATAAAATTTTAACTCAAACTAAAATAAACCTTCTCTCTTAAATACATAAAGCCTAATCATAGGATAGATTGGAGTGCATACTAGGCTTCCTAATATCATGAGTGCTCCCTACTTATCATCCTTTAGAATCCAAAAATAAGTCTTCATAAATTGAACTTTCCACTTGATTTTCCAAAAAATACCTAATTCATTGATAGTCTAACCTTAAAATCTTTGGAGATATTGATTGATTATTTTAATTGAGAGTTTTATTAGTAATTCCCTATTTTTAAGGATGTAATTAACTATGGATGCTTGCTTTCATAGGGAACTAAAGAACCCAGCCTAAAATAAACCCTACTTTACTTTTCCATGTAGAGTAGGGAAATATCTCTGATATATATGAAGACCCATATGCCCTAAGAGTCCTTATTAGGTGATTAGGTCCATTGTATGGTGATGTTTCCTTCTCTTGAGATGGTACATCATACCTCAATGTCTTACCCACACACTTCAATAAGTATCCCCAAGATCTATGTCATCCATAATGACTCTAAAATAAAACAAATTATCTTTGATTTTGATTCAAAATTTTATTTTGAATTTGATTATAATAGGTTATTTTGATTTAGTGTGATTCAATCTTAAAGAAATCTAGATTCATTAACCTCTAATAGTAGAGATGTTATTAAGACTCACTTAGGAATCTAGTCCTAACATAATCATGATAGTCAGAGAAGATGCTTTTGAGAGACTTATTCTTACCCTGACTATAATTAAGTTTGATTTACATAAATTTTGAATGGCTAACCTAGGAAGAAAGCATAATGATTTATATCTTTCTAAGTGATATAAGCTAATGGGTAGTCTAGATAGTAACCAAATATAAAGACCCTAATATTTTTTCACAAGAAAGGATGCCATTGAAGATACTTACTCTTATATAGAGATAATAGTTGGGAAGATGTCAATTTTGATACTTTCTCCTAATCGAACTATATTAATTTTAACCAAAAAAAGATACCTCTTGGGGATTAACTCTTAAATGCTTAGCTATTAGGAAAGGGTCTTTAAAGATTTAATTCTAACCTAAATAGCTGATATTGAGGTAAAGGGATCGACAATGACTTAATTCTTAAACCTTAAGATTTTACTAATAGACATGGGTCACATGGACTTAATTTTCTAACTTGAGTAGTTTATAGGAATGGGACCTTCAACGACTTATTTTCACTCCTTAGTTTCTTTTATTTTAAGATAGAAAAGGGGTCACAAGGACTTAAATCCTAATTTAGTGAAATTCACCTAATAGGAAGGGGCATTTAATGGTTTATCTCCAACATTAATATCTTGAAAAGGAAAGGGGGTCATAATGACTTAATACTATCCTAATTTTCTTACAAGGATGCCTACTAAGGGACATACTCCAATTTGATTAGATACTAAGAAAGTGCCTTTAAGGGCATAATTCCTTCTTAAAGCTACAAATAAAGAAAAAGGGACCTTGATGATTTAATCTTAAACCTCAAATTTTGATTTGTATAAAAGGGGTCTTGATGACTTAATCCAAACCAAGTAGTCTATTTGACAAAAAGTGGTCTCAGTAACTTAATCTTATCCTTATCTTTTGAAAAACATTTCTACTAAGGGACTTACTTCTATTTAATTAGCTATTAAGAAGGGGCATTTAATTGCTAAATCCAACCTAGATAACTTGGTTGAGAAAGGACCTTGATGTCTTAATCATATCCTTAAATTTTGATTAGTAGGAAAGGGCTCTTGGTGACTTAATCAGAACCTAAATAGTTTATTTGATAGGAAAAGGGGTCATAGTGATTTAATCCTATTATGTGAATAGTAGGAATAGCTTCATGAAGGGCTTGCTCTAAACCTACAAGAATGGTGCACAAAGGCTTACTTCAAACCCAAGAGATTTATAGAAAGGGTGCCAAAAATAGGCTTTTTCCCATCCTATATGAATGCAGATATTACGCTCCGAATGACTTGAAGAATTTTGCACTAAGATACATTGCACAAGACTAAATTTAAAATAAACAATATTTGGAGCTAAATAAACTACAAAATAGAGATAAATATAATTTTATTGATCATCATTTTTAAAATTGAAGTACCTTTCATACATAAATTTTTTTAAAGTAACATCCATTAAAGGCGATTGGATGTTCACCATTACAAATTATGAATTGATAAGAAACTCCTTTGTAGACTTCCTCAACAATGAACGGTCCTTCAGATGTTGGCTTAAATTTGTATCCTATGATGAGCTAAAATTGGCCATTTAAGAACTAAGACCAAGTCCCTTACATGGAAAGTTCTAAGATGAATCAATTTATCATGAGCTTAAACCATACGTGATTAGTAAATTTTAAGGTCTTGTTGAGCTTGACATTTTCCTTTAAGACTCTTAAGTTCTACTAGTCATTATGATTCTAATTTGTTGTAATGTTATTATTAACTACTATCCTTAAAGAAGGTAGTTGTACTTCCAATAAAAGAATAACATCAATTCCATAAATTAAAGCATATGGGGGTAAATTGAGTTGGTGTCCTATATGTGGTCTAGAAAGCCCATAAGGCTTCAACCAACTTTTCATGCCAATGATGTTTATTTTTATTAAGTACTTTTTTAGAATTCGTACAAGAGCCTTATTAAATGCTTTGGCCAATCCATTTGCCCTAAGGTAACATATAGTCAAATATCTCCAATCAATATTATGTTTATCTACAAAATGATTTATTTTAGTGGACTCAAATGGTGGACCATTATTGAATATGATTCGGTGAATCCTAGAATTATATATGATATTTTTTCTGAAAGAGTTTAAGTACATGATATGCTTTCTCCTCTTTTAGTGGAATCACCTCAACGCACTTACAAAAGTAAACAATTACAGCTAATAAAAAATGATTTCCTTTTTATAAAGGAGGATAATAGCCCTATGATGTCAATACCCTAGCTCTCAAAGAGCCAAGAGGCAATTGTTGGGTGTAGTATATTAGAGGTGATAGTACTACACCATGTATTTGACATTAATGGAAACAACGATTTAATGCAATCATGTAACATCAAAGGCCAATAATATCTAAGTTTTGATATTTTTAATTTCATTGTAGGCCAAGATTGGTGAGCCATATATTCCAAAATGTACCTCACCTTATGGGCTTATTATTTATCTAAACAATGTAGCCATATTTGATCAAGTGACCTATGATACAACACTTTATTGATTAATGCATAAAGCAAAGAATATTTTAAATTTGATTTGCTAATGACTTGTCTTTTAGGAGCTTCCCCTCACTTAAATAGTCAATGAATAGTTGCCTCCAATCACACTCTTCTTGACCTTAAGTAGGTGTGGCTATCCTTTGCATTTCTAATTTTTTATTCATATAATCTAAATATATAAGAGTTTTGACTTCTTGATTTTGAACTTTTATAGATATAGATGCTTTTTCTAGGCATATAATTTCTTTAACAAGCTTAGCCAAAGCATTTGCTATAGAATTATCTATATGTGATATTCTATATAGAGTCAAAAAGAATCTTTTCAAGAAATTTCTTGCATACTAATAATTAAAGCTTTGAATGCAAAACTTTATAGATTCCACATTTGGTTAATAACTGATTAAAATCCCCAAATATTTTTATATTTTTAATAATATCTATAATGATTGCTAACTCTAGATTATAAGAACCAGATATTCAACTTCATTATTCATGTAGGGTTCAAAAAAATGATAAGAATATCTTATATTTTTTATCTGGGTTGTAAAAGTAAACCAATACATGCCTTCTAGGATATAAGAGTTCTATTATTTTTCTTTCTGATGCACAATTTAAATATAATTCCTTAGCTTAATTTCATCTTTGAAAGTCATGATCTATTCATCTAAGATCATTAATTAAAGGAGAACCATCAAGTAGGGGATATGTTGCTAAGAAGTTAGCTACAACTTGACCATTTATATGAGAGAAATAAATGTAATTTAAATTTACAACAAAATCATTGACCAACATGCTAAACATCCTAACAATGTTAATAGTTATGAGATATTGCAAATGGTTCACTCTTGAGATTAAATTCACTTTATGTGAAAGCATATAATTCTTAGTTTTTTGTGGAAAAAAGCAAAGCTTAATAATGCTTTCAATATGTGGATAATTCCTCGTATTAGGATGAATCTATGGTTTAAATAATAAAGGAAGTTTTCTTTCCATTCTTCATTAACTTAAGCCCCAAATATATTTTAAGTTTCCAAGGAGGCTTTACCTCACACCCCAAATAATTTATTGTGATAAAATTATTTTAATATTTACTAGATCTCTCTTTAAATTAAAAGTTAGTTTACTTAAATCTATCAAATTTTATTTAAGTATTTTTGTGATCATTTGCATTAATTGAAAGAATCTTTTTTTAAAATAAAATAAATTATTCATTGCTGAAATTTATTTATTATGCAAAAGAATATTGTGAATTTATTTTGAAATCATTTTATATTAGTCTACAAATTGTAATAACATAAACATCTTAGTAAGATCACTTTAAGATATTTATTTTATTATTTCTTATCAAGATAAGTGAGCATTTTATCTTGCCAAAATTTTAAGTTGTAAAGTGATCATTTATAAGTTGTGAGATCATTTTTGAATTGATTGGTATATTTGTAAGAGATTTATCAAAATTTATTATTTTGTATTTTTCTTTGTGAAAATTATTATTATTCTTGCTTCCTTGTAAAAGATATTATTGTAGTTGTACTCACATAGGAGAGTATTTGTAAGTTATTTTGCATTTGGATTCTAGGGTGGTTAAGCATGGATGTCTTCGATTTTGGTATTTGGCCAAACCACATAAATTATGTGTCTATTCTCTCTTTTACCTTCTGTATTTTTTTATTTTGTAATTGTATCTTGTCATTATAAGTCAAAATTAATTTTCTATTAAAACTTAAAATTTAAGATTTAAATATTAATTAATATAGATATTAAATTATAGTAACTCATAATTAGTATGAGCCTAGAGATTTTATATTAACATGCAAGAGTAGATCTTTTCACTATGGAAAGGTTTAAAGGGTTCACTACCGAGGCCAATCCACTCATAGATTCCAATTTTTAGATAATGTACCATTTGATTATTAAAAAATAGAACTATATAGTTTTAAGAGGTCAAGATGCACCCATGTGGTATAGGACACATCAATATCATACACCCATAATAGAAGTAAATGGCATTAAAGTAGAAAAACCTTTTGAGGAATAATAGAATAAAAAGAGAACTTTATGAATTAAATGCTTTTGTAATACTTTACATTGTGTTTTATTACATGATTACATAGAAATTTCTATGTATAGCAAAAAAGAAATATGGGATAAACTCATTATAACTTATGAAAGAAATTAAAGTTAAAGATGCTCACATAAATAGACTTGTTCATGAATATGAGTTATTTCATGTCTCCTTTGAATATTTCTTATATGTATACAAGATTCATGAAAATATTAACACATTGCATTCTCTTAAAATATTTAGAATCAAGACTTAGTCTATAAGATTCTTATGTCTTAAAGAATGGGAAGAAAGTAACAAAATATTATTGAAGTATGATTTATCTACTTATCCACTTGATCAGCTTTATTGTTTGATAGCATGAATTTATCTTCATAAGATGGATAACCGAGCAAAAAAAGAAGGAGAATGGAAAAGCCATATACAAGTTGATGATAGTGATGAGCATAACACCTCAAGCTTAGATGGTGATAGTGATTTAGGTATGCTATCAAAACTTGAGAACTTGCTAAGGAAGAAGAATCAAAGGTATAAAAAATCTAAAACTATAAATTTCAAACTAAAATATTTTTAGTGAAGGGATCATTTGCTATTGTAAAATTGGACTAAGATGATTGTCCAAAACTTAAATCAAAGATTAAAGAGATTGATGTGAAATAATAAAAAATATGAAGGAGAAAAAGTAAAAGAAGAAGAAGAATTTATAGATTCAAATGAATCAAGTAATTGCTCATCTAAATAGTCAACATATGTCTTATGGAAAATGGAGAATTTGACTTAGATTCTCAAGAGGTATGCAATGATATATCTTATGATGAATTAGATGATGCTTTTAATGATTTAGTTATAATAAATTAAAAACAAAATACTAAACTTTATAAAAAAGAGCATAAAAAATTTAGATATGCATTTTTGTGATTTAAAATGAATGTAATAATTTAAATAGTAAAATACTTTATTAAATTGTGCTTTTTGTATAAACCAAAGAGAGAATATCTTGTTAAAATGATCAATTATGTTTGAAATCAAGTTCATTATAATACTTCATTAAGAAAACATTTTAAAAAAAACATTTGCATCATACATCCCACTCATATACCATAATTATCGTATTACATGCAAACACTAATGTTTAGTGCATATTGTGATTGAAAAGGACACATTTTGTTTGATTGTTGCACATAAATTAAAACACTAAGCACATCTTATTTTTAAAAGGTACAAACCAACAAAAATGCTATCTTGTTTCAAATTTAGAATGAACCCAAACATGTTTATAAAAGTTAACATGTGAGTTTCATTATAGGAATGACTTCAAAACAAAATCAAAGAAGGCATTTACTTATAGTGGATTAACATATGGGAGATAACGATAAATTCAACTTTAGAATCAAGTGATATTTTGTTACATATGGAGATAATGCTAAGGGAAAATCATGCATTGGTTCTATTTGTAAGAATTCTATCACTTTAGATAAAGTTTTTCTAGTAGAAGATTAAACAAAATTTAATTTATCAATTATGTGATAAAGGTTTGTGTATTACATCAACAAAGGCATATAAATATTTATGTCATTGATTTAGATAGATTTCATGATGTTAATTTGAAATTACTTTGTTTAAAAGCATGATGATAGGTTTTGCATAGGAGACTATGTCATATTAAACACACTCAATAAAATGGTTAAACTTGATTTTGTTGTTGGATTGCCTAAATTAAATTTTCATTCAAACTATGTTGATGCATGATGATAAGTATTTTAAAGCTCATTTAAAAGTAAAAATATTGTTTACTTCTTAGACTTTAGAATTATTGCATAAATTTATTTATTCAATAAAAAGCCCACTAATGGTAAAAAAAATTATGGTGTTGTGATTGTTGATGATTTATCTAGATATACATGAGTTTTATTTTACAAGGATGATGTTTTGGTGAGTTTAGAAAGTTTTCTAAATATATTCAAAGAGAACAACGCCTTTTGATTATGATTGATCATACAGAATTAAAAAATAAATTATTTAAGGATTATGATGAACATGGGATTAGACATAATTTTGCATAGAACTAACAAAATGAAGTAATAGAGAAAAAATAGAATATTATTTGAATTGCGTGATCATTTGATGAGTATAAATTTCTAAAATATTTTGGGCATGTAAATACTACATGTTAAAGAATGGGATCTATTTTAACAATTTTGAAGAAGACATATGAATTATTTTTGGAAAGAAGCTATAACAACTTTAATGAGTTATGTAATGTTTGTTTTGAATAATGGAAAAGAGAATTTAGGTAAGTTTGATCAAATCATGATGATATTTTAGATACTCTCTTTCTGATTTATGAGTTTTCAATAAGAGAAAATGATTGTAGAAGAATCAATATGTGTTATTTTTGATGAAAATTTAATTAATCAAAGAAATGAAGAGATTGATGAAGAGTTTGATAATTTAAGAAAATATCTTTAGAAGATAATGTGGATAATTCATTTCAAAGAATGGAAATATAATAAAAATCATCAAAGGAACTAATTATGAGATCCTTCAAAAGGAGTTATGACAAAAGACATAAGTAGAGATGTTGTAGATCATTCAACATTTTATCAAATAAAAGATAATTTTGGATTATTGCTATGGAAGAGGAGTTGAATCAATTTGTATAAATAATGTTTGGGAATTAGTAAAAGATCAAAAAATGTCATTGGAACAAAATGAGTCTTTAGAATAAGTTTAATGATTAAATATTATTAGAAATAAAGCTATTGCAATTACAAGAAAGTTGAAGGTATAGATTTTGAAGAATCTTTAAGTAGATAAGGCTATTAGGTTACTTTTATGCTTTAGATTTTATACTTTTTCAAATAGATGTAAAGAGTACATTTTGAATGGATTTATTGAAAGATGTATTAGTAACCACTTGAGAGCCTTGATTGTCCAAATCATGTATAAATAAAGAAAGCCTTATATGGTTTAAAATCCTGCTTGGTATGATGTTAAGTAACTTTTGATAGATCATGGATTAAAGGGTAGAGTTGATACCATTATTCTAAGAGGATAGATGATGATTTGATTATGGTACAAGTTTATGTAATATATTTTTTGAAGTATAAATGAATCTTGTGCCATGAGTTCTCATCTTTGATGTCTAAAGAGTTTGAAATGAGTATGATGGGAGAACTTAATTTTTAAGTCTCTAAAGCAACAAGAAATGGCACATTTATCTATCAAACTAAGTTATGAATTGCGAGAGGTTTGACATGAAAGATTTAAATCTAATAAAATATGAGCCCATCTAAAACTAGATTTATGAATTAGGAAAATATGTTGATCAAAAAACTTTATAGATATGTTAGGTTCACTTTTATATCATTAAGGCCTAATTTTGTTTTGCTATTTATTTGTGTGCTCATTTTTAAAAAAAGAATCTCATTTAATAGCAGCATATCTTTATTTAAAAGTATTATTATGTTAAGTTTATATCCTAAAAATTTTATCATGTGATTTGGTTGCTTATTCTAATGATGATTTTTATGCAAAGAAGATAGAAAAGCACATACACATGCCAATTTTATCATCGCATCTTTCATCCAAGAAATTTTTTTGTATTTTATATGCTATTTGAGTATTATATTGATATTTCTCGTGTTCTTTTTAATACAATTAAGATTTTGGTATTAAGCAAGATCACATTAGTTTAGTGTTACAATACATGTTATTATTTGACCAAAAATATCCAAAGATCAAACCAAGCATTATAGAAATTAGACATTATTTTATTATCATGCTTTGAATGGTGATGTTTTAAATTTTATTATAATGATTTGCAAATTTTAGATATTTTACAACCATGAAGAATATTTTTGTAATTTAAGATGTGCTTTTGGAATGTTAGATCAATATTTAAAATTATATGGTTGTTCTATTTTTGATGTTGTCAAAAAGAAGAGTAAAATATTAGTATAAGTCTATTTCATGCATACATTTAGCAATATTATTCATCTCTTGTGTATAAATTTTTTAGAAGAGAATTTTAAAAAAAAAACTATGACAAATCAATTTACCTTAAAATCAATACCCATTAGTTTGTCATCATCAAAATAGATTATTTCATGTTCAATCCGATCAATTTATGATAACAAATGAATGCTTGGATGTTCTAAATGAATATTTTGTGTTTATATATTAATTGCTAATTACATATTCATATTTCATAATATGTTTGAAAATTGCAAGAATAGAAATGAAAGATAGATCAAAATGGATAATGTGAAGCTCAAGATACAATATTTTAGGTTATGAATATAACCATCTTAGAAATTCATGAGTTCATTGATGAATCAATTACAACAACATATTATTTTAATGAGGTTAATTTATATAAATCATAGCTAATTAACAATCAATTATTTGTTTCATTCTTTTTAAAACTATCAAATAAAGAAATGATAATAAATTATGATTATTAAGTGTAATTATTTTATTTACTTAATATAATTAAATATTTAATTTAATTTGAAGGTTATATGACAACTTCATATGTATGATTATATATAAATTATAATATTTAAATGTCATATTTCAAAGTTAACATAAGTGAAATTTTGTATTTTAGCCAAAAGTCATTTTATAATCAAGGAATTTATATATGATTTCAACCAAATTATTTTATTTTTTTCTTTAATTTGATATTACATGACCCACTGATTAAAATTGAATTTATTATGACTTTTCAAACATTAGTGACTTTAATAATGAAAATACATACTTTGGAATATTAAATATATTTGATTATTTTTGACTATCCCATGTGAATAGCCATTTAATTTTACTATTCATCAAATTTAATAATTATTTAATTCATTAAAGAGGGTAATTAGGATTGAAAGTCCAAATTCTTTAAATAACATGGTAAATAATTCCAAGAAAATTATGGGAGGTAGAGAACATTCCATGGAATCATCCCACCAAGTTTGAAATTAGACATGAAATTTGGCCTTAATTAGGGTAATTAATCTAAGCTTCAAAATTTAATTAAGCACTATTCAGGGGGAATAAATTAGAATTTTTTAAATTCTCCTATGTATAATATTTTCAAAATGAGTTTATTTGCATTTTTGGATTCCACTATAATTAGTTAAAACTTTTTGAAGTTCTGGCGATTAACATACATTTTTTAAGCCTAATTAACCCTTTAAATCGTGGGTACCACACATATGTTAATATTGTGGCACTTTTCATATGGAATTATAGTATTGGTTACTTAAAGCATCTGACCCAACAATCAGCGGTGGTAGATGTAATTTCATCTCGACCATTTGATCTCAGATTGGACAACTGAGCTTAATCCCATGATTTCAAAGGGACTAAATCAAAATTTCTAATGTGATTAATCACAACCATCTGTTCTAATTATGCAGAATGAATGGTTGATGATTCAACATCCTATCATCACTTGATCTGAGCTACCAAAGATGATTTGATGGGAAAATCAACTCCAAAATGATCAATGAATGAATCCAGGAAAATCTTATAGTGGAGAGTGCACGAAGACTCATATCACTTCAAAAAAGACCAACACCTAGGGCCCAAAGTTATGATTGCCAAATTTTTACCTAACAAGAGCTATAGCCTGGCAGTCCGCCTATAGAGGTAGCTTCATCTTCAAGAGATGAAGCCATATTGAGAAGATCATGAGTTGCCTCCCCAAATATTTCTTTGTGGGCTAAACGCCACCATAAAGCTCACCGGAGTTGGTCTTGGGACATCTTATGGTGGTTGAATCATTCAGGAAATGATTCATTTTTGTTTGTTGGAGTGAGGTGAAGGTGTGGGAAGAGTTAATTTGAGTTTGGTTTAGGTTTAGAAAGTTTGATGAGAGCTCTCAAGTTTGATCATGAGCTATTCTTGTTAGAGTGTGCACAAGGAGCTCGGGAAGGTATGAGATGCAATGCTCTAAGGAAACTCTATGCTCAATTTGAATCGATGGGTAGGAGTATACTCTCCTCTCTACCTGAACCAAGAGCTGGGATTAGTTTAGCCTTTGGCAGCCATCCGGCTGGGGTAGGTGGCTTGAGATGGTAGGGGATTGCTAAGGGCTAAGGGTGAGAGGCTGAGGAAGTGTAGTGGGTTGGCATGAGGTGTACACTCTCCCTTAGGTGGACCAATGGATTGCCATGGGTGAACTCACCCTCTCTTGGTCAAAGGCTGAATCCAATAGCTTTGGGTTAGGTTGGGTCAGTGGTCATCTTGTCCAAGAAGAGCCAAAGGTGGCTGCCATGGGGTAAAGAGGAGAACTCATCCAAGTGAGGATTTTGCCTCATTTAGATGGCTTTGTTCAATGGTTTTGCAACAAACTAGGTTCACCATGGGTTGGGCCCACTTGGGCAGGCTCATGGTGACCCAAGGATGAGTCATGCTAAGTTTGGTTGGGTTTGGCTCAATTTGATCCATTTGGGTCAAATCAATCAAGTTGGGCTAACTTGACTATTTTTACTCAATTGGGTCAAAGTGATGACTTGGGTAAGTTCAATTGGCCATTTAGAGTGAATGAATGTAATTGGTTTGATTCAATTTGGGTTAGATATGAATTTGGTCCATATGGTTCAATTTGGGTCAAATGGGTCATGTTGACCAATTTGACCAAATTGGTCAAATTGGCTTAAGCATGGGTTAGGTCTATGTTCAATTGATCATTGGTGATTGATTAGAGTAGTTGATTTGAATTAAATTGGATTATGGAGTGAATTGGTTCAATTTGACCCTTTAGGTCAAATTGGGCTAAGTGGGCTAATTAGATTAAGTTGACCAAAATGGATCCAATTGAAAGTTGGATTATGTTTAATATTGAATTAGTTATTGGTAGGAAGCATTGATTTCAACAAATTTGGTTTAAGATGTGATTTGGTTCAATTTAACCCCTTTAGGTCAAATTGGGTCATAGGATCCAATTAGCTTAATTAGATTCAATTGATTGTAGTGGTGTGTTCAATAATGACTTACAATCATTAATGGAGGGATTAGAAAACTTGATTTGATTCAATGGGAGTTTAATTAGAGTTTGGTTCAATTACCCATTTTAGGACACTTTGGGTCAAGTGACTTGGTCATGCCAACTTGGACCAATTAAGGTTATGGATGGTTGGAATATATTCGATGATGAATTTGAAGTTGATTGGTGGCTTTGATTGCAATTAATTTATGATTAATTAGGTTTTGGCTCATTTGTACCCTTTAGGTCAAATGGGTTGGTCACCTTCCTTTGGTCCAATTGACTTGATTACATGTATTGGAGTGGTCTGAAATGATTTAATGAATAATTTAAGTGATTGAGAAAATCAAATTAGACTTAGTTTGTTTGAATGGGTTTGAATTAAGTCATAGGATCATAGTGGAGTTAACTCAAGTTAAGGTCCAATTTAATTTGGCTTGGAGCTTGAATTAGAAAACCTAATTCAATTAATATTAATTGAATAGGTTTGAGGTTAGTTTAGCTCCATTTACATGAGCTTAAGTTTGGATGAGTGAATAGGGGTGTGTTTTATTTATTTATGTAGGCCATAGGATAGGTGAAACCTATTTATACTAAGGTGAATTCTAAGATCAGGGTTATGCCCTCTAAGCCTCTAAGCTTAAGTTTAGTATCCTATTAATCACTGGAAGTGTCCTTGCACATAAGAAAATCTTTGGGCCTAGAAGGTTCTTAGATCTAAGATAAGAAAGATTGGTCCACACTCTGGAAGTGAGGTCAACAATGCCTAGAAGGAAAGTGACTAATTCTGGGAGATCTCGCATTGTTAAGCAATCAAAGAAAAATAAAAGAAAAAATCAAGACAAGTGAAATTGAATGAAAAAAAAGAAAAGGTGGGAAAAGAAGAAATTGAAAAAGAATTTCCTATAATTCAAGATAATTTGGAATTTAGATCTAATAAAGATCCAAATCAAAATTATCTTTAATAAATTTGGAAATCTCATTAGAATTAGATAGTGATGAAGAGCAAACTCAAGCATCTAAAGATGAACATGAATCATCTACTTAAAACTTTAACTTTGACTCATTTATCATAACATAAAAATTGCATAACTAGAGATCAATGTTGCCACTAAACTTTAGGAGGAAAAAATTATCATAATTTTATTTTTTGAATCTTTGAGCTCAAAAGCAGATGTAAAGCTCAAAGATTCATCTTATAATAATAATAGAACTTCATTTTACTAGTATCTTGATTATGCTAAAATAAAGTTAATAATAGTTTGATTCCTCATACATGGCGAAAGGTGGAACCCAACACATGGAAAGCTTATAAGACACTAAATATAAAAAAAGTAAAACCTAAAGTTGGCATTGGGTTTGGTACCATTAGATGATTAAATGTCAATGAGTATTATTTAATGATAAGTAATCATGTGGAGTTTGATCATTATTTTGAGAGTTCATCCAATCTATTGGAAGAATTATATTTTGAAATACCAGATAATCTATGATGATTACTCAAATTAGAGTTCACCACAAGAACTTGAAGAAGAAATAAAATCCATTGTTGATGAATTAAAGGAGATCAACTTAGGAACTGAGTAAGGCCCTTGACCAACTTTTATTAGTTCATTATTGGGTCCAGAAGATTCATATGAGTTGATTAATTAACTTTTTGAATACAAAGATTGCTTTGTTTGGAATTATGATGAAATGCTAGGTTTGTCTTTAGACTTTACAATCCGTAAATTGAAGATTAAATTAGATGTAATTCTAAGAAAAATAATCCTTTAAATGCATACATTTAGAGATTGAACAACAAGTAATTACTAAAGTAAAGAAACTAATTGAATCTAGCATCATTGAGAAGAAAAGTTTCATTTTTGGTTAGCTAGTATTATACTAAAAAAAAAAGAATGGCCAACATGCAAATGCATAGATTTTAGAGACTTGAATAAGGCTCGTCACAAAGATGAGTTCTCATTGTTGATATTTGAACTTATGGTGGATATAGCCTCATCGCATGAGATTTTCTCATTTATGGATGGGTTATTTAGGTATAACAAACTAAAAATGGCCCTAGAGGATGAAAAACATATGGTGTTCAAAACCTCACTTGGGATATTCTGTTACACAGTCTCAAAAATGCAAGGGTAACTTATCAAAAAATAATGACTAGATTATTTGATGATTTGATTCATAACTAAGTTGAATGTTATGTCATTGATCTAGTCATCAAAAGGAAAAAAAAGGAGAGTCATTTATATGACTTGTAGATTATTTTTGAACAATTGCATCGTTACAACCTAAAAATCAATCCTTTGAAGTGCCAAAAATTTTTTTAGGGTTTGTAGTGTGGCATCATGGAATAGAAATGTATCCTAAGAAAATTAAAGCTATCATAAAAAATGATATCATTAAAAGGTATTATGCAGTTGAGATCATTCTAGGGTAGGCTTGTATACCTAAGGAGGTTTATATCAAACCTATGTAGAAGATGCTAACCATTTGCAATATTAACAAACAAGAATTCTATATTTATTTAGGATGAAAAATGTTAGACTTCATTTGAAATTTTAAAATAATATTTGATGAATCATCTTATTTTGGCTGCCCCAATCCTAAGGAAGCCATTAATATAGCTTTAGATGAATCTCTTGGAGCTTTATTAACTCAAGTTAATGAGAAAGGCAAAGAAAGAACACCTTATTATCTAAGCCTCAGACTTATCCTAGTGGAAATGAATTATTTGCAATTGAAAGGCACTATTTGGCTTTGGTTTTTTCTCCTCAAAAATTAAGCATTATATGCTATCATATAAAGTAAATTATATTTTAGTAGTAAATCCTTTGTAATATCTTATTACCCACTTAACATTGTCAGGACGTCTACCACATTGGTCTATCATTTTTTGTAATTTAAAATTACATTTATCCCTCTTCATGCTATAAAAGGTGAAGTTGTAGTTGATTTCCTAGCAGTACATCCTCTCTCAAAGGTTCTTCTTTAAATTATGTTCTCTTTGATGAGGAAATCATGAATTTAAATTAAGAAAATCATGCCACCTTGGAATTGCATTTTGATGGTGCAACATCTTCTCAAAGTAAAGAACTTAATTCTTCCATCTCAGGGAGGGCAAAGATTAGAATAATTTGTATAACTCTAAATAAAGAAATGATGTGATATTACTACCTGTACACATAATTAAGCCGAATATGAAGCTCTCATAATTGGTTTAGAGTTAGCCAAATGATTCTCAACTGATTATTAACCAAGTGAGTGAAATTTATAAAGTATTGCATCCAAAACTCTTTAATTATTATCAATATACAATAAAGTTACTTTAAGAGATTATTTTTGTGACATTATATAGGATATCATGCAAAGATAATTCTATAGTTGATTCTTTAGCAAAACTTTCAAATAAATAATGTGCCTAGAAAAAGAATTAATTTCTATAGAAGTTTAGAACTAATAAATTCTATCTCCTATAGATTTAGATTATATGAACATATAGATAGAAATGCAAAGGATATCCACTCATTGATTATACACCTTGTGTATCTCACTATTTGATTTGATAACAAACATTATGTAATAAGAACTAATTATCTCTTTGCATGATAAATTATTCACATTAATCATTATGAATGTCATTCTTAATTTAGATTTATATTGATGATATATATATATATATATACTAATCAAAGTTAAATTGAGGTGTTCAAGAAAATTCTTTAACTCCATATTCTTCAGTCAAATCAGGATGCTAAAGCTATTAGACATGAACAGGGTGGAAATTTTTCTAGAATTAACTATATTAATGCAAATAAAAAGTTCTCTAAAATAAAATAAATCATTCATTTATTTCAAAATAATTTATTTGAGAATTATTCATAAATTCTACAATTCATATATGTAATTATTCTTCAAATGATTCATTTTGGATAATGTGAACTAAATGTATAAACTTTATTCCATTTATTGTGCTTCCATGCAAGTTAAATTAAGTTTACTTTTCATTAAATTATTTCCATGCTTATTCATGTTCATTATCCATTTATTCAATGCATGAATCTAAATTATCCAAAAATTATTCAACGTATTATTTTTCTCTCTTTTATTATCCTTGTTTTCTCTCCAATCCTATATTTCATCCTAAAGCTTTTGGCCGATTTTTTTTTTTCATGATTATTTGCTAAATAAATTGTGTGAGAGTTATTCAAATTATTTCCATTATTATCCCATATTTTTTAAAATTAAAAAATTTCATTTATTTGAATCTTTAGTTTGAATTATTTTTTTAATTCAAATTGAATATTCCTTTGATTACATATGCAAATTTGAAATCTCCTCTTTATGGAATGTTATGTGACTGATCATATGCTAATCTAGTTTATTTAATTTAAATTAATTTAAATTTATTTGAGATAATTCAAATTCAATTAAAATAAGCCATGGAATTATCTTCTTTCCTTTTATATAAATATTATTTTTGGAAACCTCCCTTGGTCAACTATATCTTTATTCAACTTCAAATTAATCTCTTAATTAAAATTGATTTAAATTCTCCTAAGATCTGATCCATCATCATTTAATTCGAATTAAGTACATTGAAAAAAATCTGAACTAATTTAGGAAAGTAGCTTGACCAAATTTGTGACTATTACTTGGATTTTAATAAATAAATGTTGTATGTTATTTCCATCCTTCATTCAATCAATATAAATGAATTGAATATTCCATGATATTTCATTAAATACTAATTTAATCCCACCATGGAAACTTCCTTTTTGGCTGACCATATATCATGCTTAGTTTAAATTAACAAAAAAAATTTGAATTATTTCATTGTTCACTTGGACAATTAATTTGTCATGACTTGTTTGGTAATATTTCAAACTCTTCTCTCCACTCTCTCTCTCTCTCTCTCTCTCTCTCTCTCTCTTCACTGAACCACATAAGCATTAAATTCTTAATTACATCAGAAATCAGGTCATATGATGAATTGATTCAATTTAAATCTCTTTCCAAATTAATTTTCCCTCCATATCCCCTTTTATTAATTTTCTTTGTCATACTAAATTAATTTAATTTAACTGATTCAAATTGAATCACTTACTAATTAAACTTTCCCTTTTTCTTTCCTTGGACTAAATCGTTCTTATAATATTTGAATTTCAAATTGATTTTTAATTAATCCAACCTTCCATATTAAATTCTCTTATTTCACTTTGGTGATTTTTATCTCTTGACATTTATGTTTATTTTGATTGGTTTATGTTTAAATTAATTCCAAATGAGTTTCCCTCTTATTTTTCCTTCTCTTGGCCGAACCTCATGACCCCTTATCTTTTAAATAATGTTAGACTAGGTTAAACCCTCTTGGAAAAAGTCTCTCTTAGAAAAATGCTCTCTTGGCTGAATTTTTGCAAAACCTTTAGAGATCTCTTCTTGGTGAATCTAGTACTAATTTCTTCATCCTTTTTCCATCCTCCAACCTACAAGTGATTGGCTTGAGGATTGCATAAAAGAACTTGGATGATTGGTGGATTTCCTTGTGGCTGAAAGCTTAACAAGGTGCTTTCGTTCTAGTTTGTGATTTTCATGCTAAGTGACCTTGTTCTCCTTCTTGGCTTGAGTTTCTTATGCATTTGGTCAATTTGTTTTGTGCTTAACTTAAATATTTCTATAATTTATCAAGTTGGCTGAAAGCTTCATGGTTGATGAATTAAAGTGTATTATTGTAAGTTATATTCTCTTCATTATTCCTACATGTTCTAAAGAGATTATTGTCTTTGTGATTATTTCATATTAAATACTTGTGAGTAACAAATTTTAGTACTTCTAAATCATCTCAAATTTTGAATAAATAATAATTTCTTTAAAAAGAGATTTCATTTGAGTTTATGTGATTTAAGATTTCATTTCAATTTGATCTTTGGGAAAACTCTAAGTCTCTTTCTAACAAGTGATTGGTTCAAGTTTCAAATTATTATTATGCTATATTTCAAATCATAAATTAAATCACCTTGATTTCAAGTTATCATATTCACATTAAATATTTTAAAGATTCAATTACATCATATATATAGATATATATATTCCAAGTTTAATTATTGTTCAAATTTAAATATCAATTAAAGTGAGCTACCTTTCATTCCTTTATTCACCTTAATATTATTGTACTTGGGTTGTGAGAGCAAAATTATTTTAAAATTGAGAGTTAGATCCTTCTTTCTCCATTTTCTTATTTTATTGTTGGGTTGTACTTGCTAGTTAAAGAAATTATGTTTTTGGGTTGTACTTGCCCATTAAGGAAAATATGTTATTGGGTTGTACTTGCCCATTAAGAAAAGTATGGTGTTGGGTTGTATTTGTGCATGAAGGAGAGTACAAGAGATTTTTTGTAATCTCATTTTTACTTAGTAGATTCCTAATTTGGGTTGCTAGGCGTGGATATTGCCTATTTTTTGGATTTGGCCGAAACATGTAAAAATGTCCATTTTTTTCTTTATTTTATGCACTTTACATTTATATACTATTTTTTTTATTGTTGTTTTATTTCTCTAAGGCATTATCATTAATGATTTAAGTTTTATAAAATTAAATATTCTAAAATTATTTTTTAAATACCTAATTCATCCCGCCTCTTGGCTGCCATAGCCTTTTATCACATTCTTATGAAAGATCAAAAAAATTTTGATTAGAGACATCCATTCATTAACTACTTAAGTGAGGGGAGGTTACTAGGTGACAAATCACTAGCAAATCAAATTAAGAAAAGTGCTTTTATTCATTAATCAATGATGTGTTGTACCATCGATCATTCGATCAAATGTGACTACATTGTTTAGCTAAACGAAGCTCATAAGATTATAACTAAAATACATTCTTGATTATGTGGTGCTCATGAATCAGGTTTAAAATGAAATTTAAAATTAAAAACTTAGATATTATTGGCCATTGATTCTAGATGACTACATGAAATTTGTACATCATTTTCATTAATGCGGAGTACATGGTGTAGTTTTACATTAGCCACCTAATATATTGCATCCAACAATTGCCTCTTGCCCTTTTGAGAATTGGGGTACTGATAACTTAAGGCCTATTAATCCTCTTTCATCAAATATCATTTTTTTTATATTAGCTGCAACTACTTATTTTTCCAAATGGGATGAGGTGATTTGATTAAGATAACTTAAATCATACCATGTACTTAAATTTTTCCAAGAAAAAATTGTATATTAATTTGGCATTCCTTATTGAATTATATCCTATAATGGCTCGACATTTAAGTCCACTCAGATAAATCATTTTATGGCCAATCTTAACATTGATTAGAGATATTTGATCATCTATTACCCAATGGAAAATGGATTGGCTAAAGCTTTTAATAAAACACTAACAGGAATTTTAAAGAAAGTTCTTAAAGAGAATAAACATCAAAGGAATGAAAGGTTGGTTGAAGTCTTATGGGCCTGTTGGACCACATATAGGACACCAACTCAATATCCACCCCTATTTTGGTTTATGCAACTAAAACTATTATTCTATTAGATGTAAAACTACCTTCTCTAAGGATCATAGTCAACAACCATATTATAATAGATCAAAATCATAAAATTCAATTGAATGAGCTTGAAAATCTTGAAGGAAAGCACATGAGAGCACATTAAGACCTTGACATTTACCAAATATGTATGGTTCAAGCTCATGATAAATTGGTCCATCCTTGAACTTTCTAAGTAGGAGGCTTGGTCATGGTTTTTAGAAGGCTAAATTTAGCTCTTCGCAGGATAGGCAAAAATTTTGAGCCAACATGGGAAGGGTCATTCATTATGGAGAAAGTCTATAAAAGAGGTTTTTACCAATTTATAACTTGTAATGGTGAACATCCAATGCCACATCTTAATGGATGTTACTTAAAGAAGTATTATGTATGAATTGTATCCCAATTTCAAAAAGATTGATAAAGCTATGTTTCATTATATTTTTATTTCTGTAATTTATTTAAGTTAAGAGATCAATTATTTGTGAAACACATTATGGAGAAAGTCTATAAAAGAGGTTCTTATCAGTTTATAACTTGTAATGGTGAACGTCCAATGCCTCATCTTAATGGATGTTACTTAAAGAAGTATTATGTATGAATTCTATCCTAATTTCAAAAAAGATCGATAAAGCTATGTTTCATTAAATTTTTATTTCTATAATTTCATGGAGTCAACAAATTGATTTTTTGTGAAATAAATGAATTTACTTTGAGCAAAATTTCTATATATAATATTCCTCTATATAGTTTTAAACAAAATTATTTTATTGATAATAACCTAATCTACTAAAGTTAAATTCCTTTAGTGATATCTTTCAAATCTTTTATAATAACATTTTAACTATTTAAGTTGGAATCAAGCCATTAAAGGCCCTTTTAGTAACTATCAAAATAAAACTAAGCTCTTAACCGGCATACTTTTCTAAAAAAATAAGGATAGGATTAAGTCACCAAGACTCTTCTTGTTAAATATCTAAGTTTTGATTAAGTCACCAAGACCCCTTCTTAGTAGTCATAATTTGAGGATTATGATTTAAGTCATCAAAACCTTTTTATTCATTTTAGTTATTTAAGTTGAATTAAGCCATTAAAGGCCCATACTTAATAACTATCAAAATAGGATTAAGTCCTTTAAAATACATGATTTTCAAGAAAATAAAGTTAGTATTAAGTCACGAAGACTCCTTCCAAGTAGTCAAAATTTGAGGATTAAGATTTAAGTCATCAATATTTTTTCCTCATTTTAGCTATTTAAGTTGAATCAATCCATTGAAGGAAAATTCTTAATAGCTATTAAAATAATAATAAATCATTTAACATGCATCCTTTTTTGAAAAATAAAGATAGCTTACTAACTAAATAGATAGGAGTAAGTCCCCTAGTGGCATCCTTCCCTAGTTGAAATCCATGTAGTTTAGCTAGGAGTAAGTATCCATAATAGCATCCTCTACAAATATCACCCCAAAACATGAGTGAGTATCTATAATGGTATCCTTTCTAAGAATGAAAACATTAAAGTTTACTTATAGATCCTATCTTTAGGTAGGTTAGTCATTTAGACTACCCCTTTGGCTACTCTCACATAGAAAGATATGACTCCCAATACTTTCTTCCAACGTTAGCTATGGAAAATTGATGAAAATTCAACTTTATTATAGTCAAGATAAGAATAAGTCTCTTAGAGGAATCTTTTATGGTTTTAACGACCATGTCAGAACTAAATTCTATGGTTAGTCTTGTCCGAATGATAACTCTATTCTTCTTAAAGACTAGTGAATCTAGTTTTTTCTAAGAATGAATCATTTTAAATCAAGACAACCTAAGTCATGTATATGCTTATCTTTCACAATCAAGCTTAAAATAAAATTTGAAATCAAAATGAGAATTAAATTCAAATCCCAAATTACAAACCAAATTCAAACATTTGCAAGCATCGTTGCTTGTCGTCTTCATAGGATCTATTGAGTAGTTTAATCAATGCCATTATGTGTAATGTGCTCTAGTTAGTCTAGCACACATATTGGGGATCCAGTTGTTGACCATATTTTTGGGTAAGGTTAACATCATGCATATTCTTAGTAATTAGGATTCTTAATCTTAGATTTGGAGCTTTCTATTTAGACACATAGGATACAATACTTAGTGACCGGTGTATAAACAAATCAAAATCATATAATAAATTAAATTAAATATAAAAGTAAATTTACAAGAATATCAAACTTAGCAACTTAAGGTGTATGCCTAGGCCATTCCAATTAATTCTTCTAGAACTTGATCTAACCAAATTAAATTATGGGAACCCTACCAAACTCTAAAACTTTGATATAAATATAAAAAAATATATTTAAATTAAAATCTAAATTTAATTGTGCTTAGACTAAGGTAGTTGGGTTGGTTGACCCAATTGACTCATTTTAGCTCAAAATCACCTAAGTTCAAGGAAATTCAAATAAAATCAAAATAAGTCAAAATAATTAAGACAAAAAGCATAGAATCAATGCACAAACTTAAATGAGTCTAAAACAAATTATGTGAGGTTAAAAATGGTCAAATAGGTCATTTGACCTCAAACCCACCTATGAGTACCATTATGTCAAAAGTTAACTCCTCAAATTCTACCAAATTAAGTCATCCTAAGGGCTCAAAATAATCAAATGAACATGTTTAAATATAAATTTAGACAAATCTAAATGCAATAAAGATTTAATTGGGTTGATTTGGCCACATAATCCAAATAAACCCAAATACACCTTATTGGGCCTAAATTCCAATTAAATTAAAAATAATTCAGATCAAATCCCTTCTAAGGCCTGCCCATGCTTGGTCCCTTGCTACCTTGACTTAACTCAAACCCCATGTTTAACCTTCCCATTACCTCATATGTCAGATAGAGTTTTATTCCCATGGTTGGTGACCTCCATTCAAAGCAAATGAAATAGCTCTCAGCCATTTATAAAAGGAGGGAAAGAAGCTAAATTGAGGGTTGTTGTAGATTCCATCAAATCTTCAAGTAGAATTAAGAACAAATGAATCATTTCCCTCTATTAGTCCTCTCTGATCATCCTTCACACAAAACTTTGGTGAGCGGTGGTGAGTGTTGCTCTGCAGGTTGAACTAGAGGGAGGTAAGCCATAAATTTTCTCCTAAAGCTTCGTCCAACCTTCTTGAATAATTTCAAAACATAAGGGAGTGCCGAGACTCCACTCCAATGAGGTATAGCCAAACTTGATCCCCATTTCAATTTAGTTTGGTCCTTTGTGAAATGAACTTGATGTTTAATAAGATTAAATCATATGGATTGATTTCAAATTATCTAATGATCATTTTGTAATCAAAATAACACATGTTGACCACATTTTTAATGAGGTTGATAACCCCCTTTTAAATCAAGGATTTGATCTAAGCACTAAGGATTTTTTGACCACAAGTAAGGTTGATAAGCACCCTAATCTTAGTAATTAGGACTCCAACCTTAGATTAAGAGTTTCCTAATTAGACACTTAGGATATTATAATTAATAACTAAGTGTACAACATAAACTAAAGTAGAAATAATAAATCAAAATAAAACTAAATATAAATCAAAATTAAACTAACAAGTTGACAGAATGTGCTGAATACTTAGGTTAGCCAAGTGGAGCCCATAGGACCAAATTTAAGCCAATTGGACATTGTGAGTCCAATCAAATCTAAATTCAATAAAATGTAATATAAATTTAAACCAACTAAGTCTAAATCAAAAACTAAAATTTATTAAGCTTAAATTGAGGCAATTGGCATAGTTGACCCAATTAACCCAATTTAGGCCCAAAAATCATGTAGGTCAACTAGAATCAAAATAAATTTAAATTAAATCAAACCAAAATCATTAAACCAATGTATGAACATAAAAAACATAAAACTAAATTTAGATGGGACATGAAATGGTTACGAGGTCGCTTTGACCTAAGTTGACCTCTATGGGCTCCACCAAGTCAAAGTCAAACTAAACAAAATTTGATGAGTTTAATTCATCCCAAAGGCTCAAAATTATCAAATTAATATAATGGAACTAAAAACAAAATAAATATGAATCCAATGATGACTCAAATAGGTTAATCGAGTTACTTAGTCTTGATGGAAAAAATTTGTGTCACCACAAAGAGTTTAGGAATTTCTTATTTGGATGATTAGATGTGTCATTAAGGAATAAACATATTATCTTGGAAGATAAACATGTTATCTTATAATGGATCCAATCATTTAATAAAATACTCCTAAGGCTAATAAGTCTTTAGTATACCAAAGATTTTTTTCTTGAACCACATGCATAGTAGAATAAGGTTTATTTTAAACTAGGTCCATGGTCCTTTATAGAGGCAAGCCCCTATAGTTAATTACATCTCAGGAAGGGTCTCATCGAGTAAATAATCTTGATTGAAGAAATAAGTTATTATTTCTAAAGATTTCTAAGTTGGTTTTCAAAGGACTGATATTTGGGATTTTCAATTGGGATTGATCTAAATTGGAAAGAGTTCTTTTGAAGGCCAAATGGGATAAAGTAGGAAATTCCTTTTGATATTGGGATGCCTAGTAGGCATTTCAACTATCCAAATATTAGGCTTTAAATTTTAAAATTTTATTAGATTTTGAATTGAAATTTTCTTAGAAGTATAGGCTTAGATTTTAATAGAACATGATTATAGAAATGCCTAGAGTTGAAGCCTTATTTCTAAGAAGGATGCTTTAGAGCCTAGTCTGCAATTGCTTCAACCACATGTTAGATGCTTAACTTAATTTGGGAATTATTATTCCATTCCTCTCACTTAAGAGAACTAACCTATCCCAAACTCTTCTGGACTAACAACCCGCCTAGAGAAGGCTGCCAGCTAACACCACCTAAATAGATTTTAAATTCATGATTTCAAGTTTTATGAATGCAAGATGGCTAGGCTATTATATTTTTAAGAAAGGAATCTATGAACATAGTGCAGGGTATGAAATGCATCTAACTGATGCACATCATTCGGATTGTTATAACTTTTGACTCGTTAATCATTTTAGGCCATGGGTATGAAACTTTTCCTACATGGTATGCAATTAGAAGAATGTTATGGACCAAATCAATAAGAGAAGGTAGGCTTTCCTAAGAAGGTGATCATCCTCATACGTAAAATGCCCCTTATGTGTAATGGGAGAAGTTTTCTAATTCAAGGATTGAAGCAATATTATTGCATGATTTTCAAGAGAAAAATAGTTTTTAATTTATTTTAAGTTATTCCCTAGGGCTTTATTTATATTTAGTTTTGAATTATATTATTTTATGTTTGAATTGATTAAGTTTAATTGGGTAGAAAATTTATTTTTCCCCTATGAGCCTTAGACATTCATCATAGAAAAGCACAACATAGAAAGACACCTACAAAAGCTGCTTGATTCTATTGTGCACCCAAAATAAATCAAACTAATTTAAATCTATAAAATAAGACAATGCAGTCAGGTACTTCTATAAACCATGGACAAAAAAATGGGCAACCAAGCTCTGCCCATATAGAACCTGGCCTAGAACTATAAGTCTAGATCTATGGGTCATTATTCTAGGATCGTCTCTTTCTTCAGGGACTTCTATTGGGCTTCATAGAGGACCTCTATACCATCTCCAAATATAGTCAGCTCCTATTAATCCTAGTCCACATATATCTTAATCTAATTCTAAGCTCAAATTTATATTTTTAAATTCAAAAATTAATCCTAAGCCATTCAAAACAAATGTTAGAAAATGCAAACAACACACAATAGTTATAAGTTTTAAACATACGGGCTTAGCATTAGTTGCTTTACAATCCCACCTATCCTATGAACTATGCTAAGTGACATTTCAGCACCTGGAAGCAAACATCAATTCTATAATTTTTATTTATGATTACAATCCCTTTAACGTAGTCCCCTACAAGATAATGTTAGTTCTAGAAATAATCTACCATCTAGACTCAATCCTAGCCATCTAGTTTAAAAAAGTACACCACAAAATGATAGCAATAATTTTCATCATATCATCAAAAAAAATCATAAAAATTCACAGAATGTCCTAACCTAAGTCTAGGATCCATTACCTATAATGCTAGCGTGTGAAGAAATGGGTTTGTGTGGAAGATGTTGTTAGGCTTTATGATTTTAATTTTAGTTCCTTAGTTTTGAATGTTGGCTTATTTACCTTTGGATGATTTCAATTCAAATTATTTAATGATTTTTATCATCATTTTAGGTACATTTTATTATGTTTAACTTAAGTTAAGTTATCAAGAATGAAGAATACAATAGTTTCTATTTTAAATGGATCCTATTCCATTCAACATCCTAAATCCTAATAGGATCTTTATTTTAAGGTAAAGATTCTTCCTAAAAATTTAATTAATATCTTAAGTATTTTGGTTGAATTTTAATTTAGAGGATTAATTTAATTTATTTCATTTTGTTTTATATTTGTTTATTAATAATATTATGATTTTGGTTTGAATTAAGTCATTGTAATTATTACTATGATTTAATTTGATTTTTTTCTTTAAGTTAATCCAATTATCATTATGATTTAGGTTTTTTTATTTAAAATTATGATATTGATATTTATTAGTTATCCCTTTAGTTTGATTTACTTTATATGTTTTCTTAGTTGATTATGATGACTTATATCTTGTATTTAGTTCATCTTTGATTTAATATTATGTTTGTTTATTGAATTTACTGTAGTTGATTCAAGGTAAAACTTAAGTGTAGGTATTTTTCTTTATTCAAGTCAAGTTAATTTCATTTTCATTAATGCAAAAATGTTGGAGTTAATTTCATTTGTTTATTTTCATTATTGTTCGTTAACCTAAATAAATTTATATATTCTATTTAGTGTGTTTGAGATTATTCAATTTATTACATTTCACTTTTATAACTTATTTATATTAATGATTCTGTCATTATGGAATAGTTATAAATTATTTTATTTAATGATTCCAAATTGTACATTATGAAAGGATTCCATTTATCTTAATTACTTTAGAACAAAAGGAATGATCTTTATGTCTTTTGAAAAGAACATTTATTTTGTTATTTGGAAGTTTCAATTCACTCTAGCTAATGGTTTTTTAGATAACCTTTTATATTCACATTTTGTTTTCTTATGTAAATGATATTAATGTATTTATGTATTGACACCTTATATATTTTAGAAAATAATGATCTTTTATATTTCAGTTTATAAAATGAAATTATTATGATTTAAAGACTTATCATAATTAAATATGGTTTAAGTTTCATATTTACTTTTGTTATGGTCTTTAATTTAGAGTTACTTGAAATCTATTGTTTTCAGTTAACTTAGATATTTTATTAAAGTGTTTTGATGTTAACTATCATGTTTTAAATTTGTATTATGAATTATAATTTTTGTAAAATTTTTGATTTAATATTTTATTCTAAATTGACCTAGAGACTTGGAAATTTAAATACTCCTAATCCAGAGGTCAAATGAATCTAAATTTTTATAACAACTAGGTTTTCTTGCTATTTAATTTCCTTAAAGTTCACTTTGATCATATATGTGATTAAGAAGTAATTATGGTTTTAATTATTTCAATAAAACCTAAATTAGGCTTAATTTAATGAAAATTCTTTAAGGGTTTCATTTTTCCTTGAAACCCATCTGTAATATGCATCCAAAGAGGGTTCATTTATTATTTTTGTTGATTAATTTATTACATTTCATTTAAGTTCAACTTTATTAAATGAATTAATTAATTCAATTAATAAATTAAGCCATTTTATGAATTATTATGTTCTTACGAGTTTTAATGGTTTATTTATGATCATAAGAGTATATTAAGATGTTTTGAATCATTTTGATCAATTTCCATCATTTTTTTAATTTATTAAATAATTAATTTCATGAAATTAAGGTTTAGGGCTTAAAATTTCCAATATTAAGATTCACTACTCAATAAATTAATAGCCAAATTGATCAACCTAATAAATAAACTAATAAAACTAATAAAATTAACAATAACGAAGCTGATAACTAATAACTAATAATAATAAATAATAAATAATAAATAATAATAATAATAACTAAAACTAATAATAATAAAACTAAAAATAAAACTAATAACTAACAAATAACTAACTAATAATAATAACTAAATAATAATAAAACTAATAACTAATAAACCTAATAATAACTAATAACTAATAACTAATAACTAAATAATGAAAAAACTAATAATAATAACTAACTAATAATAAAACTAATAAAACTAATAACTAATAAACTAAACTAAATAGCTAACTAATAATAATAACTAATAACTAATAAAACTATTAAAAATTAATAAACTAATTTTAACTAAGAATAATAATAAAATAACTAATAAACTAACTAATAATAATAAACTAAATAACTAAACTAATAACTAATAAAACTAACTAAACTAATTAATAATAAAACCTTAAAAACTAATAAATGAATAAACTAATAAGCTAAAACTAATAATAATAATAATAACTAAACTAAATAATTAATAATAACTAATAATAACTAATAAAAACTAAACTAATAAATAACAATAAATCTAAAAATTCATAACTAAACTAATAATTATATAAATAATAACTAATAACTAACTAACTAATAAACTAAAAGCTAAACTAATAACTAATAATAATTAATAACAACTAATAATAACTAATAACTATAATAATAACTAAATAATAAAACAAATAAGAAAACAAAATAAAAAACTAAAATAACTAATAATAAACCTAATAGGACTAAATAACTAAACTAACTAAAAACCTAATAAGCTAATAATTAAATAAACTAATAAACTAATTAATAAACTAACTGGTAAATAACTAACTAATAAAAACTAATAAAACTAATAAATAAATAAACTAATAAAACTAATAACTAATAAAATTAATGACCTAAAAATAACTATTAAATTAAACTAATAAACCTAATAAATTAATAATTAATACTACTAATAATAATAATAATAATATAATAATAATAATAATAATAATAATAATAATAATAATAAACTAATAATACTAATAAACTAACCTTGAATTGGGTCAAACCTCATATCATGATCAACAATCATCCTAAGGATCCTTGAATTGGGTCAAGCAATCAACGGTCCTTTGACCAAGTCAACCTTAACCCAAATGAAACCTAAACAAGCTAAAACCCACCATATGCCAAATTGATTGAAACCATTGACTCAAACCCACTCATAATCAATCAACATGATCACCCCAATTGAGCCAAACCATATCAATTGACCTTTTGACCTAAGTTGACTTAGTTTGACCCAATTAGGTAGTTGATCACCTTAGATGATTGTTGATCATGATATGAGGTTCCAATTGATGGGGACTCATATCGCTAAGAGTGGTGTACTACTGCTGTTTTAGTCGTATAGCGACATATCTAAGGTGCCATTTTGTCAGGAAGAATGCTGAGGACTCACATCCTCCCCATAGAAGGCGATTGAGCTATTTGTCTTCCGCTCGATAGGTGTTATCCGATTTAGAGCCACTGCAGACTGAATGCCACTAGGGGACTTATATTAACTCAAAAGAAGTCAAGAGGAAAGGAGCCTCTTGGGGAGTTATCCTAAACCTCAAAATATACTAGACCTAGTTAGAGCATGATGGATAGTTCAAGAAGAAAGCACGAGGACTCACATATTTTTAAATGAAGTCAACATGAGGTAGCTTTCTGGCTGGGTAGTGATGAATACCATTCTAACAAGGCACTCTTAGGTGTTGTAATGATCAAGTTAGGAAGCTGACTCATATCCTCCAACAATTGACCACTTGGGTGACATACTTGCGAGGTAGCATGTAGACCTGACCTAGAACAGTTAATGAGTGAGTGCCACAGAGGGTTTGCTCCCACATCAAGTAGCTCGAGATAAAAGATTTGTGTTTATTATGTGCATGTGTTAAAAGGAATAGGACACCTCTGGGGGACTCTTACACCTACCTTAAAACACGCTAAGGAATTATGAAATGATGTCACAGATGGCAACAAGAATTCCCACCAAGAAAGGATGCCACTTAGGTTATCTCACACCAAACTTAGTTATGTTAATCAAAATAGGATACCTCTCGGGTTATCTTACACCTATTCAGCATCGAGAGATTGTGTTTATGTTGTGAAAGAGGGATAGGATGCCACTAGGGGACTCTTACACCTACCCTAAACACATCATGGTGAATTCGCAAGACAAGCAAATAACACTTCAAAAGAAGAGAAGATTTGATGAATGGAATCAAATTTTGTTTTTTTAATTAATGATATGTTTTTAAATAAGTGTTGTTTCATGGGTAATATTTCTTTAGATAGAGCCCATTAATCTGAAGCATAAGGTGTTCTCTTTTACAATCAATAAGCTAATAAGATCCTCCTTGTTAAGCCTTCTCTATGACATATGGGCCTTCCCAAGTGGGTTAAAACTTGCCTCCCATCTTTTAATGGGCAACAATTGGTCTCCTTAGGACTAACACAAGTTCTCCTACTCAGAAAGACTTGGGGCAGACCAGCTTGTTGTGAGCTTGAGTCATCTTGGCCTTATACAAGTTGAGGTTCTGGCACACCCGTAGGTGACTCTCCTCTAAACCTTTTGCTCTTCTAATCGCAACTTTGCATTCTACTCTATAGTGATCTTGTTACCAGTGTTATCCTTAGTGATGGGAGTTGAACTTCTAAAGGAAGAATAGTTTCAGATCCATACACTAAGGAAAATGGGGTAGAGTTAGAGTTTAGAATGTGGTGCGGTAAAAAGCTTCAACCAACTGCTTGTTCCACTGTCATTTGTTCTCATCAAGAGACTTCTTCAGTATCTAGATGAGAGTTTTGTTGAATGCTTATGCTAAACCATTAGCTTTAAGTAGTAGATGGTGGAGTATCTCCAATCTATACCATATCTTCTAGCAAAACTATTGATCTTCATGCTTTTGAATGTACTATTATCGGATATAATTCATCGAGGCACCCTGAACCTATATAATATATGGTTCCTGAAAAACTGAAGCACATGGTCAGCTATGACTTCTCTGAGTGGGATGGATTTCACCCACTTAGAAAGTAGTTGGTAGCAGTTAAGATGAGCGATGCCCTTGGAGGAAGGAGGATCGATCATTACAATATCGATAACACTCAAATGGCCATGAAGCCAAAGTAGGTGTAGAATGTTGGGTTGTTGGTGGAGGACCACACCATGCACCTGACATTGATGGCATCTCCTAACTACATCCATGCAATTTGTGATCATAGAAGGCCAGGAATATCCAAGTCTTTTGATATTCATCTTCATCTTTAGGCTAGATTGATGGGCTCTGTGTAAATCTAAGTGTACATCAATTATAATGTCATGGTCTTCATGTTTGTCCAACCAACGTAACCACATTTGATCAAAGGAGAGAGATCTCTGTTTCACTTGATGGACTTGTGACTTTTCTTGAAATAGTTTGCCAGTGTTCAAATAGTCTATGAACGGTTACCTCCAATCCATCTCCTTATCCATTTTAGCAACGACAACCTCCCCTTTAAGAGAAAGTCTCTCGATGAGTTCAAAATCAATAAGGGATAGGACTTGTCTATTTTAGACCCTTATTGAAATGGACTTATCTTTGAATTCTTTGGCAAGTTTAGCCAAGGCATCTGCTACTGTGATCTCTACTCAAGGAACCTTGTAGATGGTGACTTCAGGAATTTGGGCCAACAGCTTCATGGTATACTCATGGTAATGATGAAGTTCGTGTTTAAGGACCTAGTAGGACCTAAAAATCTAGTTGATGACCAATTGAGAATCCCCAAAGATGTTGATGCTCTTGACACTGATAGTGATGGATAACTCCAAACATACAATCAAATCCTCATACTCAGCTTCATTGTTGGTGCAAGGGTTGGAAAGATAGTGTGAGAATCTCATCACATTACAATTTGGAGTTAGAAGAACTATTATTACCCTTGCCTTTCCTGGGAGAATAGATCATGATGCTTCACCTTTAATAAAAGAAGTAGCACCATCAACTGTGTCATGAGGTATTGTAGTGGATTGGTTCGAGATATTAAGTTCACATTATGAGAAAGCATATAGTGTGGTAGCTTCTAAGATGCAAAGATCAAAACTATTCAATATTTCTCAATAGGTGGATAGTTTGCTTCAGCAAGGATTAGACAACGACTAAGGTAGTATAGAGCACTTTCCTTCCCCACGTCATTGGCCCAGGCTATGAGCAGGAAGTCATCCAATGCAACATTATAAAGGATCAGTGGCTTGCTCTGAATAGGGGTTGCTAGAATTGGTGGCTTCACCAAGTACTATTTGATGCTCTGAATGTGTGCTGGAACTTATCATCCCACTTGAACTTGGCATCCTTTTTGACAAGTGCTAATAATGGTTTGCATCTCCCCGATATGTTTGAGATAAAGCATCTTAGATCTACAAGCCATCCTTGAAAGGATCTGAGTTGAGTTAAACTTTTAGGAGGTGGAATTGCTAAGATAGCTTTAATCTTTTCAAGATCTATTTCTATTTCCAGTGTCAGACAATAAACCCAAGGAATTTCCCGGGTGACTCAATGCACACTTCAAGGGATTCATTTTGAGGTTATATTATCTTAACCATTCAAAAAACTACTCTCAAGAGGTGGTCTTCATTTTCGATCTTGACTACTAGATCATCAACATAGCACTTAACCTGATGATGGATGAGTTCATTAAATATTTGAGTCCCGTTGGTATGTAGTACCAGTATTTTTAAGGCTAAAAGAAATGACCTTATAATAGAAGATTCTGATCAGGGTTCAAAAAGTAGTGTTTCTCTCATCTTCAAGAGACATCTTGATTTGGTTATAGCCAGATGATCCATCCATGAAAGAAAAGACTGAATGAGATGAGGCAATGTCCACCATTAACTTTGATAAAGGAAGAGGAAACTCATCCTTAGGACATGCCTTGTTTAAGTCCCTAAAATTGATGCATATGCGAATTTGACCATTCTTCTTCTTAACTAGGATGACACAAGCTAACTAGGTAAGATATTTTTCTTCCCTAATGAAATCAGCATCGATCAATTTCTTGACTTCAAAAATGACATGTAGTTAAATTTCTAATTGCATGCGTCTAGGAGCTTGCTTAATAGGGGTAACATTAGGGTCTATTTCTAGCTTGTGGACTACTACGTTAGGAGATAATCTGGCCTTTTTTCCATAACTCCATGTGAAGCAATCTATAAACTTAATCAATAGCATAACTATGTCATTGGTTTCTTCTTCATTCAATAACAAATTGATGTATGTCGGGCGAGAATTTTCTTCTTTCTTGAGATTGATTTCTTCAAGCTTATCGATTGTTGAATGAATCTTCTCTTCAAATTTTGGCGGGGCCTCTTTAACTTGAAGATCATCTGGATCATCTAATGTTTCTAAACACACATTCTTATAAGAGTTTGGGATGTGTGAGAAGAAACTATTGAAATCCAAATGGTTGGTAACAATGAGGCAATAATCTTCATCATCGACAGGACCCACTGTACTGAATCCTAGTCCTTCTTTGGATTGTGCTTTCTTGCGTATGTTCTTCCATAGATTTTCAAAGTATTATGACCTATGCTTGGACCATGTGTGAGGAACTAAACCTTTCTGTATAAGATTTTGAACACAAGGTGAGTAAAAGTTAAAAGGTAATTTCATTAATTCTTTAAAAGTATCTTCCTCAAGTCCTACATCAAGCTTTGGACTTGAGGATGATGAACCCAAAAAGAAACTCTTCTTCTTCATGTCACTGGAAGACATAGGGACTTCCTTAACTACTAAACCTTCAACTTTCTGAGATGTAAGTGAGGTTAGAGCTAAGGTTCCCAACTTCTGTCTAATAGTTTCACATAAACCAGATTCAAATACTTTGCTTTGCTTAGAGGCCTGGTCTTTGTTTCTGGCTGGATGAAAAGTCACCTCCAATGGAACCCGTTGAGAGGGGTTGGCTAGTATACTAATCACATTAGACTCATCCTCTAAGCTAGATTCCAAGACTATATGAATAGTAGGGGTACTCCTATGAACTGGAACATGACCTTTATTGGTTGAAGGGAAACTAGGGGGTCTCCCACCTTTGGATCTGCCTCTATTTCTGCCTTTACTTCTACCTGGTAGAGGTTGAGCCATCCTGCCCACATGTCCATATGATGGAATGAACTGTGGGTGGAATGTGATATGTGGGTCCACTTGTTCTTCAATTCCCCTTTCTTGCTCAATTGGACTTTTATTTTTCTTTTCATTTTATTTTATCTTTTCTTTTGCTTCATTTTCTTTTGCTTATATATTTGCATTTGAATTTTATCCAAGTTGATGAGAAAGGGTGTTTTGAGAAAGATAGTAGGTTGCATCCTCATAGATCTCAATCTCTCTAACAAAAAATGGCTTTTCGTCCCCGTTGACACGGTACTCAATTCCATCTTTTCTGAACTTGATCAATGATGAAGGTAGATTGGAATGATCTTATTTTGATGTATCCAAGGCCTACCAAGAAAAGAAGTGAATGAAGTTTTTGAATCATTGATGTAGAACTTAGGGTGTTCTAGTCACCATCTCCAATGGTAACACTATAGATCCAGTTACATGTGCTACACTTGCTAAATTTGAATCTAACATTATCATATGTCCTTGGAGTGTTGAGATGTCGATCTTCAAATAGGTAAGGGTCTTTAAACTCATAATGTTCATCGATGGTAGGGTGCTAGCCCGCACTGGGGCAACATGGGCAACTCTAGGATGAACAGCAACTGAAGTTGGTACTGTCGATATTACTAGAACTGTAATAGTTGAAGTCTATGGTACTACCATAGCTTTCCTCTTCAGTGAGGAGACATCCAAATCAGAAGGTAAGTCTATCCTGATGATTCTGCCCCGTCACCTTCATCTTGCTGACTTTGGTGAGGGTAATGCCCTCACAAGTGATCTTGGCCCCCTCAAATCCTCGGCCAAAGTGAATCAAGTGGGTGTGGTATAGATGGGGGAAGTTAGCTTAATCTAAAGTTAGATCCATATCATGAGGGAAGGTGAAGACAAATTTTTGGGAACCAGCCATATCAGCCTAGTAAGCGGCCATGCGCATTGGTAGAAAAATCTACAATGAGCAATGAACTTGTATCAATTTTCTATCTCCATAGAATTTGAATTTTGAATTTTGAAGATTTGAACCCACATCCAACAACTTGGAAGTGTTAAGTGGGGTTCAAATTGATTTAAGAAGATTGATTGAAAGAGGAATTTGAATATGAATCCAAACTTCAACAAATTTAGGTATGTTGAAATATGGATTCAAAATTTTTGATAGGATGCTTCCATAGGTTCATTGATCTTTTGAATTTGATTTTTTGTGATTTTGTGGACCCTTTCCTTTAACAAATTCGGGTATGATAAAGTAAGGGTCAAATGATTTTTTTTTTTTTTGATTTCGAATTTCCATTTGTGAATTTTATTTTGATTTTGAAAATTTTGGAATTCTTACTTAGTAAATTTAGGTATGCTTAGTGAAGAATCCAAGTGTCTTTTGTTTAATTTTTAAAAATAGGATTCATAGCAAATTTAGGTATGCTAAGAAAATCCTATGTTTCATTTGTTTGGAATGTTTTGATTTTTGAAAAGGGTAGAACCCTTAGCAAATTTGGTATGCTAAGGGGATCCTAAGGTGCTTCATTTTGTTTTTGATGTGTTTTGAAAGTGGAAATCTAACTTTAGCAAATTTGGTATGCTAAAGGTGAAATCCCACTTGGTTTTATGAAATGGAAATTTCTTTTCACTTAGCAAATTTGAGTATGCTAATTGAAAATCCAAATGGTGTGTTTAAAATTTTGATTTTATTTTTGGTTCTGAAAATGGAAACTTCTCCTTAGCAAATTGGTATGCTAAGGAAAGCATTTTTCAAAGTTGTTTGAGATATATTTGTTTTGATTTTGGAAACTTCACTTAGCAAATGCTAGGTGAGGTTCCAAAATATGTTTTGAAAAATGTTTGATTTTGGATTTGGAAACTTCACATAGGGTATCTTAAATGAAGTTCCAAATATTCTTTGAAAATTTTGAAATATGATTGTTGATTTGATTTTGGATTTAGAAAGTTCACTTAACAAATTTGGGTATGTTAAGTTTTAATTCCAAAATGTTGTTTGAAATTTTTTTTATTTTTGATTTTGGACTTGGAAACTTTACTTAACTAATTTGGGTATGTTAAAAGAAGTTCCAAATGTTGTTTAAAATTTTTTAAAATATGATTGTTGATTTTTTTTATTTTTGGATTTGGAAACTTCACATAGAAAATTTGAGTATGCTAAGTGAGGTTCAAAATGTATGTTTGAAAATTTTTTGAAATATGATTGTTGGAATTTTAATTTTAAAAGGGACCTCCACTCAACAAATTTAGGTATTATGGAGATCAATTTTATTTTGAAATATGAAATTTTTGTGTGTGATTGTTACTTTTGAAGAGAGGAATTCCATCTTTAAAACATATGTGAGATATTTTTTAAGTGGGATTTCTAAAAGATATTTTATTTTTAGTTAGAATAAAATCTTCATTTAATAAACTTAAGTATATTAAATGATGATGTCATGTGCATTTTGAAAATTTTGATTTTACAAATGAACTTTCTATTCAATAAGTGTGAGTGTATTGAATACAAAATTCATGTATGGTTTTGAAAATTTTATGATTATGATTGTGATTTTGAAATAGATGATTGTTCATTTATTTTGAAAATGAAATCTTCATCAAAGTGAATTGAAGGAAGATGTTCATTTGTACTTTCAAAAAAATATTACTAATTTTATTTTTGAAAATCCCTACAGGTAACAATTATGGGAATTGTTAAATGAAAGTGACAAAATTTTGTGGAAAATATTTTTTTAGTAAGTGCATTTTTGAAAGGTGCTTTTGAAAAAGCAAAGTTCTTTATGGAAGATTTATTATTTTAGGATGAACCATTTCTTATCATGAAAATGATAAGGAGGAAGTCTTAAAGATGTTTCTTTTTATTTAGATCTTTTCATTTTACCCATTGAACCCACAGGGGTTTTAAGACCAATAAGTAATGCAGTCCTAAAACTTAAAGATGTTAGCTAACTCAACTCAAGAATGAAATGAGCTAAGTGCCAATAAAAAGAAGGATAGTCTCGGATTCATATCAAAGTATAAAACCACTATCGATACTCAAAGATAATGATCATTTACCAAAGATGGAGAGAGGAACCATCCCAGGAGTGAGAAAAATCTATGGTTAAAATTTCTATAGGGGTCAGTCTATCAAATATGTTGGTGAGAAATGAAAGAGGACATGACCCTTATTGAAATTCATCTTTTTTTGGGATGCCACGCATGTAGATGTACTTATTTGGGTGATCAAGAACATCATCAAGGTATAGTGTACTATCTTGAAGGTAAGTCACTACCCTTTAATGGACCTAATCATCTCAGGACTCCAGGATGGGGTGGTGCATGTAGATTCTTCCCCTACTTTACATGTAAAAGTAAAGTAGGATTTATTTAAAATTGGGTTCGTTAAGTTCCCTACAGGGGCAAGCCCTCATAGTTAATTACATCCTAAGGGATGGGCTCCCTTAGGAAAACTCTCGATTTAGGTAAATGATCGTTGTATCTGAATATTTCAATAGGAAAGGACTATCAATCGATTGGTTTATGTTTAAAGATCAAAATGGGATTGGTCAAAAGTAGGAGTTTTTATCGAAGCTAAAATAAGAGAAAAGTAGGAGATGCCACGATGCTAGGAAACTAACGAGCATCTCAAACTATCATATAGTTGGGCTTTACATTTTTGAAATTGATTTAGTTTATTTGAGTTGCATTTTCATTAGAATTTTAGGACTTAAGATTCCTTAACACAAGATTAAGGAAATGCCTAAGAGGTGAGGAATTATGCTTATAAAGTGAGAAGCAACCTTAGAACCTAAATCTAGGGAGCTTTGGCGAGGGCCAGAAGCACAACCTAAATCTAAGGTGAATAGTCGATGATTGGTTTTCTTCCACAAGAGAGGACAAACCACTCGATACTGTGGACATACAATTGCCTAGGGGTGGCCGCCAACTAACTCCACCTATGATTTTAAATACTTGTAGGCAAGTTATTATACTTATGCAAGATAGCTAGGCCGTTATTATTTAGAAAGAGACTATGTCCTTAAACTCACAAAGAGACTAGATCATGTTAAGGGACATTCTTTAAATGACCTAAATCGAATGCAATTTCAAATTTCATTTTATTTTCATTTTTGGACAAATATTTTGGCTCAGGCTAATAGGATTTTTTATGGCTAATGCAAGAAAAGATTATTGACCAAAATCGTGAGAAGGGAGGAGTGAGTTTCCACCACGCTCTCTCAAGCGAGCCGTTTCTGAAAGGAGGAAGCCCTCCATTCAAGAGTGAAATAAGATGCATTTGTCCATGATATTACAAATAAAATTCTCATTCAGCTAAGGGGTTTCTAATTCTTTTATCTTGATTTTAAACCTATGCTTTAAGTGAGGTTATGAGTTGTTTAATTTGAATTTGAATTGTTAAGTTGGGTAAAAGATTTATTTTTTTCTAAAGAGCCCGATCCACATATAGGCCATACATAAAGCAAAGAAGAAACTAGGAAAATCATGCCACTTAATGCAAAAATCTAAACAAATCATCAATCAATTTATAAAGCTAATCATAAAAGAATAAATGATTTATGTGGCAACACTACAAACCAAAATATCAAATATGGGTAGCCAAGCTCTCTACCCTTATAACCTAGATTATAAATGAATCAAATTACAATTTAAGCAAGAATTTATTTATTATTATGGGGTCTTCAAGCTTTATTCTTCTTTCTTCCTTCTTCTTCTTTCTTCTTTCTTATTCTTTTTCTTTCTTTGGTTCCTTCTTTTGGATGAATGGAAGGTGGATGCTCCAAGGCTTCACATGGTGCATAAGATAGGATCTTAGGACCAATGCTTATCCTAATCCCCATACAATTCATTTAAAATCTTAATTATACAAATTTATACATGAAAAGAAAAGTGGAAATCTAACTAACACCTGCAAAACAAAGGTTAGCTAAAACATACCACACAAATCTCAAGAATGTATATTAGACTTATCACCCAAAACGTGACTAAGTTCACCTATGGATTATGCTTGGTATAAAGCACTGCAAGCAAAAGCATTTATATTTTTATTTATGATAGCGCCCTTTAAGCACAATTTCCTATAGAAAGAATAGATAGACTAAGCACATCCTACCATTCATTCTATGAGCATACACCCTAACATCCAGTCTAAAATATATATCACAAAATAAAACATAACATCAAACCATGCACTGACCTAACCTAAGGCTAGAAGTGGTGACTTAGGCTAATGTGTGCACTTTGAAGGTTTGTGTGGTATGCTTAGTTATGGCTTTAAGTTCAAATTTTCTAAGTGTGAAGAACATGTTCAACATAGAAGAGAGTTTCATTTAAGTTGTTTAAGTGTTTGGGTTGTATTTATTTCATGTTTGATTTGGTTTAAGTGGATCCTACAATTAATTTAAGTTATGAAGATAGGGAAAGAGAAGAGAACCTCTCTTTCCTTCCCTAACCTAAGTAATTTCTAAAGTAGATTCACATTTTATTTTCATTTAGGAGAATGTTTTGATTACATATTTTGATTAATCCTACATTTAGATAATACTCTAAACAAACCTATTCATGAAAGGAATATTAAGATTAAATAAAATGAATCAAAACTCACATAACACACATTACTTCATTTTTTCCCAACATATATAACATGCAGATGGACAGACTCTAAGAATATCTATACATGCAAATGAAAGTATTTAACACACTTAATGATGCATGCTATGTAATCAATTTAAGGAAGTTTAAAAGTTGAATATGCATGATTTTTTCTTAAGTAAAGAAGGGTTTTCCTTATGCAAATTTTCACATACATACATGAAAGTAAGATAGGCATAAGTGAGTGGTGCCATTAGAGGTGTAAGGTACAAGACCTACTTAGGGCTACTTAAGCCCCAATCTCAAGGTTGTCCAGACTAATATACCACTTTCCTTAAATATAAATATGTATATAAAAGAAATAAAATAGAAAAGGAAAATGCAAAAGTTGTTTAATGGATTCATTTTATCTTATGCAATTTATGCATGCAAGTATAGGTACCCTTCTTAGTGATAGCAAAGGAATGAATAGGGTATAGAATTAAGTAAGTGTTGGGTTCTTTTCAAATGAACCCTATATCTTACCAACTACTATTCAAAACTATGTTAACATAAGAAAGAAAGAAAACCTATAATAAGCATGACTTTATAATCTATCACATGCAAACTTATAATTAAGGCATAAGTAGAACACTTTCAAATTTGGTATTTGACTTATGTATTTTGAAAATAATTTGTATTTAGTAGTGATAATAGCCACTCATATTTCGCTTTAGCCAACACATGCAAATTTGACATAAAGTAAATAATTTCATTTTAAAATTTGAATTTCAAAATTATGAATACATGAAATCACATGGCATATAACTTAACATGTTGGGGAAAAGATTCAAAGTAATGAAAACATGTAAAAAAACTCACTTCACTTAAATTCTAAAGAAATTCCTATAGAATAAGAAAATTTAGAATAAATCAAAGTGAATTTCATAGTAATTTTTGTTTAGTTTGAAATTTAATTTAATTTTGAAAAGGTGAGATGAGTTTTGTTATTAACCCTACCACATGTGTTTGACATTTTGTTTAATTTTTAGGTAATTAGATCCATTTTTATGTGTTGATTAGGTTAAGGTATGAATTAAGTAGCTTAAACCTTATCTACACCACCTTACAAGAATCAACTAGATAATTATGAGCCAATGGGATGACATAAAACAAGGAATTTAAATTTGTATTGCACCTAATAATGAAAGGCCTAATCCAATTTGGCTCATAATTAAAAGTTAATTAAGCTAGAGGTTTAGCTTAAGTAATTTCAAAACACCCTTTCACACATGTGGATTGGGTTTTGATTTCCTTAATTGAAATTAGGCTATTAAACACGCAAGCATCTAAAGTAGATTAATTAAGTTGAGACTTTTTTTGAATTTTTATAAATTGATTAAGGGAATAATTAATGAATTAAACCTTAATTAAGAGGATATTATGGAGAGAGAGGGGGTTTAGGCAATAGCTTAGGAAAAATGCCCCAAAAATATTCTATAAATCTCTACTCATTGGATCTAACCTTAATCAACCCTAATCATAGGTTAAAAAACTAATCATATCCTAATTATGCTTAATTACATAAGAAGGGTAATTAAGGAAACCATATGCAATTACTCTAATCAAGGCCTCAATAAATCCTAAAATGATTAGGGGAGCGAAGTCATCCCCTAAAACTTACCCAAGAAATTTGGGTATTAATCAGAATCCTAATTAAAAAGTAGTTAGCAAAATACACTTTCCAATAAAAGCCAAATTCAGAGAAAAGCAAAACTCAAAACTCATCAAAATTAATTTTAAAATGTTTTAAGTTTAATTATCTATCCATTTAATTTTATTTCAGATTTTTCTAAATTTTCTAGCAAGAGTTATGAATTTTTGAAGTTCTCTCTATGAATTATGAATTAATTAATTCATTTTATTAATCCCTAACTAATCCCTTGCTCACGGCGCGACGCGTGGCGGTGGGGGTCAGCGCCCTTTACACGTGTCCCACCATGAGGGGGTCACTTAACTTGTCGTTTCATGGATGGCGGTGATGGTACACATGCTTCCTCTCCCGTCATCAAAGATTAGATGACTAGGATCTCCTCTATCTAATATTTTACAAAGGATAAACATATATCTAAATGTGTTAAATAATCTTAGCCGTCCATAAAATGCATGGATGGATGGTATCATCCAAGTTCTTTCTCTTGATCAATAGAGATCGTCCATGATCAAGTGGAAGATCCAAGATAGATCTAGCATTGAATCAAACTAAATTCAACCCACATCATCTAAAGATAGAGAGCGACAAATCCAATAGACAAAAATCAATGGGGTAAAATTTCTTTCACAAAGCTCCACACCACATTGAGGTTAGTGATCAAAAAATTCCATACCTTGCTGGAGGTGATCATCGATGCTCTATTCCTTGGAGACACTTAGTTTGGTTAGGAAGCCTTAAGTATGGGCACTTGAGGTTGAGTGTGATTAATGTATGGACCAACTCCTCCTTGCTTGAGCTTTGACTTTGATCCAACATCATTCCTTGCTATGGGAACTCCAAGAAGCTTAGGTGCACTCGACTTAGCTCCTAGATGAAGTGTACAAGAGCAATTGGAAGGAAATTAAATCAGAAAGAAATTGGATAATGGATTGAGCTCCCATTTTGCACTTTTATTGAGAAATGGGGAATTCTAATCCTCTAAAAGCTTGGGGTTCTCTGATGATGATTGCATTGAGTTCCTTAGCTTCAATATAGAGGGCAAGTGAGAATTGAATGAATTAGGGGAGTATATCTCCCCTTGAAGGATCAACAGGCAATGCTCTTGCCATTTCATCAATTGATCATATTGGGAGGTTGTTTGATCTATTTTTGTGTGCACATGGTTGTTTGATCCAAGTAGTGGATGCCAACCTCCCATGTGAATTTGAGCTTAGAGGAGTTTGAAAATTGAATTTTTTAAGCTAAGGGTGAGGTTTGGTCTAGGGACCAAATGGGTGATCAAACCCATTGGGTTGGCTGCACCACTCATCACTAAGTCCCCTTGAGCATTTAGGAAAGCCTTCAGTGAATGTGAAGAGGGTATGACCAAATTACCTATGAGTTAGGCAAACATTTGTTCTATGGCCTTGGGGTAGAATGGTCATTTTCTATTTTCCACTTTGGACATGTTGGGTATGTGGAGAAACTAAGTTTGTCCAAGTTTCATTGAATTTGAAATCCATTTGATAGGTTGGCTCATGTTGACCCATTTAGGTCAAAATGGGTCAACTTGGGTGAAGATTGATAGGTCAAATTATGTCAAACCAAGGGTTGGGTCAAGTTCATATGACCATTTGAAATGTTTTGGTGACTTTGGTTTGATTTAATTTGGTATATATATGATTTTGGCTCATATGATTGCATTTAGGTCAAATGGGTCAAGTTGACCTATTTGACCCATTTTACCTATTTGAGGTAGGTCAAGGGTAGGTTTTGGTTAGGTTAGTCATATGGAGTGGATTAGTATCTTTATTTCCAATCAATTTGGGTTAACTTCAATTTTACCTCAACATAACCCCTTTAGGTCATGTTGGGTCTAAGGTCAATTGAGCTGGGTTGGGTCTAGTTGGCCAATTGAGGCTTTCTTCAAGTTCCACAAGTGATTGGAATGGACATGATCCATTGGTTTCAATTAATTTGACTTAGATCAAGTATTGACAGATTTTGACCCTTTAGGAAAAAATGGGCCAACTTGGGTGAAATGAGCCAATTGGGCTAGGTTAGGCTCAAATGTTGGCTTGGTCAAGTTCAAACATAGGTCATGAGTGAACTTAGATCAAAGGTTTCAATCAATTTGGCCTATGGTGGAATTTGTCTATGTAAGGTTTCATTTTAGGTTAAGTGTTGACTTGGTCAACCCTTAGGTTTGACTTGGTTTGACCTAATTTGATTGATTGATCATCCCATGATGATTATTGATCATGATGAGAGGAAAATATGAGTTTGGTTCAATCCAATTTAGTTAGGATCAAAATTTGCCTCATAAGGGTACTTTAGGTCACTTTGGGTCAAGTGAGCCTAAATGGGTTAAATGGCTTGGTCAAAGCTTGATTTGAAGTTGGTTGATCTTATACATGGACTCATGATTGAAATATAAATCTATTTATAAGTGGTTTGAAGTCAAATGGGGTTTGATCCATTTGAATTTCATATTCAAAGGAAGAATATGAAAGGGTTTTGGGTTTGATTTTGATTTGGGTTTTGATTGAAAGATTGAATTTTGGATTTATATATGAGCTCATGATTGTAGGATTGATTGAACCATGAGAGAAAATCAAAGGTTTGGCTTGATTTGAAAGTGATTTGGCTAAGTTCAAGATTTTGACTTGAAAGGCTTATATTGGATTTTGATTTGTGTTTGATTTTGGAATTGGTTTTGATTGTTTGAATTTATATTTCATTTATATATGTGAATATAAATGAGAATATAATTGATCATGAGAGAATTTCAAGGATTTGAAGTGATTTAATCATGATTTAGGTTAAATCCATTAAAGGAATTTAAAGGATTTAGAAATTTTAAATTGAAATTTAATTTTGAATTGGATTGGATTGATTTATATTTATATTTCATTTATATATGAGAATATAAATGAGAATACAAATATGTTTTGAGAAAATCCCATTAGTTTGAATAGGTTTGATAATGATTTAGGTTAAATCCATTAAAGGGAATTTAAAGGATTTAAGGGAGTTTTAAATTGGAATTTAACTTTTGGATTTCATTTCGTTGATTGATATTTATATTTCCTTTATATATATGAATATAAATGTGAATATAAATAAGTTTTGAGAAAATCCCATGAGTTTGAATAGGTTCTGATCAAGATTTAGGTTAAATCCATTAAAGGAAATTTAAAGGATTTAAGAAAAATTTCATGAATTGATTTTGAATTTTCAATTTGATTTGATGTGTTTGAACTTAGATTTTATTTATATATGTGCATATAAATGAGAATATAAATAAGGTATGGAAAAATAACTAAGGTTTGAATACGTTTGAATCATGATTTGGATACATTATTTATATTCACATTTGGATACGTTATTTATATTCCAAAGTGAATCAAGTGGGTGTGGTCTAGATGGGGGAAGTTTGCTTGATCTAAAGTTAGATCCATATCATGAGGGAAGGTGAAGACAAATTTTTGGGAACCAGCCATAGCTTAAATCAAGCTGAGCTGCATTGCATTGAAAAGAATCTACAATGAGCAATGAACTTGTATCAATTTTCTATCTCCATAGATTTTGAATTTTGAATTTTGAAGATTTGAACCCACATTCAACAACTTGGAAGTGTTAAGTGGAGTTTAAATTGATTTAAGAAGATTGATTGAAAGAGGAATTTGAATATGAATCCAAACTTCAACAAATTTAGGTATGTTGAAATATGGATTCAAAATTTTGATAGGATGCTTCCATAGGTTCATTGATCTTTTGAATTTGAATTTTGTGATTTTGTGGACCTTTCCTTTAACAAATTTGGGTATGATAAAGTAAGGGTCAAATGATTTTGTTTTTTTATTGATTTCAAATTTCCTTTTGTGAATTTTGTTTTGATTTTGAAAATTTTGGAATTCTTACTTAGCAAATTTAGGTGCTTAGTGAAGAATCCAAGTGTCTTTTATTTAATTTTTTGAAAATAGGATTCATAGCAAATTTAGGTATGCTAAGAAAATCCTAAGTGTTTCATTTGTTTGGAATGTTTTGATTTTTTGAAAAGGGTAGAACCCTTAGCAAATTTGGTATTCTAAGGGGATCCTAAGGTGCTTCATTTTGTTTTTGATGTGTTTTGAAAGTGGAAATCTAACTTTAACAAATTTGGTATGCTAAAGGTGAAATCCACTTGGTTTTATGAAATGGAAATTTCACTTAGCAAATTTGAGTATGCTAATTGAAAATCAAATGGTGTGTTTAAAATTTTGATTTTATTTTTGGTTTTGAAAATGGAAACTTCTCCTTAGCAAATTTGGTATGCTAAGGAAGCATTTCAAAGGTGTTTGAGATATTTTTTATTTTGACTTTGGAAACTTCACTTAGCAAATGCTAGGTGAGGTTCCAAAATATGTTTTGAAAATGTTTGATTTTGGATTTGGAAACTTCACATAGCAAATTTGGGTATGTTAAATGAAGTTCAAATATTGTTTGAAAATTTTGAAATATGATTGTTGATTTTGATTTTGGATTTAAGTTCACTTAACAAATTTGGGTATGTTAAGTGAAATTCCAAAATGTTGTTTGAAATTTTTTTTTTTTTTATTTTGGACTTGGAAACTTTACTTAACAAATTTGGGTATGTTAAAAGAAGTTCCAAATGTTGTTTGAAAATTTTGAAATATGATTGTTGATTTTTTGATTTTTTTGGAAACTTCACTTAGCAAATTTGAGTATGCTAAGTGAGGTTCCAAATGTATGTTTGAAATTTTTTTGAAATATGATTGTTGGAATTTTAATTTTTAAAAAAGGGGACTTCCATTCAACAAATTTAGCTATTGTGGAATGGAGATCAATTTTATTTTTGAAATATGAAATTTTTGTGTGTGATTGTTACTTTTTGAAAGAGAGGAATTCCAACTTTAAAACATATGTGAGATATTTTTAAGTGGGATTTCCTTAAAGATATTTTATTTTTAGTTGGGAATGAAATCTTCATTTAATAAACTTAAGTATATTAAATGATGATGGTCATGTGCACTTTTTGAAAATTTTGATTTTATTTTCAAATGAAATTTCTATTCAATAAGTGTGAGTGTATTGAAATACAAAAATTCATGTATGCTTTTGAAAATTTTTATGATTATGATTGTGATTTTTGAAAAAGATGATTGTTCATTTATTTTGAAAATGAAATCATCATCAAAGTGAATTCATGGAAGATGTTCAATTGTGAATTTAAAAAAATATTATTAATTTTATTTTTGAAAATCCCTACATGTAACAATTATGGGAATTGTTAAATGAAGGTGACAAAATTTTGTGGAAAATATTTTATTAAGTGCATTTTTTGAAAAGGTGCTTTTGAAAAAGCAAAGTTCTTTATGGAAGATTTATTATTTTAGGATGAACCTTTTCTTATCATGAAAATGATAAGGAGGAAGTCTTAAAGATGTTTCTTTTTATTTAGATCTTTTCATTTTACCCATTGGAGAACCCAACAGGAGTTTTAAGACCAACAAGGAATGCAGTCCTAAAACTTAAAGATGTTGGCTGACTCAACTCAAGAATGAAATGAGCTAAGTGCCAACGGAAAGAAGGATAGTCTCAGATTCATACCAAAGTATAAACCCACTATCGATACTCAAAGATAATGATCATTTACCAAAGATGGAGAGAGGAACCATCAGTGTGAAAAAAATCTATGGTTAAAAATTTCTATAGGGTCAAGTCGCCTTTCAAATTTGTTGGTGAGAAATGAAGAGGACCTTATTGATATTCATCTTTTTTGGGATGCCGTCCATAGATGTACTTATTCGGTGATCAAGAATGTCAGGTATAGTGTACTATCTTGAAAGAAGGAGTCACTACCCTTTAATGGACCTAATCACCTCTAAGGACTCTAAGGATGGTGGGTGCATATGTATGATTCTTCCCTACTTTACATGGAAAAGTAAAGCGATTTATTTAAATTGGGTTAGTTAAGTTCCCTGCAGGGGGCCCCATAGTTAATTACATCTAAGGGAGGCCTTTGGAAAACTCGATTAAGGTAAATGATCATTGTCTCTAAGATTTTAATAGGAAAGGACTATCAATGATTGGTTTATGTTTGAAGATCAAATGGGATTGATCAAGAGGAGTTTTTTATCAAAGCCAAAATGAGAGATAAGTAGGAGATGCCCACGTCTAGGAAACGAGCATCTCAAACTATCTATAGTTGGGCTTTACATTTTAGAAATTGATTTAGTTTATTTGAGTTACATTTTTCAAATTTTAAGACTTAGGATTCCTTAACACAAGACTAAGAAATGCCTAAGAGGTGAGGAATTATGCTTATGACCCACAAAGTGAAGCAACCTCGAACCTAAATCTAGGGAGCTTTGGTGGGCAGAGCACTAAATCTAAGGTGAATAAGTGGGTGATTGGTTTTCTTCCACGAGAGGACAAACCACCCGATACTTTGGACTTACAACTTAGGGTGGGCGCCAACTAACTCCTCCCATGATTTTAAATACATGTAGGCAAGTCATTATGCTTATGCAAGATTCTAGGTTATTATTTAGAAAGAGACTATGTCCTTAAACTCACTCCTAAAGAGACTAGATCATGTAAAGGGACATGCTTTTAAATGACCTAAATCAAAATGCAATTTCAAATTCATTTTATTTTGGACAAATATTTTGATGATAAAAAGATTATTGACCAAAATCATGAGAAGGGAGGTGAGTTTCCACACGGCTCTCAAAGGTCAAGAGTTTCTGGAAAGGAGGAAGCCCTCCAATCAAGCGTGAAATAAGATGCATTTGTTCATGATATTACAAATAAAATGCTCATTCAGCTAAGGGGTTGCTAATTCTATTATTCTGATTTTAAACCTATACTTTAAGTGAGGTTATGAGTTGTTTAATTTTAATTTTAATTATTAAGTTGGGTAGAAGATTTATTTTTCCCTAAAGAGCCTAATCCACATAAAGGCCATACATAAAGCAAAGAAGAAACTAGGAAAATCATGCCACTTAATGTAAAAGCTAAACAAATCATCAATCAATTTATAAAGCTAATCACAAAAGAATAAATGAGTTGTGGTGGGCACCACACAAACTTGAAAATATCAAATATGGGTAGTAGCTTTATACAAACCAAATTATAAATGAATCAAATTACAATTTAAGCAATGAAATTTATTATTATGGGGTCTTCAACTTTATTCTTCTTCCTTCTTCTTCTTTCTTCTTTCTTATTCTTTTTTTTCTTTCTTTGGTTCCTTCTTTTGGATGAATGGAAGGTGGATGCTCCAAGGCTTCAAATGGTGCATAAGATAGGATCTTAGGACCAATGCTTATCCATCCAATCATTTCCAAAATCTTAATTATACAAATTTATACATGAAAAGAAAAAAAGTGGAAATCTAACAAAACAAAGGTTAGTTAAAACATACTGCACAAATCTCAAGCATGTATATTGGACTTATCACCCAAAACATGGGTGACTAAGTTCACCTAGCCTATGGATTATGCTTAGGGGATATAAATCACCTACAAGCAAAAGCATTTATATTTTTATTTATGATAGCACCCATTAAGCACAATCCCTTGCAGAAAAGAATAGATAGACTAAGCACATCCTACCATTCATTCTATGAGCATACACATGAACATCCAGTCTAAAAGATATATCACAAAATAAAACATAACATCAAACCATGCACTGACCTAACCTAAGGCTAGAAGTGGTGACTTAGGCTAATGTGTGTTCTTTGAAGGTTTGTGTGGTATGCTTAGTTATGGCTTTAAGTTCAAATTTTCTAAGTGTGAAGAACATGTTCAACATAGAAGAGAGTTTCATTTAAGTTGTTTAAGTGTTTCAGGTTGTATTTATTTCATGTTTTAATTTGGTTTAAGTGGATCCTACAATTAATTACTAAGTTATGAAGAGGGAAAGAGAAGAACCTCTCTTTCCTAACCTAAGTAATTTCTAAAGTAGATTCACATTTTATTTTCATTTAGGTGAATGTTTTGATTACATGTTTTGATTAATCCTACGTTTAGATAATACTCTAAACAAACCTATTCATAGAGAAAGGCATTTTAAGATTAAATAAAATGAATCAAAACTCACATAACACACATTACTTCATTTTTTTCCCAACATATATAACATGCACATGGACGGACTCTAAACATATCTATGCATGCAAATGAAAGTATTTAACACACTTTATGATGCATGTTATGTAATCAATTTAAGGAAGTTTAAGAGTTGAATATGCAAGATTTTTTTCTTAAGTAAAGAAGGATTTTCCTTATGCAAATTTTCACATACATACTTGAAAGTAAGATAGGCATAAGTGAGTACAGTGCCATTGTTAACCAGAGGTGTAAGGTATAAGACCTACTTAGGGCTACTTAAAGCCTCACAACCTTGAGGTTGTCTAGACTAATATACCACTTTCCTTAAATATAAATATGTATATAAAAGAAATAAAATAGAAAAGGAAAATGCAAAAGTTGTTTAATGGATTCATTTTATCTTATGCAATTTATGCATGCAAGTATAGGAACCCTTCTTGTGAATGAATAGGGTATATAATTAAGTAAGTGTTGGGTTCTTTTCAAATGAACCCTACATCTTAACAACTCCTATTCAAACCTATGCTAACATAAGAAAAAAAGAAAACCCTATATTAAGCATGACTTTATAATCTATCACATGCAAACTTATATTTAAGGAATAGGTAGAACACTTTCAAATTTGGTATTTGACTTATGTATTTTGAAAATAATTTGTATTTAGTAGTGATAATATCCACTCATATTTATGCTTTAGCCAACACATGCAAATTTGACATAAAGTAAACAATTTCATTTAAAATTTGAATTTCAAAATTATGAATACATGAAATCACATGGCATATAACTTAACATGTTGGGGAAAGATTCAAAGTAATGAAAGCATGTAAACAAACTCACTTCACTTAAATGCTAAAGACAGTTCTATAGAATAAGAAAATTTAGAATAAATCAAAGTGAATTTCATAGTAATTTTTGTTTAGTTTGAAATTTGATTTAATTTTGAAAAGGTGAGATGAGTTTGCTATTCGTAACCCATTACCACATGTGTTTGAAATTTTGTTTAATTTTTAGGTAATTAGATCCATTTTTATGTGTTGATTAGGTTAAGGTATGAATTAAGTAGCTTAATTAACCCTTATCTGCACCACCTTACAAGATCAACTAGATAATTATGAGCCAATGGGATGACATAAAACCCACAAGAAATTTAAATTTGTAATGCACCTAATAATGAAAAGGCCTAATCCAATTTGGCTCATAATTAAAGTTAATTAAGATGAGGTTTAGCTTAAGTAATTTCAAAACACCCTTTCACACATGTGGATTGGGTTTTGATTTCCTTAATTGAACTTAGGCTATTAAACACCTAAGCATCTACCAAAGTAGATTAATTAAGTTCAAACTTTTAGAATTTTTTAGAAATTGATTAAGGGGATAGGATATCACGAATTAACCCCAATTAAGAGGATTAAGAGAGAGAGGGGGGGGGGGGTTTAGGCAATGAAAAAATGCCCCAAAAATATTCCATAAATCTCCTACTCATTGGATCTGACCTTAATGAACCCTAATAATAGGTTAAAATCACTAATCATATCCTAGTTATGCTTAATTACATAAGAAGGGTAATTAAGGTAACCATATGCAATTCCTCTAATAAATCCCTCAATAAATCCCAAAAAAATTAGGGGAGCAGAAGTCATCCCCTAAAAATTACCCAAGAAATTTGGGATTAATCATAATCCTAATTGAAAAGTAATTAGCAAAATACACTTTCTAATAAAAGCCAAATTCAGAGAAAAACATAATTTAAAACTCATCAAAATTAATTTTAAAATGTTTTAAGTTTAATTATCTATCCATAGAATTTTATTTCAGATTTTTTTAAATTTTCTAGCAAGAGTTATGAATTTTTGAAGTTCTCTAAGTGAATTAGGAATTAATTAATGCATTTTATTAATCCCTAACTAATCCCTCGCTCACGGTGTGATGCGTGGAGGTGACGGTCTGTGCCCTTTACACATGTCCCATCATGAGGAGGTCACTTAACTTGTCGCCATCACAATGGATGTCACACATGCTTTAATCTCATCGTCGATCAAAGATTAGATGAACCAAGGATCCTCAGTATTTTACAAAGGATAACATATTTCTGTGTTAAATAATCTTAGTCGTCCATCTGAAATGCATGGAGGGATGGTTGAGATCATCAAGTGAAAGATCCAAGCTAGATCTAGCATGGAATCAAACCAAATCCAACCCACACCATCTAAAGATAGAGATCGGCAAATCCAACGGGAAAAAATCAATGGGGTAAAAATTTCTTTCACAAGGTTCCACACCACATTGAGGTTACTGATCGAAAAATCCCATACCTCACTGGAGGTGATCATCGACGTTCTATTCCCTTGGAGACACTTCATCTGGTTAAGATGAAGCCTTCCTAAGAGTATGGGCACTTGAGGTTGAGTAGATTAATGTATGGACCAACTCCTCCTTGCTTGAGCTTTGACTTTGATCCAACTTGATCCTTCCTTGCTATGGGAACTCCAATAGAAGCTTAGGTGCACTCGACTTAGCTCCTAGATGAAGTGTGCAAGAGCAATTGGAAGGAAATTAAGTCAGGAAGAAATTGGCTAATGGATTGAGCTCCCCTATTTTTGCACTTTGCAAAATTGAGAAATGGGGAATTCTAATCCTCTCTAAAAAGCTTGGGAGTTCTCTCTAATGATGATTGCTTTGAGTTCCTTAGCTTCAATCGACAGAGGGCAAGTGAGAATTGAATTGAATTATGGGGAGTATATCTCCCGCTTGAAGGATCAAACAGTTGACAATGCTCTTGCCATTTCATCTAATTGATCATATTGGGAGGGTTGTTTGATCTATTTTGAGTGTGCACATGGTCAGTTTGATCCAAGTAGTGGATAGCCAACCTCCCATGTGCTTGAATTTGAGCTTAAGAGGGAGTTTGAAAATTGAATGTTAAGCTAAGGGTCGTTTGGTCTAGGGACCAAATGGGCTGATCCAAACCCATTGGGTTGGGTGCACCACTCATCACTAAGTCCCCTTGAGCTTTTAGGAAAGCCTCAAGTGAATGTGAAGAGGGTATGACCAAATTACCTATGAGTTAGGCAAAAATTTGTTCTATGGCCTAGGGTAGGATGGTCATTTTTCTATTTTTCCACTTTGGACATGTTGGGTATGTGGAGAAACTAAGTTTGTCCAAGTTTCATTGAATTTGAAATCCATTTGATAGGCTCATGTTGACCCATTTAGGTCAAAATGGGTCAACTCAATCAAGTTGACCAATAGGTCAAATTAGGTCAAACCAAGGGTTGTCAAGTTCATATGACCATTTGAAATGTTTTGGTGGTTTTGGTTTGATTTAATTTGGTATATATGCTCATATGATTACATTTAGGTCAAATGGGTCAAGTTGACCTATTTGACCCATTTGACCTATTTGAGGTAGGTCAAGGGTAGGTTTTGGTTAGGTTAGTCATATGGAGTGGATTGGTATCTTTATTTCCAATCAATTTGGGTTAAGTTCAATTTTAGCTCAACATGACCCCTTTATCATGTTGGGTCTAAGGTCAATTGGGTTGGGTCTAGTTGGCCAATTGAGGCTTTCTCAAGTTCCACAAGTGATTTGGAATGGACATGATCCATTGGTTTCAATTAATTTGCTTAGATCAAGTTTGACACATTTTGACCCTTTAGGTCAAAATGGGTCAACTTGGTGAAGTCCAATTGGGCTAGGTTAGGCTCAAATGTTGGCTTGGTCAAGTTCAAACATAGGTCATGAGTGAACTTAGATCAATGGTTTCAATAACTTCGCCTATGGTGAAATTTGGCTATGTAAGGTTTCATTTTGGGTTAAGTGATGACTTGGTCAACCCTTAGGTTTGACTTGGTTTGACCCAATTTGATTGATTGATCATCCCATGATGATTGTTGATCATGATGAGAGGTAAATATGAGTTTGGTTCAATCCAATTTAGTTAGGATCAAAATTTGCCTCATAAGGGTACTTTATGTCACTTTGGTTCAAGCGAGCCTAAATGGGTCAAATGGCTTGGTCAAAGCTTGATTTGAAGTTGGTTAATCTTGTTCATGGACTCATGATCGAAATATAAATCTATTTATAAGTGGTTTGAAGTCAATTGGGTTTTGATCCATTTGAAAATTTCATATTCAAAAGAAGAATATGAAAGGGTTTTGGGTTTGATTTTTGATTTGGGTTCTGATTGAAAGATTGAATTTTGGATTTATATATGAGCTCATGATTGTAGGATTGATTGAACCATGAGAGAAAATCAAGGGTTTGGCTTGATTTGAAAGTGATTTGGCTAAGTTCAAGATTTTGACTTGAAAGGCTTATATTGAATTTTGAATGGATTTGAGTTTGATTTTGGAATTGGTTTTGATTGTTTGAATTTATATTTCATTTATATATGTGAATATAAATATAATATAATGATCATGAGAGAATTTCAAGGATTTGAAGTGATTTAATCATGATTTAGGTTAAATCCATTAAAGGGAATTTAAAGGATTTAAGGAAATTTTAAATTGAAATTTAATTTTTGAATTGGATTGATTGATTTATATTTATATTTCATTTATATATGAGAAAATAAATGAGAATACAAATATGTTTTGAGAAAATCCCATGAGTTTGAATAGGTTTGATCATGATTTAGGTTAAATCCATTAAATGGAATTTAAAGGATTTAAGGGAGTTTTAAATTAGAATTTAATTTTTGGATTTGATTTGTTGATTGATTTATATTTCATTTATATATATGAATATAAATGTGAATATAAATAAGTTTTGAGAAAATCCCATGAGTTTGAATAGGTTTAGATCAAGATTTAGGTTAAATCCATTAAAAGGAATTTAAAGGATTTAAGGAAAATTTCATGAATTGATTTTGAATTTTCAATTTGATTTGATGGGTTTGAACTTATATTTCATTTATATATGTGCATATAAATGAGAATATAAATAAGGTATGAGAAAATATCAAAGGTTTGCATACGTTTGAATCATGATTTGGTAGATAAATAATCTCATCTAAAGTATGGGAAAATTAAGGACTTAAGCAAAATTTGGACTTAGGATATTTTGATGGATTTTGATCATGGGTTTCAATCATAGATTTCAATCATGGAGTTCAATCATGGAATTGATTTGAGTTTGGAGAAAATCAATTAATATTGATTTGGAGTTTTACTTGGAGGAAGGAAGGTGAGGAAAGGTTTAAGGGTGGGGAAGTTTTCCTAACACCCCTAAGGCATGACCATTCCTATGGCTAACTCTCTAAGTATCTAGGCTAGGTTGGAGTATCCACCTAATCACTAGATGTGTCTTAAGACTAAGGAACTCTTAAATTCTAAGAGGAGTCCTATGCCTAAGATGGAGGGGTTGAGAGCTCATTCTAAAAATGAGGTCAACACTCCCTCAAAATCAACAAGTCTATTCTCGCAAACTTGGCCAAAGTTTAAAAATAAAAGTAAAAGAAAAAGAAAAAGAAAGAGAAAAAGAAAAAGAAAAGAGAAGAGAAAATGAAAAGGAAATAAAAGGGAGTAGAAATAGACTTAGAGGAGGAAGTGGAGCCTTACATTAGATTCCACCCACATTTTGTTACTTCATTCGAACATATGGGTAGGATGACGACCTCCACCGTGAGATGAAGAGGCGTCAGAGGCAATCCCAGGGGTGGAAAACCTCTTTATTGGCCACCCAATAAAAGATATGTCCCATCTACCAGGAGTACACCTGTTATCCATATAAACATATAATCTATTTCATAGGATAAGTCTTATATAGTTAGCACACCAACCAGCTCTTCTCAATAGTAGATTCCTTTGGAGGTGACACTTGAGCCATATAGCGATGAAGATCGGGCTCCGAAGCAAAGCATAAGTGTATCCAAGTCTATATGTGAAATAATTAGCATCAGTTTAGAATCTTAGCTCTAACCCCAATTTCCTCTCAAAAAGTTAAGTGGTTGGTAATTAAGGAAGTCCCTAAGTCAACCACAGGTGTGAAGACTTAGAGGTTCTTTCTAGGAGCATCATCCTCAAGTCAAGAAGTTGATGTAGAACTTGAGGATGATTCATATAAAGATTTAGTATAATTACTTTTTTTCGGTACTTTCTTTGTGTTCATAATTTAGTAAAGAAATAGTTAATCCCATATACTTGGTCAAAGCACAAGTCAGATTACTTCGAAAGAATATGGAAGAACAAATGCAAAAGCTCTCAATCAAGACCTAGACTAGGATTCGGTATAGTGAGTCCAGTCGATGATGATGATTACTGCATAGTTATCACCAATTATTTGGAATTTGATAGGTATTTTTCAAATCACAGTAACTCATATGAGGAGCTATCCTTATAAACTTTAGATGATCTAGATGATTTTGAAGTCAAAGATGCACTACCAGAGTTCAAAGAAGAGATCAAGTCAACCATCAATGAGCTCAAGAAAACCAACTTAGGAATTGAAGAAGATCCACGCCCAACATACATTAGTTCTTTGTTGAATGAAATTGAAACTAATGACTTGGTTAGGCTATTGACTGAGTTTAAGGACTACTTTATAGAGAATTATGAAGAGATGCCTAGATTGGCTCCTCACGTAATGGTCCATAAACTAGCAATAGAGCCTACTGCTAACCCTATCAAGCAAGCTCCTAGATGCGTGATTAGACATAGAATAATAGTGATTTATGAAGTCAAGAAACCGATTGATGTTGGCTTCATCTAAGAGAAAATACCCTACTCTTAGCCAACATCATCCCAATTAAGAAAAGAATGACCAAATTCACATATGCATCAATTTTAGGATTTAAATAAGGCATGTATAAAGATGAATTTCCACCACCAATCCCATGATGGTGGACATTGCTTCATCTCATGCGCCTTCTTTCATGGATGGCTCATCTAGATATAATCAAATAAAGATGGCCCTTGAAGATGAAAGAAACACTACTTTAGAACTGATCGAATCTATTACTATAAGGTCATGCCTTTCATTTAAAAAATGGGTGCTACAGGCTATGACTTGAATCTTGATGAACTCATTAATCATCAAGTTGAGTGCTATGTCAATGATCTCGTAATGAAAAGTACAGAAAAGGATGAACATCTCTTTGACTTAAGAGTAATTTTTGAATAGTTAAGATAATTTAACCTCAAAAGAACCCTTGAAGTGTACATTGAGTAGCTTGTGAGAAATTCCTTGGGTTTATTATCCAAGAGGAAAAAAATCAATCCGGAGAATATCAATGTGATATTAGAAATGACACCACCTAAAATTTAACTTAACTCAGATCATTCCAAGGGTGGTTGGTGTATTTAAGATGCTTTATATCCAACCTATTGGGAAGATGTCAGCCATTCTCAACACTTATCAAAAAGGATGTCAAGTTTAAGTGGGAAGATAGGCGTGAGCATGCCTTCAAAGACAAGCATTACAAGACACTATTCTATTAGCTCTATCTAAGCGATCATACTTTACATTGCTACGTTAGATGACTCCCTTTGTGCTTTGTTAGCCCAAGTTAATGATGAAGGGAAGGAAAATGCACTCTACTACCTTAGCCATCATCTAATCCCTACTGAGGCTAATTATCCACCCATTGAGAAGCATTGCCTAACTTTAATCTTTGCATCCCAAAAGCTATAACACTACATGCTTCCTCATATGGTGAACTTAATCTCTAGGATCAATCCACTATAGTATCTCATGAAATGGTTGAGACTATCTAGATGGTTTGCATGATGGTCCATGATCCTCTCAATTTAACATTACCTTTGTACCTCCATGCTATGAAAGGATAAGCGCTAGCAAATTTCTTAGCAGAACACCCACTACTCTCTACTTAGTGATGATCTCCCAAATGAACAAATCATGAACATAAGGGAAACTAGCATTCACTATTAGGAGATGTACTTTGATGGTATGGCTTTCTCTGAAAGAGGAGAAGAACCATAATCTCGCAGAAAGGTAGAGGTAGGAATAGTTCTCTTAACTCTGGACCGTGATGTGATGAGATTCTCATATCATCTACCAATCCTTGCACCAACAACAAAGCCAATATTAGGCTCAATTGTTCCCGAGTTAGCCATTACTCTAAGCATCTAGAACATCAACATCTTTGAGGATTCTCAGCCAATTATCAACCAAATCATTGGGTCCTATAAGGTTATAAAGTCCAAGCTCCATCACTACCATAAGTACACCATGGAGTTGTTGGCCCAAATCCTAGAGGTTACCATTTATAAATTTCCTCAAGGAGAGAATGCTGCAGCATATATTTTAGCCAAGCTTGCCAAGGAGTTGACATGTCCAAAGGATGAGTCTATATCAATAAAGGTCCAAAATAGACAAGTCTTATCCCTTATTGATATTGAACTCATCAAAAAGTACTCTCTTGAAGGGGAGGTTGCCATTGCCAAGAAGGATGAGGAGTTAGATTGGAGGCAACCACTCATGGATTACCTAAATAAAGACAAACTACCTCATGAGAAGTCTCAAGCCCATCAAATGAAGCAAAGAGCACTTTCCTACGCTCTTATGGATGGTGTCTTATACCAGCGATCTTTCGCTCATATGTGGTTATGTTGTTTAGACAAGCATGAAGCCCATAAGATCGTGATTGAGGAACTCTCAGGATTATGTGGAGCCAACCAATCTAGTTTGAAGATGAAAGCTAAGATCAAGAGATTAGGATACTACTAACCATCGATGATCAAAGATTGCTTGGATACAACTAGGCAATGCCACCAATGTTAAATACACAGTGTGGTCCTCTACCAACCACCCAACATTCTACATCTTACGTTGGCCTCATGGACATTGGAGTGTTGGGGTACTAACATAGTGGGTTTGATTGATCCTCCTTCTTCCAAAGGTCATCGATTCATCTTAGCTACTACTGACTACTTTTCTAATGAGCAAAGGTGATTCCGCTTAGAGGTCACACCAAAGATGTGCTCCAATTTTTAGAACCATATCGTATATAGGTTGAGTGCCTCGATGAATTATATCTGTAATGGTACGCATTTAAGAGCACCAAGATCAACAACTTTGGAGACACAACATAGATTGGAGATATTCTACCATCAACTACCTGAGGGCAAATGACTTAGCAGAAACCTTCAACAAAATCTTGCTAAAGAAGACACTCAACAATAATAAGCGATAGTGGCATGAGTAGATAGTGAAGCCTTGTTGGCCTACCACACCACATATACAACTCCAACTAATCTACCTTTTCTCCTTAGTGTATGGGTCTCAAGCCATTATACCATTAAAAGTCCAACTCTCATCACTGGATAGCATGGGTAGCAAGATCACAATAGAGTAGAATGCCAAGTTAGAAGAGCTAAGGTTTGGAGAGAGACACTGAGCATGCCAAAACCTTGAGTTATACAAAGCTAAAATGATTCAAGCTACAACAAGTTGGTCCGTTAGAGCTTTTCAAATAAAAGAGCTTATTTTAGTTCTAAGGAGATGATTATTGCTTCATAGATGGGAGGCAAGTTTGAACCCACATGAAGCTCTTAGCCATATAGAAGGCCTACCAATGAGGATCTTATTAGCTTATTAATCATAAGGAGAGCAACATATGCTTCCAATCAATGAACTCTACTTAAAGAAATATTATAAATAATGTTTGAAAATAATTATCAACAATGAAAATTTCATTTTGAATTCAATCTCTTCATGTCGAAAGTATTATTATTTGCGAATCTGCCATGATGTGTTTAGGGTAGGTGTAAGGAACCCGAAATGCATCCTATCCTTCATTGACACAACACAAATATAAACTACACTCAAACATATAAAAATAAACACATATCTTTTATCTCTACTCGAAGTTGAGATAATGCCCCAATAGACTCACCATAATGCCTAGGTCGCCGACATGCTACCCTGTTAGTGTGTCACCCCAGTGGTGTTCTTGCTTTGGAGGATGTAAGTCTGCTATGCTTTCCTTCCTTACTTGGCCACTACACACCAATGAGCACCTTATTAGTTTGGTAGGCCTTAATGTGTGGCCAGTAAACTACCTCATGTTGGCTTCATTTAATAAGATGTAAGTTTACTACACTTATTTCTTGGATTAGCCTTCGTGCACTAACTGGGTCGATTATATTTGAGGTTTAAGATAAGTCCCCTAGTTGATCCTTCCTCTCGACCGCAAGTCTAGGTCCGCCCTTCCTTGGCTCCTACTTAGTAGTTACTCTAGGTCAAATAACATCCATCCTACCAATGATAGACTATCTCGATGATCAATTCCACTTGGAAAGTTATTGGCCTACATGCTTTCTTTCTAGATTGATCATTGCATACCAATGGGCACTTAGTTGGTTGGTTCTCACTATGCTGATAAACCACTCATGCTAATGGATACACCTTAGTTGTTGGTTCTCGCACTTTAGGATACACCACTCATGGCAGATGTAAATCTGCCATGCTTTCTTGTTGATTTGTCCACCGTACACCTATAGGCTTTCTTTTCCAAGGCTCAGGATAATGCTCCTAGCAGCACCTTCCTTGTGGGAACTATATTTGGATCACATCCTTTACAACCCATTTAGACACACTGCTTACTATCGATTAGATAGTTCCCCTTTCATAGTAACCACTGGTTGGAAATCCATCATGGATGTGCGATTCTCCCTTGGTCCAAGAATGAGATAGGTCAAGGCCTACATAACCGCTTCTCAATGTGGTCCCTCGCACACCAACAAGGTCCATACAAACATATAAACAAAATATATATTCACTTATGGATTAGGAGAACACCCCTAGTGGTACCATTTCCTAAGCAAGCATCCTATCTTTAGGGCAAGATCAAAACTCCCATGGAATCACTACTCTGAGTCAATATAAGTCCCCAACATTCACTTAGTCCCCTAAGTTGGTCAATTTGTTGTGCTACCAATAGGTCACCCCAATGGTTATTCCTACTTTAAGAGATGTAAGTTGACTTTTTTTCAAGCAAACAGCAAGGCAACCCTTAGGTTGGCTACCCCCACGAAGTGACTATCCCTTTGGATTTATAAATGAGATAGACAAGTTCAATATAGCCCCTTCTAGGGTCCATCACACACTGACGTCATCCATAAATTAAATCTATCAAATTTGACTGAGCTCACATCCCCAACAGATATGCCCTCAATTCAAATACAAACTAAACCAAACAAACTATATCAAATCACATAAAATTAAGATAAAATTAATCTTGACAACCTTTGAGTTGACATAAGTCCCCGGTGGCATTCACTCAGTAGTTACCCTAGGTTAGGTTTGATTTGTTGTGCATCGATAGGTCACCCTGTATTCAACACTTAAAGATGTAAGTCACACGCCTTCAGCACCAAAGGAAAAATTAAACCAACTCCATTGAGTCTAAATCAAAGAACTTCAACCAAATTCTCTTCCAGTGGATACATCCCAAAAAATCTATGAAATTAAAATAAAATTCCAATCCCGTGGATAGCGAGCTTCCTAGTGAAAACTTCATACCCGATCCCCAATGGACTCGAGCCCATATCTCTAGCAAATATGCCTCCACATCAACTAAAACAAAATAAATTAAAGTTGATTCGATCTTAATCTATAGATTCTTATCCAGATCTTCTTTCCACAAATCATATAATCAAATCAAATTCAAACCTATCCCCAACAAATTTTCTTCTTCTAGATCATGACTCTCACATGTCATGTCCAATGCATGTGTGATCCCTAGATCTCCTCCATTTCTTGACATGGAATTCTCATCAAATCTTATTTCTTCTCTTATGCACACCTTTAATACTTCAAAAAGCCTAACAATGAAGTCATTCAAATTACATCATCTTAACATTGTAATCAACATTTTATGATTTGTGATGGGCAAGCTCAAATTAACTATAATATGATGCTAAACATATTATAATATGAATTAACATACTATATTATATTATAATATATGATGTTATATTATAATTTGCTATAATATAATATATTGTCTAACATTACACCTCATTAGAATCACTTAAAAGGAACAAACAACAAAATTTTCTCAAAATATGAATAACATTCATTTTGGATGTAAAATTGTAATTTTTCTATTAGAAATGGTACAAAATAGCATAATTTTTGTGTTTCTTCTTGGTGTGTGCCATGAATTTGGCCAAATTCTTCCATCTCAACATTCAAAACATTTTTGTGAGTTTTGAACCAATGTATTATAACTAAAGTAAAACACACTATAATGTAAAATAACATTTAGTAACACACCACCACTTTCATATATATGTGAAGTTATATTGTTATGTACATTAAATTTTAATATGCTTTCATATAATATATTATCTTACATTACACCTTAAAATGAGTCACTTTAAGCAAACATTTTATAAAATTTGGTTGAAAAATGAACTTTTATTTTGGATGCAAAATTTCATTCTTTTGATTAAATGACACACCATAGCACACCCCAATGATGTTCTAAAGCTTACCTTAAATTTGGCCAAATCCCATCATCTCCCTATAAATCAATATTTTATGAATTATACCAAGTACAAACTCTACTACATCATTATATAAACTAAAATATGCTAAACAACAAGTAGTAATACAATAGTATGCTATAATCCATGATGCTACATTATGTTATGAATTCCTATATTATAATACAGTATAACATATTATATTATATTATATTGCATATCACATCACAAGGGATTGCTTAAGATAAAAATCATAAATTTAGTCTAAATAATAAAAACTAAATATTTTAGTCATATCACTTACATATTTTAAATTGAAATAATAAATTATGATGCCATGCTACCTATTATGAATTTGGCCAAATTCCACCATTTTAAAGTCTAAATCAACATTTTATAAATAATTCAAGTGTAGAATCCATGATTGTAAAATACTAAAATAATTTAAAATTTTAAAACAATATATTTTGATATATGATGTTATAATATGCTACAACATATAAGATTTATTTTGAACCTAAAATCTTACTTTTATACTACAAGTGCCATATAGCACACCTTTGGTACTACAATAAATTCCCAATTCAAATTTAACAAATTTAATCATTGATTAAATCAATATTTTTATGATTTATATTAATATGTATATAGCACAATACCATAATATATTAAAACATTTCAAAACATCTTATAACATCCAAAACACATCACTACATGCTCAAATATATGATGTTGCATTATACTATAATATATGGTAATATAATATGATTTAGGTTAGGGTTTAGGTATTCAAATCTCTAAAGTCAAAGAAAAGTCTCTTGAAGACATTTTGCTACCATAACTATGTTAGATTAGGTCATTCTATAGATCTACCCTAATGACATTTTATTCAAGGTTTGGGTTTAGGTTTAAGGTTTGGGTTTAGTAAGTTTTGGTTAGTTTAGGGTTTATGATTTAGGTTTGTGGGTTTAAGATTTATTTAGGGTTTTGGGTTGTAGGTTTATGGTTTAGAGTTTATGGTTTTAGGGTTTATAGGGTTTAGGGTTTATTTATAAACCATTAAGTTTATTATTTAGTTTATTTTAGTTTTTTTTATTTTATTTATTTTATTTTTTTAATTTTATTTAAGTTTATTTTTTATTTTATTTAGTTTAGTTTATTTATTTTAGTTTATTTATTTTAGTTTAAGTTTTTTTTTTATTTTTTAATTTATTTTTTATAGTTTTTTTATTTTATTTTAGTTTAGTTTTTTATTTTTATTTTTAGGTTTGGTTTTAGGTTTATTAGGTTATTTTTTTTAGTTTAGGTTTTGGTTCATTTTAGTTTATTTTATTATATTAGTTTAGGTTTAGGTTTAGTATTTTATTTTTTAGGTTAAATTTATTTTATTTATTTAGGTTTAGATTTATTTTCATTTATTTTATTTTAGTTTACATTTTTTTTTGTTAGGGATTAGGTTTTAATTTATTTTGGGTATTTTTAGGTTTATGTATTTATTTATTTTTTATTATTTTATTTATGTTTTTTTTTATTTTATTAGTTTTATTTTTTTTAGGTTTTATTCATTATATTTTATTTTTTTAGTTTTGTTTAGGTTTTATTTATTTTAATTAGTATTATTATTATATTTATTTATTTGGTTTAGGTTTTTTTAGTAGATTTTTATTTATTTATTTTATTTTATTTAGGTTTTTTATTAATTTATAGTGTTTTATAGTCAGTTTAGTTTTTAGGTTTTTTAGGTTAGGGAACAAGGTAGTAGGGTTTAGTTTAGTGTAGAGTAGGGTTTATTTTATTATGGTTTAGGTTTAGTTTTGGGTTTTATTGTTTAGTTGTTTAGGGTTTGGATTAGTGTTTTAGGGTTTAGGGCAGTATTTGGTTTAGTTAGGTTTGGTTTATTTAGGTAGGTTTATTAGTTTTTTGGTTTTTTTTTTAGAAGTTTAGGTTTATAGTTTATTTTTTTATTTTTTATTTTAGGTTTATTTTTATTTTTTAGTTTAGTTTATTTATTTAGGTATTGATTTAGTTTATTTTATTATTATTTTAAGTTTAGGTTTAGTTTATAATTTTAGGTTTATTTTATTTTATTTTAGGTTTAAGTTTTATTTTTTATAGGTTTAGGTTTTTTATTTTATTTAGTTTAGGTTTAGGTTTTATTTGGTTTATTTTTATATTTTATTTTTAATTTAGGTTTAGTTTATTTTAGTTTATTTTATTTTATTTATTTAGTTTAGGTTTAGATTTAGGTTTATTTATTTATAGTTTAGAAGTTATGTTATTTTATATTTTATTTTAAATTTAGGGTTTATTTTTATTTATTAGATTTATTTAGGTAGGTGAACAGTTTTATTTATTTTATTTTAAGTTTATTTTTATAAACATTTAGTTTTATTTTATAGGTTTATTTGTGATATTTTAATTTTTATAGTTAGGTTTATTTAATTTATTTAGTTTAGTTTTATTTACAAGGTTTAGGTTTAGTCATGTTTAGATTTGGGTTAGTTTATTTTATATTTAGGTTTAGGATTTTATTTATCTATTTAGGTTATTTAGTAGGTTTGTTTGTGTGGAGGGTTAGGTTATGGTTGTAAGTTTTAGCTCATGGAGGTGGTAGGTTTAGGGTTGTGGTTTTAGAATTTTATTTTATTTTATCTTTTAAATTCAAACCCATAGGTTTATGTTTATTTTGTTTATTTCCTATTTTAGTTTTTTTTTATTCTTTTTATTTTTATTTAGTTTAGTTTTTTTATTTTAGTTTAGGTTTTTTATTTTAATATATTTTTTAGATTTAGGTTTAGGTTTAGGTTTATTTTTTTAGTTTAGTTTTATTTTTATTTTATTTTTAGGTTTAGGATTTATGTTTTATTTTTACGTTTAAGTTAAGGTTTTTATTTTATTTGCTTAGGTTTAGGTTTTAGGTTTTTATTTTTGGTTTATTTTTAGGTTTTATTTTTTAGTTTTGGTTTATTTTTAGATTACTTAATTTTAGTGAGGATTTAGGTTTAGGTTTAGGTTTATTTTATTTTATGCTTAGGTTTAGAATTTATTTATTTTAGTTTAGTTTATTTTATGTTTAGGGTTTAGGTTTTATTTTTTATTTATTTTTAGGTTTTATTTTTAAGTTAATTTTTTGAGTTTTAGTTTTTTTAGTTTTATTTTAGTATTTATTTTTTATTTTAGGTTTAGTTTTATTATATTTAGGTTTCTTACTTTTTTTTAGTGTAGTTTAGGTTTTATTTATAATATTTTAGTTTAGTTTTATTTTTATTTTATTTTCTTTTTTAGGTTTAGGTTTAAGTTTGTTTAGGTTTTTATTTTATTTTATTTTGGCTTAGTTTTTTAAGGTTTAATTTAGTTTAGGTTTAGGTTTTTTGGTTATTAGGATTTTGGGTTTATGGTTTAGAGTTTAAGGTTAGTTGGGGGTTTCGAGTTTAGGGTTTATGGTTTGGGGTTTAGGTTTAGGATTTGGGTTTAGGGTTTAGGGTTTTAGGGTTTTGGGTTCAAGGTTTAGGGTTTTAGGGTTTAGAGTTTTTAGGGTTTAGTGTTTAGGGTTTAGGGTTTAGAGTTTAGGTATTAGGTCTAGGGTTCAAGTTTTAATTTAGGGTTTAGGGTTTTTGGTTTTTTTCTTTTAAGAATGAAAAAATTCAGATTCAATATTTCTTCTTTTTGATTTCATCAAATAAGTAAAACACCAAGTTTTTTAAGACACAAGCAACGATATAGATAAAAAATGAGCACACATAGAGTAAATAAAAAATCATAGATAACTAGAACCGTCTCTATAATAAAGATAGAATTCTATAAGTAGTAGATCTGATCGACCGTTCTTCAATTTCTCTTATTCCCATCAAACCACCTCATCCTTTTGAGTAGCAGGATGCACCATCGTATCCCTGATCTCTCCATCTGCCACCACCATGGCTATAACCTTCGTTGCTCCTCTCACCTCCATAACCACCACTGCTTCGACCACAGCCTCCATATTCACCGACCTCCCATCCCCACCACCACGCGTGATAACCGCCTCCACTTTCACCTCATCACCGAACTAGGCAGCATGGTTGGTGATGTTCCCGCCATCAAGGTTCCCATTTGTAAGGCCCATTAGGTTTTAGGGTTTAAGTTTAATTTTTAATTTATTTAGTTACTTTGGCTTGTGCTTAGGGTTTGGGGGTGGCTTGGATATAAGGTTTAGGGTTTAGGGTTTTAGGGTTTAATATTCTAGGGTTTAGGGTTTTGTGTTTAGGGTTAGGTTTAAGGGGTTTAAGGCTTTACCAATTAGGGCTTTAGGTTTAAGGTTTAGGGTTTAGGGTTTAGGTTTATGATTTGGGTTTAGGTTTGTGTTTTGTGGGTTTAGGGTTTAAGAGTTTGGGGAGTTTAGGGTTTGGTTAGTTTAGTGGTTTAGTGTTAGTTTTTAGTGATTAGGGTTTAGGTAGTGTTTAAGTTTAGATGTGGTTATGATTTAGGTTCATATTTTAGTAGTGGTTGGTTTAGGTTTGTGGGTTTAGGTTTGTGGTCTAGTGTTTAGGTGTATTTAGGAGCATGATTTAGGGTTTTAAGGTTTGTTTTAAAAAAACTAAACCAGAGGTTTATGTTTATTTAGATTAATTTTTATTTATTTTATTTTATTTTGTTTATTTATTTTTATATAGGTTTATTTTTTATTTTTATTTAGTTTAGTTTATTTATTTTAATTTAGGTTTCTTATTTTAGTTTATTTTTTAGGTTTAGGTTTAGTTTATTTTTTTTAGTTTAGTTTTATTTTTATTTAATTTTAGGTTTATGAGTTATTTTATCTGTTGATTTAGGTTTTTATTTTATTTTTTTAGGTTTAGGTTTAGGTTTTATTTTAGTTTATTTTAGATTTTATTTTTAGTTTTATTTTATTTGGTTTAGGTTTAGGTTTTATTTATTTTAGTTTTACTTATTTTTAGTTTAGATTAAGTTTATTATATTTTATTATATTTTATTTTAGGTTTATGTTTTTTTTAGTTTAAGATTAGTTTTATTTTGTATTTTTTTAGGTTTCTTTAGGTTTATTTTAAGTTTAGGTTTTATTTAGTTTTATTTTATTTTAATTTAGGTTTATTTTATTTTATTTTATGTTTAGTTTTGATTTTATTTTCATTCTTAGGTTTATTTTATTTTAGTTTTTTTATTTTATTTATTTATATTTTATTATTTTATTTTAAGTATGTTTAAGATTTAGTTTAGGTTTTATTTATTATTTTATATTTAGGTATTTATTTAATATTAGGTTTATTTAGTTTAGTTTAGGTCAGGTTGTGGTTTAGGGTTTAGATATGGCCTGGGGGCCCAGGGCTCAGGAGGGTCAGAGCCCAGGTGATTTAGGCCCAGGGCCTTAGTGAGTGGAGGTCAAGAGTGGTAAGTCAGGCCTGTGGTAGGTCAGGTTTTTAGAGGGTTTGTGGCCTGGTTAGGTTTTAGTGGGGTTAGTTCAGGGTTTGTTTAGGGTTTAGTTTAGGTTTGGTTTTTTTAGGGTTGGGTAAGAGTTATTGAGTTTAGGGTAATTATTTGGGTAGGTGGTTAGGGGTTTTAGAAAACAAACCAATAGGTTTACATTTATTTTAATTTTATATTTTAGTATTTTTTATTTTATTATTTATTTTATTTATTTTAAGTTTATTTATTTATTTAGGTTTATATTTTTTATTTTAGATTTATTTAGTTTATATTTTTTTATTTAGTTTATTTTATTTTTTAGGTTTAAGTTTTTATTTTATTTTTTAGGTTTACATTTTAAGTTTTATTTTATTTTTAGTTTTATGTTTTAAGTTTTTAGTTTAGGTTTAGATTTATTTTAGTTTATTTTAATTTATTTTAGTTTTAGGTTAGGTTTAGTATTTATTTTAGGTTTAGGTTTTATTTATTGTATTTAGTTTATTTTAGTTTTTTTAGGTTTATTTTATATTTTATTTTAGGTTTAGTTTTTTTTTAGTTTTATAGTTTTTTATTTTATTTTTACAATTTTTTAGTTTAGGTTTTTTTTTTTTTAGTTTATTTTTTTAGTTTGTTTTATTTGATTCATTTTTATTTTTTTTTTTATTCTTATTTATTTTATTTTAATTTAGTTTTAGTTTTATTTATTTAGTTTATTTTTTATTATATTTTATTTTTATTTTTAGGTTTAGTTTAGGTTTTAATTTTATTTTATTTTATTTAGTTTAGTTTTTATTTATTTATTTGATTATTAGGTTTTATTTAGTTTAGGTTTGGGTTTTAAATTTTGTATTTTAGGTTTTAATTAGGTTTAGGGTTTTAGGGTTTAGCTCTGGGGTTTGGGTTTTAGGGTTTAGGTTCAGTATTTAGGATTTAGAGTTTAGGATTTTTTTAAATTAAGTAAATGCAGTTTAGATTTATTTAGTTTATTCAGTTTATTTATTATTTATTTTAGTTTATTTTAATTTTTTATTTTTAGGATTACTTTTATTTTTTATTAAGTTTAGTTTATTTATTTTGGTTTATTTAATTTAGTTTATTTTATTTGTTTTATTTTATTTTGTAGGTTTAGGTTTAGGTTTATACTTATTTTTAGTTTATTTTCATTTTATTTTATTTTTAGGTTTAGGTATAAGTGTTTAATTTATTTTTTTTTTAGGTTTTAGTTTCTATTTTAAGTTTATTTTAAGTTTTATTTTAGTTTAGGTTTAGGTTTATTTTTTATTTTATTTTATTTTATTTAATTAGGTTTTAGGTTTATTTATTTGGTAGTTTAGGTTTTATTTATTTTAGTTTAGTTTGTTTTAGTTTTGGTTTATGTTTAATTTATTTTAGGTTTAGGTTTTTTTTAGTATCTAGTTTAATTTTATTTATTTTAGGTAGGTTTTATTTATTTTATATTATTTTATTTTTATTTTATTTTATTTTTGTTTTAAGTTTAGGTTTTAGCTCATTTTAGTTTAGGTTTTATTTACTATATTTTTTTATTTTATTAAGATTTTGTTTTATTTAATTTAGGTTGGTTTTATTTTAACCCTTTAGAGTTTAGTTTAGGGTTTAAAGGTTGTGGCTTTGTTTAGGGTTTTATTTTAGAGAAGGGTTGTTTGATTCTGGGATGTTAGGGTTAGGTTTGTGGTAGGGTTTGTGGGTGTGGTTATGGTTTATTTTGGTTAGGCATAAGGCCTGTAGGCATATGGCATAGGGTTTAGGGTTTATTTAGGTTTGTAGGGTTTATTTAGGTTTAGGGATTTTATGTTTTATGGTTTTTTTTTAAAAATTGTAACCATGGTTTAGGTTTATTTAGTTTATTTTTTTATTTATTTTTATTTTAATTTATTTTATTTTTATTTATTTTAGTTTATAATAACAAGAAGATTATGATTCAGAATTAATTAATTAAGGCTATATTGTGTTGTTGTTGTTGATTTATTTTAGTTTATTTTAGGTTTATTTATTATGCATTTTTTTTAGTAGTTTATTTTATTAATTTTTTAGGTTTAGGTTTTATTTTATTTTAGGTTTATGTTTTAGGTTTTATTTTAGGTTTATTTTAGGTTTATTTTAGTTTATTTATTTTTAGTTCTTTTAGGTTTATTTTGTTAGGTTTTTTATTTTATTTATTTTAGTTTTTTATTATTTTGTTTTATTTTATGTTTAGGTTTTATTTTATTTATTTTATGTTTTATTTTGGTTTATTTAGCTTAGGTTTTATTTAGTTTTATTTTATTATTTAGGTATTTTATTTTATTTTATTTAGGTTTTTATTTATTTTATTTAGTTTATTTTTATTTTATTTTATTTTAGTAGGTTTAAGTTTTTGTTTTTTTTATTTTATTTTATTTTAAGGTTTACATTTTATTTATTGATTATAGGTTTATTTAGTTTGAGGATCTTAGTTTTTAGGTTTGAGGGTTTAGGGTTTAGGTTTAGGGTTTGGGGTTTATCTTTTAATGTTTAGGGTAGGGTTTAAAGTTTATGCTTTATTTTGGGGTTTTAGGTTTTAGGATTTTAGGTTATTTTAATTAAGCAAAACCAAGAGTAGGTTTATTTAGTTTCTTTAGTTTATTTTATTTTTATTTTAGTTTATTTTATTATTTTATTTTTTATTTAAGTTTATTTTATTTCATTTATTATAGGTTTACTTATTTCATTTTATTTTTAGGTTTAGTTTAGGTTTAGTTTATTTTTTTATTTTAGTTTTATTTTTATTTTTTTATTATTTAGGTTTATGTTTTATCTTTTATTTTGGTTATATGGTGTTTATTTTTTATTTTTTTAGGTTTAGGTTTTAGGTATTTATTTTAGGTTTATTAATGGTAGCCCTACTTTATACAACAGAATATGAAAGATTAATTATATTTGTTTTAAATGCTATTCTTCTTTTCATATCTCCATTTTGATTTGGTTCCTTCTTTGATTTGGATGGTGCTTACTTCAAAGGCATCACAAGCACCCTGTGACAAAGCCTTCTGGCCATTGCTCATCCTAATCCCCCATGACACTAATACTAATTCCTACATTTATGTAAGAAAAGTAAATCTAACTACACCTACAAAATAGAGGTTAGCTAAATATACATATAATCCCAAGCACTTTTATTTATAATTTGGACTTAGCACCCTACACATGGGTAACTAAGCCCACCTGTCCTAACTTGGATTATTCTTAAGGATTTAAGCAACCTACAAAAAGAGCATTCACATTTATTTTTAAGCATCCCTTAAGCATAATCCCCTTCAGAAAACAAGATTAGGCTAATATTGGCCTATCATCCACCAGTATACACCTAACATCCAATCTAAAATAAGACATCATAAAACAAAACATACATCATATCAACCGCCCTAACTTAAAGTTGTGACATAATAGTTTATTAAGTGTTGTGTGGTATTAGTGTTGTATTTTATAAGTGTAGAAGGATACAATTTAACATGAAAGTTTGATTTCACTTGAAGTAGTTTAAATGATTTGAGAATTTTAATTTGTGTTTTCTTTTGTTTCATTGATTACAATAGCAACTAAGTTATAAAGAGAGAGGATTGCCCTCTTCATCCCTACCTTAAGTCACTTTCTAAAGTATATTAATTTGATTTAATTCTCTTTAGTGAATGTCTTATTAAATGATTTAATTAATCCTAAGTTTAGGTTCACTTTAAATAATCCTATTCAAAATGAAGGCATCTAAGGTTAATTTAATTGAATTACTACCACATGACATATATTAAATCATTCCTTTCCATCACATGTAACATGCATATGATTTAATCTAGTGTATTTATACATGCAACATATTTTAGCACATTAAATGATGAATGTATGTGTATGTTTAGATTTTATATTTTATTTGATTGAATTATTTAAACATATTAATTTAAAACTTTATCCAAATTCTTATTCAAAAGGACATATTGAATGCGTATTATTAGATTTGTTAAAGCTAGGGAAGTGAGGTAATCAAATGACCTCCTTGGAGCTAGCTAAAGCCTCATATTCTCGATGTCAGATTATATACCCATTTGCATTCAAACATATGTAAATTTGTATACATGAACATAGGAAGTAAGCTCCAAATCATATGGCTAATTAATTCAACCACTTAGTCAATTATGAATGCATGCAATTTTAATGTAAAATGGGATTTTCATTCACTAATCACATATACATATATATGTACAAAGATATAGGCAAGTACATGTCATTGTTAAACTAAGGAAGTGAGGTAATCAAATGACCTCCTTGGGGCTAACTAAAGCGTTGTATTCCTGGGATGTCCAGACTATATACTTGGTTTTCTTGGACACACATGGATGTATACATAAATGAGGGAAAGAAAACCATGCAAAGAATTTATATTTTTTTTTTGAATCATTTATATATATGAATTAAAGCTCTATCCAAATTCTAATGTTGAAATACATAAGAATGAAATCAAATGGGTACATGTCATTGTTAAACCAGAGAAGTGAGTAATCAAATGATCTCTTTGGGGCTAGCTAAAGCCTCATCTTCCCAGTATGTCCAGACTATATACCCATTACCATTCAATCTTATATAAATCAACACATGAATAGAGGAAAGAGAACTCAACATTCATACACTTAAGATATAAGCATATGCATTTCTTATGTATTTATAACTAGAATCATAACACATTTTATTATTAATTTATAAGATTTTGAAAAATACATTTGGATTTAATAGGGATAATAGCCATGCATATATTAAATTAAATCAACACATGCAAGCTTACATAAAGGAAATCCATTTTATTTTACTTGATTTTGAAAAATAGATGCATGAATTCAAATGACATACTAAATTTAACATGATTGGAAAGAAGACTATTAAATACATGCATGTGATTCAATCAACCAAACTAGTTCTTAAGGATAATCTAGTCAAATAAGATTATTTAAAGCAAACCAAAGCTTCTTTATTAATTAAGTTTTGGATTTGATTTAATTTAAAGAAGAGAAGAGAAATCATCACTTGTTATTTAAACCCATTCCCACATTAGTGATTTGATTTAATTTAAGGAAATGTAATTAAGTTGATTTTATGGGTTAATTAAGTTGAACCCTAAATTAGATGAATTAATTACCCTTACCTATGTCACCTTAAAGTAATTAACTAAATAATTATGAGCCAACATGATGCATGGAGAATAAACTTGCAATGATCTTAAGAAATAATTGGGACATAATAGGTCTCATAATTAATAGTTAATTATATTACTTATTTAATTACTCTTATGGTTTTCCCACACATGTGGACTAACTATAATTTCATTAAACTCCTTTAGGTTATTAAACACCTAAAGATCGACCCCAAGATTTAATTAATTAAGGTCTGATGTGATTATGATTTAAATTTTATTAAGTGATTTAATTAATTACTTAAATCATAATTAATTTCATTTTATAAAAGGGGTGAAATGAACTTAGGGAAATGGGTCCCAACCCTATTCCTTAGTTTACTTACTGTTGAACAATGATTAATAAACTTAATTAACCAATTTATTACTATTCATGGGATTAATTAATCATTAATTAACTTAAAAGAAATTAAGATTTAATTAGTCAATTTTTTAATTAAGTGAGCAATAAATCCCAAGAAAATCATGTGAGGTCATCCCATTAAATTAACTCACAAAATTTGGGATTAATTGCTCAAGTAATTAAAAAATTAATTAAGCTAATTTTGTAATTAAATTACTATTCAAAATTAGTTAAGATAATTTTAATTAATTCTCCTCTGAAATACTTTTAAAATGAGTATTTATTTTCAATGTTTTATTTTTCTATGATTTTTTATGATTTTTAGAAGTTCTAGCCATTAAAATAATTAATTAAGCCTAATTAAAGCATAATCCTCTTGGCGCCACATGGCACGGTGATGTGTGCACTGTCCACATGACACACTAACACGGTGCGCTTTCCACGTGGTGTCACGAGACTAGCTACTTAAAACTTATCCAACTTCGGCTTATGGCGCGGTGGATGCTCTTTCTCTACGTCATATGATCAGATGGCTGATTAATCTGATAACTTAATAAGATTAAATCCGATCGATCTAGTGGATTTAATCATGATTGTCCATTTTGATCATGCAGAATCGATGATGCTTGATCTAACGTCATGCGATTGAGAGAGAATGGAGTCCGTCCACCATTGCTCACTTGATATGAGCTTTCCCAAGCTCGGATCAACTCCAAAAGGATCCCACACATTCATGATATCGATCGGAGAGGATCCAATGGTCAAGATCACACAAGATGTAAGTTTTCTTCAAAAATCTCCAACCCATTTTTGGCTAAGGTTCAGTTTTGGAAGCATACCTCACAGGAGCTAAAGACCAGCAGCTCGAACAATTGAGGAAGCTTCATCTATTGGAGATGAAGCCTTGTTGAGAAGCAGTTGGATCAATTCCTCATTATTTGTTTAGAAGGCCACAAACTGATGATTTGGAGCACAACTTTGATCAAGTCCCACCTCCGGTGCACGAGAAGCTTGGGAGATGCTTCATTCTTGCTCGACCTGGCCTAAGGATGGTGCATGCAAAGTAAATTTGAGTTTGATAGAGAAATGGGAAAGCTAGGTCAAAAATGGAATGTCTTATTTTGGGACTGATGGGAATGGCATTTTTCGATAGAGGAATGAGCTTGGGAGCTTAGGAAATAGCTCTAGTAGCTCATCTTGTGTAGCTAGCTCTGATGATTTTTGTGTGTTTGAGTGGAAATGAGGGGTGTATACCCCCCTTCATATTGATTGGATGCGGGATCAGGTTTGGATTCTAGTAGCCATCCAGCCATCTCAAGGAGTCATGGGTGGCAGGGAGGAGGTGAGTTGGCTTGGCTTGGTTGGTTGAAGGTTTGGAGGTGGCTGCCAAGGAGGAATCATGGGTGTCTTATGGGTTTCAAATGCTCCAATGGGGAGGGTGATGTGATTTCACCTCCCATGGGCCATGGCCTATGCAATGACCCCTTGGGTTAGGTTGGGCAGTGTCCTAGGTACCTAGGTGGACCATTGGGAGATTACCAAGTGGCCAAGGAATGAAAATGACCACTTACATGGGTAATTTGTCTCATGTGATGCCTTTGACCCAAAGGTAAAATGATCATTTGGCATTATATTTGGTTTGGGCAGATTTTAAATGAGCCAAAAGTTGGTTAGCCAAAATTTCAAGTCAATTGGAGTTGATTTGGTTAGGTTTGGCTCAATTTGGCTCATTTAGGTCAAATTGGGTTAGGTTGGGTCAAGTTGACCAATTGGTCAAATTTGGTCAAACAAAGGGTTGGGTTAAGTTCATATGATCATTTAGGATGTTTGGTTGGTTTGGTTTAGTTTAGCTTAGATTTAATTTTGGCTCATTTGAATTCATTTGGGTCAAATGGGTTATGTTTACCAATTTAATTAAATTAGCCAAATTAGCTTGGGTTGGGTGTTGGTTGGAGTTTAGTGGACTAATTGAAGATGATTTTAAGCTTTGGTTTAAATTAATTTGGATTGGTTTTGATTTAGGCCAACTTGAACCTTTAGGTCAAATTGGGCTAAGTAGATCAATTGGGTCCAACCATGGCTTTGGTAAAATTCAACAATCAATTTGGAATGAACTTGAGCCATTGGTTGCAATCAATTTGGTTTATATTTTGATTTATCCCAATTTGGTCTTTTAGGTCAATTTGGGTCAACTTGGGTTAAGAGGGCCAATTGGATTTGGTTTGACTCAGTTGAAGGTAAAGTCATATTCAAATATTGATTTTGATTTGGTATGAATCATTGGTTTTAAGGGATTTGGCTTAGGTTGTAATTTGGCTAGGTTTGGATTCATATGGGTTAAGTGGTTGACTTGGTCAAATGATCAAGTTGACTTGGTTTGACTCAATTTGTGATAATTGATCAACCTAGGGTGATCAACAATCATGATGGGAGGTTTTGATGGGCTTGGTTCAATCTAATTTGGGTAGGACTATTAGAACTTGGCTCAAATAGGTAAAATTGGCCACTTTAGGTAAAGTTGACCAATTATGTTTAGTTGGCTTGATTTTGGTTTGAGTTTGATTTAGTCGAGTTTATATATGTATTCGGGATTGATATATGAATTTAATTACAATTGGCTTGGGTTTAAATGGGTTTTCATTAATTTGAACATTTTAAGTCAAAAGGGTTAAGTTGGGTTTGACTTGGGTTAATTTTAGTTTGGCTTGATTATTATAGCTTTATTTATATTTATGAATATAGTTGAAGGTATGATTGATTTTGGAGAAAATAAATTTAATTTGGGTTTTGGAATGAAGGAATTTGGCTAAGTCCATGGAGTTTGGTAATGTGGCTTAGCTTTGGATTTTGATTTAGTTTGATTTAGTTTTGAAGATTTAAATGTATATTTCATTTAAATTTGTGAAGATGATTAAAAATATGATTGACTTATGAAAAAATCAATTTAGTTTGACTTGATTTGGATTAAGATTTGGCTAAGTCCATGAGATAGGTCATATGGCTTAGGAAGGGTTTTAATATAATTTGATTTAGTTTGATTTAATTTAGACCATTTGAATGTAGTTTTGATCATTCTCATATCATTCAATCCTTGCACCAATAAAATTAGAATATGAGGCTCGATTTTTTGTCTGAGTTAGTCATTACTCTAAGCATATAGAACATCAACATCTTTGGGGATTCTTAACTAGTTATCAACCAAATCATTGAGTCCTATAAAGTTATAAAGCCCAAGCTCCATCATTACCATAAGTACACCATGGAGTATTTGGCCCAAATCCTAGATGTTACCATTTATAAGATTCCTCAAGGAGAGAATGCTATAACGTATGCTTTAGCCAAGCTTGCCAAGGAGTTGCCATGTCTGGAGGATGAGTCCATATCAGTAAAGGTCCAAAATGGACAAGTATTATCCCTTTTTGATATTGAACTCATCAAAAAGTACACTCTTGAGAAGGAGGTTTCCATTGCAAGAATGAGGAGTTAGGGAAACCATTCATGGATTACCTAAATAAAGGCAAACTACCTCGAGAGAAGTTCCAAGCCCATCAGATGAAGCACAGAGCACTTTTCTACAAGCTTGTGGATGGTGTCTTGTGTCGGTGGTCTTTCGATCATATGTAGTTATGTTGTTTATACAAGCATGAAGCCCATATGATCATGATCGAGGTACACTTAAGATTATGTGGAGCCAACCAATCCGGTCCAAAGATGAAAGTCAAGATCAAGAGACTAGGATACTACTAGCCATCAATGATCAAAGATTGCATGGATACGGTTAGGCGATGCTACCAATGTCAAATACACATTGTGGTCCTACACCAACTGCCTAACATTATACATCCTACATTGGCCTCATGGCCATTTGAGTGTTGGGGTACCAACATAGTGGGTCTGATTGATCCTCCTTCTTCCAAGGGTCATCGATTCATCTTAGTTGTTACTGATTACTTTTCAAATGGGGGAAGGTGATTTCACTAAGAGAGGTCATAACTCAGCATGTGCTGCAGTGTTTTCAGAACCATATTGTAGATAGGTTCGGAGTGCCTTGATAAATTATATTTGATAATGATATTGCATTAAAGAGCACCAAAATCAATAACTTTGCCCACAAACACAGCATATATTAGAGATATTCTACCATCAACTACACGAGGGCAAATGGCTGAGCAGAAGCCATCAATAAAACTCTCATCCAAATATTGAAGAAGAAACTAGATAAAAATAAACAATAGTGGCATGAGCAGTTAGTTGAAGCCTTGAGGGCCTACCGCACCACATATAGAACTCCAACTCAGTATACTCTTTTCTCCTTAGTGTATGGGTCTAAAGCTGATCTACCATTAGAAGTCCAACTCCCATCACTAAATATAGCTTTGGGTAGCAAGATCATAATTGAGCAGAACACCAGGTTTTGGTTAGAAGAGCTCAAAGGTTTGGAGGAGAGACACCTACAAGCATGCCAAAACCTTAAGTTGTACAAAGATAAAATGATTCAGGCTCACAACAAGTTGGTCCATCCTAGAGCTTTTTAAGTAGGAGATCTTATTTTAGTTCTAAGGAGACTAATTGTCGCCCATTGTAAGATGGGAGGCAAGTTTGAACCAGGAAGGCCTTTTTTCCATAGAAAAGGCCTACAAAGAAGGATCTTATCAGCTTATTAAACATAAGGGAGAGCACCAAATGCTTCCAATCAACGGGCTCCAATTAAATAAATATTATAAATCATGTTTGAAAATAATTATCATCAATGAAAATTCCATTTTTAATTCATTATCTTCCATTATAAAAGTATTCTTATTTACGAATCTACCATGGTGTGTTTAGGGTAGATGTAAGGAACTCGAGCAGCATCCTATCTGTCATCAACATAACACAAACATAAATGATACACACATATATAAATTAAACACATATCTTTTGTCTCAGGCTATTCTGAGTTGAGATAATGCCCCTAACGGCACTCACTAAGTAGCTGCTCTAAGTCTAGCTGATGTGCTACCCTACTAGTGTGTCACCCTAGTGGTCTTTCTACTTTGGAGGATGTAAGTCTACTACGCTTTCCTTCCTTACTTGGCCACGCATAGATGGTTTGGTAGGCCTTACTGCATGGTTGGTAAGCTAACTCATGTTGGATTTATTTAAGAGGATGTGGGTATGCTATGCATTCTTCTTGGATTAGACTTCCTGCATTGATTTAGTTGAGTATATTTGAGGTTTAGGTTAAGTCCCCTAGTGGTTCCTTCCCTCTTAACTGCTTCAAGTCTGGGTCTAGTCCTTCCTCAGGGCTCCCCGCTTAGTAGTCACTCTAGGTCAGAAAACATATGTCCTGTCAATGATGGATTATCCCTATGATTAGTTCCACTTAGAAAGTTAAAAGCCTACATGTTTTCTTTCAAGATTGATCATTGCACACCGATAGAAACATTAGGTTGGTTGGTTCTCACTATTCTGACAGATACACCTTAGCTTGGTTGGTTCTCTCACCTTAGGATACAGCACTCTTGGCAAACATAAGTCTGTTACACTTTCTCCTTGAGTTGGCGATCAGTCGCCTCAGGATAACGCCCTTAGCAGCACCTCATTTGTGGGCACTATATTTGGATCACATTCTTTATCACCACATTTAGACACTACTTGGGTTACTATTGGATTGGACAGTTCCTCTTTCCTATTAACCACCCTTGTGGTTGGAGAATCCATCTTGTGGATGTGCAGATTCTTCTTTGGTCTAGTAAATCTTAGATATGTTAAGGCTGACATATCCCCTTCTCAGTGTGGTCCCTCGCTCAACAAAAGGATCTATGCAAACATATAAACAAAATATATATTTACTTATGGATTAAGAGGACACCCCAGGCGGTACCTTTTCCTAAGTAGAAATCTTATCTTTAGGGCGGTTCTAGCAAAATTCCCTATAGGAATCGTCTGACTACTCTTGAGTTGATATAAGTCCCCAATGACATTCACTCAGTAGTCTCCCCTAAGTCAGATTATATTTATTGTGCTACCAACATGTCACTTAGTGGTTGTTCCCTACTTTAGAAGATGTAAGTATGCTACACCTTCTTCCCATCACAACCGTTGCACATGAAAGGCACCCCTTAGGTTATCTAGTTCTACCCCATGGCCAGTAGTATATCCCTTTGGATTTGCAAATCTAAGATAGGACATGTCTGATATAGCCTCTTCTTAGTGGGTACATCACACACTGACATGGTCCATAAATTAAATCTATCAAATTTGACCAAGCTAACATCCCTAGTAGATATTCCCTCAATTTGAATTCAAACTAAACCAAATAAACCATATTAAATCAAAAGAAACTAAGATAAAATGAATATTGACTACTTTTGAGTTGACATAAGTCAGATTCACTTTCGGTGGTAAGCCCTAGGTCAGTTGATTTATTGTGCATCCAACAGGTCACGCTAGTAGTTGTTTGTCACTTTGGAAGAAGTAAGTCTTCTACGCCTTCTTCCTAGAACAGTCATTGCCATTAAAAGGCAACCCCTTTGGTTGGATAACTCTACCCCATAGCCAGTAGACTATTCCTTTGGATTTATAAACCTGAGGTAGGACAAGGCTTATAGTGGGTAGCCCCTTTTAGTAGGTCCATAAATTAACTTCAGTTAAATTGATTTTCCCTAATGGAGTTAAATCACACCTTTATTCCCCTAGTGGAACCCTCATATATATAAATAAGCAAATAAATCAAATTCAAAACCAACCTCGATAGTGGAGCCTAATTAAACCAACTCCCCCAGTAGAGTCTAAATCCAAGAAATCCAACCAACCTCTTATTACAAACTGATACATCCCCAAAAAATTCTATGAAATTAAACTCAAATCCCAATCCCTAGTGGATAGCCCGAACCTGCTTTTCAAGTGGAAGGTTCATATACTCGATCGCCAGCGGACTCAAGTCCATATCTCTAGTAGATGTGCCTCCACATCAATTAAACCAAAATAATTTAAACTCGATTTGATCATAATCTATGGTGGATTATAGATTCTTATCCCAGTGAATCTTCTTTCCATAAATCATATAATCAAATTCAAACCTTATCCTCAATAGATTTTCTTCTTATATGCCCTCTACATAGACCACTTACATGTCATGTCCAATACATGTGTGATTTCCTAATTGATCTCCCCCCATTTTATTTCTTCTCTTATGAACACCTTTAATACTTTAACCAAGAGCTAAATAATGTGTTTGTCCAAATTACATCATCTTAACATTGTAATTAACATTTTATGATTTGTGATGGTGCAAGCTCAAACTAACTATACAATATCATGCTAAACATATTATAGTGTGAATGAACACATTATATTATATTATAATTTTCTATAATATAAAATATTGTCTAACATTACACCTCATTAAAATCAGTTAAAAAGAACAAATAATAAAATTTTCTTAAAATATGAATAATGTTCATTTTGGATGTAAAATTGTTATTTTTCTATTAGAAATGGTACAAAATAACATAATTTTGGTGTTGCTTCTTGGCGTGTGCCATGAATTTGGCCAAATTCTTTCATGTCAACCTTCAATTTAAAATTTTTGTGAGTTTTGACACAATGCATTGTAACAAAAGTAAAACATACTAAAATGTACAATAACATTTAGTAACACACCACCACATTTATATATATGTGAAGTTATGTTGTTATGGGCATCCTATATTATAATATACTATAACATATTATATTTTATTATATAGCATATCATATCACAAGGGAATTCTTAAGATAAAAAAGCATAAAATTAGTCTAAATAATAAAAAACAAAATATTCTAGTCGTATTACTTACATATTTTAAATTGAAATATAATATTTTTATGCCATGCTCTACCTATTATGAATTTGGCCAAATTCCACCATTTTAAAGACTAAATTAACATTTTTATAAATAATGCTAGTGTACATGCATGATTATAAAATACTAAAAGAACTTAAAATGCATGAGCAATATATTATGATATTTGATGCTATACTATGCTACAACATATAATATTTATTTTGAACATACAATCTTACTTTTTGGACAACAAGTGGCATAGCATGCCTTTGGTACTACAACCTAATTCCCACTTCAAATTAAATAAATTTTCTCATCTGATTTATTAAATTAATATTTTAATGATTTATATTAATATGGACTATAGGGCACAATACCATAATATACTAAAACATTTTATAACATCCAAAAACACATCATTACATGCTCAAATATATGATGCTACATTATATTATAATATATGGTATTATAATATGATTTTGGGTTAGGGTTTAGTATTCAAATCTCTAATAGTCAAGGAAAGTCTATTAAAGACATTTTCTTTATACCACAACTATGTTAGGATTGGTCATTCTTTATATCTACTCTAATGACATCTTTATTCAAGGTTTGGAGGGTTATTTTAGGGTTTGGGGTTTAAGTTTGGAGTTGTCTTGGTTTAGGGTTTAGGGTTTTGGGGTTTGGGTTTAGGGTTTAGGCATTAGGGTTTTAGGGTTTTGGGTTTAGGGTTTAGGGATTAGGTTTAGGGTTTAGTTTAGATTTTTTTAGGGTTTAGGGTTTAGGTTTTAAGGATTTTAGGGTTTAGGGTTTAGGTTATAGGATTAGGTTTAAGGGTTTAATTTAGTTTAGGGTTTAGGGTTCAAGATTTAGGATTAAAGGTTTTTTTTTAAATTAAGTAAAATGGTAAGTTTAAGTTTATTTAGTTTATTTTTTATTTATTTCAGTTTATTTTATTTTTTTATTTAGTTTAGTGTATTTATTTTAGGTTAATTTATTTCAGTTTAGCTTTTTTATTTTAGTTTATTTTTTAAGTTTAGGTTTAGGTTTATTTTTATTTTTTGTTTAATTTTATTTTTATTTTATTTTTTAGGTTTAGGTTTTATTTTTTATTTTTAGGTTTAGGTTTTGGTTTTAGGTTTTTATTTGAGGTTTATTTTTATGTTTTGTTTTTTAGTTTATGTTTAGGTTTATTTTTTTAGTTTATTTTATTTAATTTACTTTAGGGTTTAGGTTTAGTTTATTTTAGGATTAGGTTTATGTTTTATTTATTTTAGTTTAGTTTATTTTAGTTTAGGTTTAGGTTTGTTTTATTTTGTTTAATTTAGGTTTAGGGTTTTTTTTAGTTTAGGGTTTTGGTGTTGTTTTTTATTTATTTTTAGGTTTAGGTATCTATTTAGTTTTCATTTTATTTATATTTTTTGTTTAGTTTTTATTTTATTTAGGTTTTTTATTTTTTATTTTTTATAGTTTAGTTTAGTTTTATACTTATTTTATTTTAGTTTATTTTTTATTTTTTATTTTATCTTATTTTTACGTTTAGGTTTAGGTGTAGGTTTATATTTAGGTTTAGGTTTTAGTTTTGATTTCTATTTTATTTTATTTTATTATTTTATTTAGGTTTAGGTTTTTTTATTTATTTTATTTTTAGGTTTTATTTAGTTTAGGTTTATGTTTTTAGGCTTTTAGGGTTTAGGGTTTAGAGTTTGGTGTTTAGAATTTAGGGTTTAGGATTGAGAGTTTGTGGTTTAGGGTTTAGGTTTTATTATTTAGGCTTTAGGGTTAGTTTAGGGTTTAGGGTTAGTTTAGGGTTTAGGGTTTAGGATTTAATGTTTAGGGTTTAGGGTTTACTATTTAGGATTCTTTTTTAAAGTTAAGTAAACAGGTAGGTTTAGGTTTATTTAGTTTATTTATCTTTTTATTTAGGTTTAAATTTTATTTTTATTTAGTTTACTTTATTTATTTTGTTGGCTTAATTAGCCTCATGTTCAATTTGATTAATTTTGATGATAACAAATAAATGCTTGGATGTTAATGAATATTTTTTATGTGTTTAGGTATATCAATTGCTAGTTACATATCCAATACATCTCACAAATTGTTAGAAGAAATTGCAAGAATAAAAGAATGAAAGGGATAATGTGAAGCTCATGATTTTAGGTTATATGACTATTCATATGAGTTCTTTGGCATGAATCAATTTTCTCAAAACCTAACATATTATTTTAATGAGGTTAATTTATATAAATCTTTATTTAATTAACATTCAATTATATGTTTTTTTCTACATAGCAATAAAATTGTCAAAGTAATAAATGATCATAACTATTAAGTAAAATTATTTTAATTACTTAATATAATTAGGTATTTTAATTTAATTTGCTGGTTATATGATAACTAACATATTTATGATTACATATAAATTATATCATAATTTTAAATGTCACATGTCAAAATTAACAAAATATATAAAATTTTGTATTTTAGCCAAAGTCATTGTTTAGTCAAAGAATTCATATCTGATTTTATCTCCATCGCATTCCTTGGATTTTTTTTTAAAATAAGTGGTTACATGACTTTGCATTTAAATTGAATTTATTATGATTTTTAAACATTATTTAATAATGGATGCATGCTACATGCTTTGAATATATTAAGAGCTACATTTGATTACTTTTGACTTTCTCATGTGAATAGCCGAATTTTTGCTGCTAAATTTAATATTTGTTTAATATAAATTATATTTTTATTGAATATTAAATTAAGGTTTGTATAATATATTTCTTTGAAATAATTTTTTAAATGACCTTCTTGCCTATAAATAGCCCTCATTCTCTTCATGAAAGTATCCCTCATTCAAAATTCAAAATCTCTCCAGCAAATCTAAGAGAAAATCTCTTAAATGTTCCTTCCAAGTGTTCTCCAAATATTGCAAGATCAAATCCTTGGTTTGGAAGCTTCAACATCTTCAACAAGCCTTTTAAATTACTTGAGTTTGTTTTCTTGATCTTAATACTTCTTAGTTGTTCATGCTATTTTCACCATCTATTTCTTCTTTCTAATTTATACTTTTGGTGGATTAGTCTTTGAACATTGGTTTTCACATGAAAGTTTCTCAATCATTTTTTGGTGAAAACTCTTGTGATAATTTGTAGGATCTATTTCAACTTGCTGAAATTTTAGCTTCCTACAAATTTCTTTTGGTTTCTTGAAATATTTCTTCTTTGGTCTTATTTTGAAAGATCATTTATTCTTAGATCTATTTTAGAAGTATATTTTAAGCATTTTAAAATAAATTATTGTGCTGAAATTATTTTCATATTTTCTAGATCTCTCTTTTTAATTGAAAGCTTACTAGCCAACTTAGATCTATCATATACTTATTTTTTTTTATTTTGTGATCATTAGCATTAATTGAAAGAATCTTTTGGTTAAAATAAATTACTCCTTGCTGAAATTTATTTTATTATGAAAAGAATATTGTGAATTTATTTTAAAATAATTTTGTATTATTCTAATTATAATAACATAAACATCCTAGTAAGAACACTTTAAGATATTTATTTTTTATTAGTGAGCATTTTGCCTGCCAAATTTTTTAAGTTGTAAAGTGATCATTTATAAGTTGTGAGATCACATTTTGAATTTGATTGCTTGGTATATTTGTGAGAGATTTACTTTATCAAAATTTATTATTTTGTATTTTTTTTGTAAAATTTATTTTGGGTTTTATACTATTTGTAGGGAGTACATTTATTTGTTGTTATTATATAGAGTACTTTTTTGTAAACCATTTTTCATTTAGTGGATTTAGGTGGCTAGTATAGGCGGTTTTGGGGTTTTTTTTTAAAATTGTGCCTCTTTCTCTATTTACTTTATTGTATTTTTATTTTTTTATTTAGAATTATATCTTATCATTATAAAATCAAAATCTAATATTCTATTTAAAATTAAAATTTAAGTTTTGAAAATTTTAAAATTACCCAATTCACCCTCTTGGGTTTATATTGTCTATTGGTATCAGCAGGCTCTTTTATTGGCTTAACATCCAAGAGTAAATCTTTTCACTATGGCAAAGGTTTCATAAAGGGTTCATTAGGACAATCCACTCATAGACCTCCACTTTTAGATAGTGTACCATTTGATTATTGGAAAAATAGAATTACATTCTTAAGAGGTCAAGATGCACGCATGTGGTATATGTTGACACATCAATATCATACAATGAAAGTAAATGGCATTAAAGTAGAAAAACCTTTTGAGGAATTTATAGAAAGAGAACTTTATGAATTAAATGCTAGGGCTTGTAATACTTTACATTGTGCTTTATTACCGATGATTACATGAAAATTTCTATGTTAAGTACAAAGAAATATGGGATAAACTTATTATAACTTATGAAAGAACTAGTGAAGTTAGAGATGCTCACATAAATAGACTTGTTCATGATTATGAGTTATTTCATATGTCTCCTTCGAATCTATTTAGATATGTACTAGATTTATGAAAATAATTAACACATTCTCTTGGAAAACATATAGGAATCAAGACTTAGTTTATAAGATTCTTAGATGTCTTCCAAAAGAATGGGAAGCTAAAATAACAAGTATTAGTGAAGCTAAAGATTTATCTATATCCACTTGATCACTTTTGGGTTCTTTGATAGCACATGACAGGTTATTGCTCAAAGGGATAAGATGGATAACTCAAAAAAAAGGAGAAGGAGAAAGGAAAAGCCATTGCACTACAAGTTGATGATAGTGATGAGCATAATCAACCTCGGATGGTGATTGTGATGAGGTGGTCATGCTTTCAAAACTTGGGAACTTGCTAAGGAAGAAGAATCAAAGGTATAAATCTAAAATTATAAATTTCAAACTAAGAAATTTCCTACAGTGTGAAGGGATCATTTGCTATCATTGTAAAAGCCGACACATAAGAGGTGATTGTCCGAACTTGTTGAATCAAAGAAAAGAAATTGATGTAAACAAAAGAAAATATGAAGGAGAAAAAGTACCATAAGAAGAAGAAGATAGCTTTATGGGGTAATCTAGATTCAAATGAATCAAGTACTAGCTCATCGAATGAAGAGGTCAACATATGTCTTATGGCAAATGGAGAATCTGACATAGATTCTCAAGAGGTATGTAATGATATATCTTATGATGAATTAGATAATGCTTTTAATGATTTAGTTATTGAACATAAAAATTAAGAAAATACAAAACCTTAGAAAAGAACATAAAATTTAGATATGCATTTTTGTGATTTAAAATGAATGTGATAATTTAAAAAATAAAAATACTTCTTTATTAAATTGTTCCTTAGTTGTAGGTAAACTTGAAAGAGAGAATATCTTATTAGCAAGATTAGAATTATGTTTAAAACCACAAGTTCATTATAATACTTCATCAATAAAACATTTAATAAAATTATTTGCATCATACACATCCCACTCATATACCTTATAATTATTAAATCATAAGACTAATTTTTGGTGCAACTATTTCAATGGGCATATTGATTGCTATACGTAAAATACAAAATACTAAGCAATCATCTTATGGGTACCAAAAGGTACAAACTACACAAACCATGCATGCTAAATTCAAATTTAGAATGTGGACCCAAACATGTTTGGGTTCCAAAAGTTAACATGTGAGTTTATTTTGTAGTAATGCCTTCAAAGCAAAATCAAAGAAGGCATGTGGTACTTGGGATGATCAAGACATATGAGGAGATAAAGATAAATTCACAACTTTAGAATCAAGTGATGGAGGATTTGTTACATATGGAGATAATGTAAGGGAAAATCATTGGCATTGGTTCTATTTGTAAGAATTCTATCACTTTAGATAAAGTTTTTCTAGTAGAAGGATTAAAACATAATTTAATTTCTATTAGTCAATTATGTGATAAAGGTTTGAATGTAGTATTCCATGCATCATATTGCATTATAAAAATAATGAAAATGTTTTGCTAGTAGGTAAAAGATACAAAATATTTATGTCATTGATTTAGATAGCTTTCATGATGTAAATTCAAACTTACTTTATTTTAAAAGCACTCATTATGATATATGGTTATGGCATTATGTCATATTAACATGCACACACTTAATAAAATTGCTAAACTTGATTTAGTAGTTGGTTTGCCTAAATTAAATTTTCATTCAAACTATGTTTGTGATGCATGTATTCATGGTAAACATTCTAGAAGCTCATTTAAAAGTAAAATATTATTTCTACTTCTAGACCTCTAGAATTATTGCACATGGATTTATTTGGTCCTAAGCACCACTAACTTAGGTGGAAAAATTATGGTTTTGTGATTGTTAATGATTTCTCTAGATATACTTGGGTTTTATTTGTAACTTACAAGGATGATGTTTTTTAGTTTTTTTAAAGTTTTCTAAATATATTCAAAGAGAACAAGGCCTTTTGATTAATAGGGTTCAAAATCATGGTGGCTTTGAAAATAAATTATTTGAGGATTTTTGTGATGAACATGGAATTAGACATAATTTTTTTGCACCTAGAACTCCCCAACAAAATGGGTAGTAGAGAGAAAAATAGAATATTAATTGAATTAAGTAGATCTATATGATGAGTATAAATTGCCAAAATATTTTTAAACGATAAATAATGTTATGTAATGAAAAGGATCTATTTTAGACCAATTTTGAAGAAGACACCCCATGAATTGTTTTTTGGAAAGAAGCCTAAGATTGAACACTTTCATGTATTTGGATGTAAATGCTTTAGTTTGAATAATGGAAAAGATCATTTAGGTAAGTTTGATTGCAAATCAGATGATGGTATTTTCTTAGGATACTCTCTTTCTAGTAGAGCTTATAGAGTTTACAATAAAAGAAAAATGATTGTAGAAGAATCAATACATGTTATTTTTGATGAAAATTTGATTGATCCTATTAAAAATGAAGTGATTGATGAAGAGATTGTTAACTTTAAGAAAATATCTTTAGAAGATAATATGGATGATTCATTGCCTAAAGAATGGAAATATAATAAAAATCAAAGGAACTAATTATAGGAGATCCTTCAAAAGGAGTTATGAGAAGACATAGTAGAAGTTGTAGATCTTTCAGATTTTTATCGTGGTTGAACCTAAAATTTAGAAGCATTAAATGATAATTTTGGATTATTGCTATGGAAGAGGAGTTGAATCAATTTGTAAGAAATGATGTTTGGGAATTAGTCCCAAGAGATCAAAATGTCATTGGAACAAAATGGATCTTTAGGAATAAGCTAGATGATTCAAGTTGTATTGTTAGAAATAAAGCTAGGTTAGTTGCACAAGGGTACACAAGTTGAAGGTATAGATTTTGAAGAATCTTTTGCACCGTAGCAAGACTAGAAGTTATCAGTTACTCCTTGCTTATGCTTGTTTTAGAAATTTTAAACTTTTTCAAATGGATGTCAAAAGTGCATTTTGAATGGATTTATTGACCAAAATGTATTTGTAGAGCAACCACCTAGATTTGAGAGCCTTGATTTTCAAAATCATGTGTATAAATTAAAGAAAGCCTTATATGGTTTAAAATAGGGTCCTTGTGCTTGGTATGATAGGTTAAGTAACTTTTTGATAAATCATGGATTTAGAAAGGGCAGAGTAGATACCACCTTATTCCTTAAGAGCATAGATGATATATTATTTGGAAGTACAAATGAATCTTTATGCCATGAGTTCTCATCTTTGATGTCTAAAGAGTTTGAAATGAGTATGATGGGAGAACTTAATTTTTCTTAGGTCTTCAAGTGAAGCAAAAGAAAATGGCACATTCATCTATCAAACTAAGTATATAAAAAAAGCTTGAGAGGTTTGACATGAAAAGATTTAAATCTAGTAAAACTCCTATGAGCCCATCTATAAAATTGGATTTAGATGAATTAGGAAAATCTGTTGATCAAAACTTTATAGGAGTATGATAGGTTCACTTTTATACCTTGTCTAGTAGGGATATTATGTTTGTTGTTTGTTTGTGTGCTCATTTTTAGCTAACCCAAAGAATCTCATTTAATAAGTCAAGCGTATCTTCGGTATTTGATAGGCACTACTAGGTTAGGTTTATGGTATCCTAAAATTCTTTATCATGTGATTTGGTTGCTTATTGTGATCGACTTTGCGGATGCAAAGTAGATAGAAAAGTACATCTAGCACATGTCATTTTTAGGATCATCACTTGTGTCTTGGTCATCTAGAAACAAAATTCTGTAGCTTTATCCATTTTAGGAGTACATAATTGCCGGTAGTTGTCCTTTGGTTAAAATAATAATTAGAAGATTTTGGTATTAAGCAAGATCACATTCTAGTTCAGTGTGACAATACTAGTGCTATTAGTTTGACTAAAAATCCTATCCAGCACTCACGAACCAAGCATATAGAAATTAGACATCATTTTATTAGGGATCATGTTTTGAAAGGTGATGTTAATATTAGTTTTATTAGCACTGATTTACAAATTGCAGATATTTTTACAAAACCCTTACCAAAAGAACATTTTTGTACTTTAAGATGCATGCTTGGAATGTTAGATCCTAATATTTAAAATTGTAGTTTGTTCTCACTTTTGATGTTGTCAAAGGGGAGAAGAGTAAAATGTTGGTTAATATTAAGTCTATTTAATGCATACATTTAGGGGTAGCAACATTATTCATCTCATATGCATAAATTATTTTTAATAGAATTTCTTTCAAAAACTATGATGAAAGGTCAATTTGCACCTTCATCAAAATCAATACCCAACATTAATTTATGGTTTAGGGTTTAGGTTTTATTATTTAGGCTTTAGGGTTAGTTTAGGGTTTAGGGTTTTATTTAGGTTTGGATTTAGTGTTTTGGGTTTAGGGTTTTTAGGATTCTTTTTAAAGTTAAGTAGGTTTAGGTTTATTTAGTTTATTTATCTTTTTATTTAGGTTTAAATTTTATTTTTATTTAGTTTACTTTATTTATTTTAGTTTAGGTTTTTTTATTTTAGTTTATTTTTTAGGTTTAGGTTTAGGTTTATGTTCATTTTTTAGTTTAGTTTTAATTTAATTTTTAGTTTTTTATTTTATTTTATTTTTAGTTTAGGATTTATTTTAATTTTATGTTTAGGTTTATGTTTTTATTTTATTTTTTTTTAGGTTTAGGTTTTAAGTTTTTTAATTTTAGGTTTATTTTTAGGTATTATTTTTTAGTTTATGTTTAGGTTTATTTTCAGTTCATTTTATTTTATTTAGTTTAGGTTTAGTTTATTTTAGGTTTAGGTGTAATTTTTATTTTTTTTAGTTTAGTTTATTTTAGTTTAGGTTTAGGTTTATTTTATTTTCATTTTAAGTGTAGGTTTCTTTTTTGTTTAGGGTTTAGGTTTTCTTTATGCTTTATTTTTAGTTTTATTCTTTATGTTTAGAATTTTAGTTAGCTCATAATTTATTTTATTTTAGGTTTAACTTATTTCAGTGTTTAGGGTTAGTTTAGGGTTTAGGGCTGAAGGTTTAGGGTTTAGAGTTTTTTTTTTAAATTAAGTAAACTGTTAGGTTTAGGTTCATTTAGTTTATTATTTATTTATTTTACTTTATTTTATTTTTTATTTTTATTTAGTTTAGTTTATTAATTTTAGATTTATTTATTTTAGTTTAAGTTTATTATTTTAGTTTACTTTATAGGTTTAGGTTTATGTTTATTTTCTAGTTTAGTTTTATATTTATTTTATTTTGTATGTTTAGGGTTTTTTTTTTTTTTTAGGTTTAGGTTTAGATTTTTATTCTTTTTATTAAGTTTAGGTATTTTTATTTTATTTTAGGTTTATTTTATTTTTATTTTTCCCTTATATTTTATTTTAATTAGGTTTTTCTACTTTTAGGTTAATTTTATTTTGTTAGTTTAGTTTAGGATTTTATTTTATTTATTTTAATTTAGTTTTTTTATTTTCATTATTTTTGAGTTTAGGTTTAAGTTTTAGTTTAAGTTTTTATTTAATTATTTTTATTTTATTTTTTAGGTTTAGGTTTAGGTCAATGTTTATTTATTAGTTTAGTTTTATTTTCATTTTATTTTTTATGTTTAAGTTTTATTTTTAATTTCTAGTTTTAGATTGAGGTTTTTATTATATTTTTTTAGGTTTAGGTTTAGGGTTTATATTTTAAGTTTATTTTAGTTTTTATTTTTTTAGTTTATATTTATCTTTTTTTAGTTTATTTTATTTTATTCAGTTTAAAGTTTAAGTTTAGTTTATTTTATCTTTAGGTGTAGGTTTTTTTTATTTTAGTTTAGTTTATTTATTTTAGGATTAGGTTTATTTTATTTTATTTATTTGATTTCTATTTTTGGTTTATGTCTTTTTTTTAGTTTAGGGTTTATGTTTTATTTTTTATTTACTTTTAGGTTCTATTTTTAGGTTTATTTTGTAGTTTTATGTTTTTATTTAATTTTAGGTTTAGGGTTTAGGGTTTAAGGTTTGGGATTTAATGTTTAGAGTTTAGTGTTTACATTTTAGGGTTTTTTTTCTAAATTAAGTAAACCAATAAGTTTAGGTTTATTTAGTTTATTTTAGATTTTTATTTAAGTTTATATTTTATTTTATTTAGTTTAGTTTATTTATTTTAGTTTAGGAATTTTATTATAGCTTATTTTTTAGGATTACGTTTAGGTTTATGTTTATTTTATAGTTTAGTTTGATTTTTATTTTATTTTTTTGGTTTAGGTTTTATTTTTAATTTTTAGGTTTAGGTTTAGGTTTTTATTTTATTTTTTTAGGTTTAGGTTTTAGGTTTTTATTTTAGGTTTATATTTAAGTTTTATTTTTTTAGTTTAGGTTTTAGTTTATTTTATTTTATTTATTTTAAGGTTTAGGATTAGTTTATTTTTGGTTTAGGTGTAGGTTTTATTTATTTTAGTTTAGATTATTTTATTTTAGATTTAGGTTTATTTTATTTTTATTTTAGGTTTAGGTATTTTTTTAGTTTAAGATTTAGGTTTTATTTTTTATATTTTTTTAGGTTAATTATTTGGGTTTATATTTATTTTACTTTAGGTTTATTTTATTTAGGGTTTATGGTTTAGAGTTATGGTTTACGATTATGGTTTAGGGTTAGGATTTAGGGTTTAGGATTTAGGGTTTACGATTTAGGGTTTTTTAAGGTTTAGGGTTGTAAGTTTAGGATTTAGGGTTTTTTTTTAAATTAAGTAAATTGGTAGGTTTGGGTTTATTTTATTTATTTAGTTTGTTTTTTATTTATTTTATTTTATTTTATTTTATTTTTTATTTTTATTTATAATTCTTTAGTTTGTTTTCATTCCAAGTGTTATTATGCTAGAAAGAGTTAACTTTGATAGCTGCAAGAGAGTGGGTAAATAAAGGAGTCAATAGAGCCATTGCCAATCCAATTGTCTTTCAAACAAGAGAAGAACGAATGAATACCCCATGATATTATGGGTTCAACAACCCATTTAATGGAGCAAAACCATTTCCAAACCGAGAGTCACCAACTTTATAAGCACAAATAAGAGGGTGTTTACTGGCAATTTTTTTCATCATAAAATTAGCCCAAAGGCTACCATTCTTTCTAAAATTCCACTAGAGCTTATGAGAGAAGATAATAATAACTTCACGAATTGGTTTGCAATCGAGACCACCTTCATTCAAGGGACCACAACATTTACACTAAGAAGTCCAGTGCATTGTTTTAGTAGAATTATTGGATCCACAAATATATTTATTAAGCAAGCGATCAATTCGATAAGAGTAGCATTAGTGGGGATAATAGTTTGAATCAAATAAAGAGGCATTGCATTGAGAGTGCTTTTAAGAATAGTGAGCCTGCCACCAAAGGAAAGTAAATGAAATTCCCAAATAGAAATTTTATTTACAACCTTTTGAATTAACTCATAAAAAAAAGGGGATCATTTTGGGCCTTTAAAAAGAGGAGCACCCAAGTACTAAAGAGGAAGGTGTTGATGTCTAAAGTTAGTCATATGTTGGATTTGATTAATTTTATTATTGTTGATGCTTGAAGAAGTTATAAAACATCTTTTGTTATCATTTATAGATAGACCACTTTCTCTACCAAATTTATTTAAAAAAATCTTAATATTCTTGATATGATGAATAGAAGCATTGCAAAAAATAATGAAATCATCTACAAAGCTTAAATAAGAAATAGGAAGAACACCAAGAGTTCTATAGTACATTCTAGGATTGTTTAAGAATAGATCTTTGATGCTCCTAGATAAGTACTCATCAATAATAATAAATAATGCAAGAGATAGAGGATCCCCTTGTCTATGGCCATGGGAAGAAGGAAAGAAGCCCAAGGCATCCCCATTAAGAAAAATAGAAAACCCCCCATTATTAATATAATTTTTAATAAGAAAGATAAATTTATCAGTAAACCCAAATAAATTCAAAATATGGATAAGGAAATCCCAAGATATATTGTCAAAGTTTTAGTAATATCTATTTTGAACGAATGTTGCCACCTCTAGTCTTAGCATCTAAATCATGAATTAAATGGTGAGCAAGCAAAATATTATCAAAATAGATCTATCTCTAACAAAACCAATTTGGTTTAGAGAGCTAATCCTATAAAGTAAAGGACAGAGCCTGTTGGTTAGAAATTTGGAAATCAGGTTATTGAAGAAGGTACAAAGACTAATAGGTCTAAAATCACTCCAATAGTCTGGATTATCTTTTTTCGGCATGAGAATAACAAAAGTGCTAGAAAAATATCTAGGAAAAAGATTACCATTTGAAAAATCAGCCATTACCTCAACCAAATCATTTTTAATAATAGACCAACAATTTTGAAAAAAAATTAGGTAGTGAAACCCTCGACCAAAAATCTCTATGTTCATGCTATTAAGAAGTTTAAAAATTTCTTCTTCATTAGGTAATTTAGATAACTTCATAAGAGCAACTCTTATTAAGTTTCTAAAGAAATTAATGGTTAATCATTATTCGTAATCCATTCTCCATTGTCATCAATTTTTTGAATATTATTTAAAGCTCTCTTTTTATTAACTAAAGCATGGAAATATCTAGTATTTCTATCACCATCCATAATATGTTTGCTAGTTGCTTTTTGGCACCAATAAGTCTCTTCCATATTTTGAAAATTAATAAGTTTATCTTTTACCCCATTCAAGCCCTTAATCTTAGTAATATCAGACCAAATAGAGACTTCAAGATCACAAACCAATTTTTCCATTTCTTTGACAAAATGGTTTTTAAAAATAATGCTTGTTCCACCAACCCAGATTTTGTTTAAGTATTTTAAGCTTAAACCAGTCATCCTATAATCAAATTGTTGGGATATAAGGGAGCTTTCCAATTGTTAGCCATGGCATTAAGGAAACCAATATGTTGAATCCACATGTTCTAAAATCTAAAATGAGAGAAATTTTTTAATCTGTTAGAGTTATCTTTAATATAAACCAAAAAAGGAGAATGATCCAATAAGGTTCTGCTTAAATGATTGATAGAAGTAATAAGCCATTGAGTAATTCAATGAGTATTAAAAAGAATCCGATCCATCCTTTGCCAAATTCTAGAGTTTTGCTAGGTAAAATTTGAACCCTTAAAGGCAATATCAATCAAATTACAATGAGGGATCTTATTGGAAAATTCTTCCATGGAATGAATATTAAGATAGCAACCACCGCTTCATTTAGAAGAGAATAAAATAGTGTTGAAATCCCCACCAACAAACCAACATTTATTAACAGAGGTAGCCAAATTCCTTAAATTTTCCCAAAGAAGATTTCTACCAGATATATTACAAGATGCATAGACAAAAGAGCCCAATAGTCACCATAAGGAGCATTGACAACTTGTTGGAAATCATCGGAATAGAAACCTCCACAAAATTATTCCAAAACACCAAGTTTTATTACTAACATTAGAGAAAATTTATTGAAACTGATCATTCTATCAACATGGTTAATTTTGTTTGCATGAATAAAAGGCTCCAAAATAATAAGTAAAGAAATATTATCAATACAACAAAAGTTTCTAATATGGTTACAAATAGAGAGGGGTACCGATCCCTCTAACATTCTAAATAAGAAAATTATACATAAGGAAATAAAAAAGGTGTTAAGGAAAGGTTAATCTAGGGAGGAGAGTGAGGTTATAGTAGATCTAGTGTTTTTGGACAATTTGGGAGGGAATTTTTTAACATTTATTTTCTTTTTAGCATGATAAGTTTGGAAACCATTTCCTTTTCCCATAGAATCATCATCGGAGAAGGATTTAGCAACATTAGTCATATATTTAGGGGAAGTCTTTTGTATAGAAGTGAGTTCTCCTTCTTCCAAGCCATTAGAATTCATTAAAAAAATGAGCATTGGGTATAGCAAGTGAGGGAGCCGAAATAGATTTATTAAGAAGGCAAGTGTGAACATTTTAGCCCTTCTTCTTTGATACCCAGATTATTAGACAAAACCAAATCTTTTGAGGATTTAAATCATCTTGAACTAAAGTAAAGTCGGTTTTAAAACAATATCATGAGAAACCAAAGCCATATTCTCCATTGAATTCAAATGATGCATAACATTGATATCATCATTAATATTTTCAATTAAAGCTTCATATTTGCCAATCAAAATTGGTAAGGATGAGGATCGACTGAGGAAAAAAATCATCATTCAAAAGTTCAGAGAAATTATTATTTTCCACATTAGAAACCTTCAATTGCATAAGAAATAAGAGGTAAAACAACCTTATTAGGAACTTTCAATGAATCCTTTTTTTTTTAAATTAACTTTTGATATTTAAGTGGTTGGGGTTAGGAACAATAGTTTCTTTAGAAATTTTCTTTTTACGTGAACATGAAGAATGAAACATTCAAAATTATCATGCCCATGGATTTTACAATGAGAATAAAAGATAGGAAAATTTGCAAAGTCAACTTTCATCATATAACCATAATTTTCAAATCCCATTCAGATTTCTTTGAGGTGTTTCTGGGTAATGTCCAATTCAACAAGGATTCTAGGAATATAACGTCAAGATTTCATAGTTGCCTGATCAATTTGTAATGGCCGACCAAATAAAGCACCTACAGTAAAAAGGAACTGATGATTAATGAAATGAATTCACATATTGGGGAGAGAAATCCAAACCATAATGATTGAGGATTCTTCCCTAATATCAAATAGTGGAGTCCATTTCAGCAACCTCATTCGGCAATTGAAAACAAAATAAGAATGATGAGCAACTATGTGCGAGTAATCCAAATCATTTGTTAACTGAATCAAAATGTGGTGGGGATTAATTAAACCAATCAGAAAAGCACCTGAAAGTTTTAGACTATGAAAGAAAGAGCGAATGTTTTCTAGATTTAGCCTACAAAGAGTAAACTTTCCAACTAAAGTGAATTCAAATGGCTTAGCAAGCTTTTCCATAATCAGATCAGAGCACATAACCATAAGAAAAAAGAAGTCAAAATAAGTTCCAAGGACTCACTTGAATAGCTATTCTAACTAGTGAGGATGTCTTTGAATGATTTCAAAGTAGACGAAGCCAAGGTAGTTGATGCCCTACTAGGATCCATTGGATCCATTAGTTTCACGGAATCATCGTGATCCGTGCCACGACATCACTCCAAGTAAAATATGAAAGTGGCCAGTGGCCATTGATTCCAGAAAGAATCCAATGAGAATCACACCAAACAACTATCAAGTAGTGACCAAAATGCCAAAATGAGAGGGGAAAAGGGGAATCGCCAGAGCATGAGGTCGATGGCTCGAGAGTGGGTTTGGCAGTGTGTACAAAAGGGCAGGGATGTAGTCAACATGAGCTGATGTCTCACGCTTACTAGGAATTTAGGTTTATGTTTAGTTTTATTAGGTTTTATGGTTTAGGTTTAATTTTTTTTTTAGACAAGGGTTTAGGGTTTAGGTTTTGGTTTATGCTTTTAGTGTTTAGGTTTAGGTTTTTTAGGTTTTAGGGTTTAGGAGTAGGCTGGGATTTAGGGTTGGGTTTTTTTTTAGTTTAGGTTTAGGGTTTAGGTTTAGTGTTGTAGTTTAGTGTAGTAGGTTTAGGTTTGAGAGTTTAGGTTAGTTTTAGGGTTTAGGGTTTAGGTTTTATGTTTAGGGTTTAAGTTTAAGTTTAGGCTTAGGGTTTTTGGTATTTTTTTTAACAGAGAACAAATTCAGATTCAATATTTCTTCTTTTTGATTTCATCAATCAAGTAACACACCACATTTTGTATGACACAAGAGACACCATAGATCAAGAATGAGCACACATAAAGAAAATCAAAAACCTTAGATAACTAGAACCATCTCTACTATAAAGACACAATTCCAGAAGCAGCATATCAGATCGATAGTTCTTTAGTTTCTAATTTACATCAAAACCACCCCAGCCTCTCGAGTAGTTGGATCCACCATCATATCCATGATCTCTCCCTCCGTCACCACCACAACTGTAACCTCCGTCACTCCTCCCACCAACATTACCACCATTGCTCCCACTACCACCTCCATATATACTAGCAGCTCTAGACCCCCACCACCACTACAATAATTGCTGACTACGCCTTCACATCCACCACTAGATCTAGACTGAGCCTAGTTGATGGAGATGTTCCTACTGTCAAGGTTCTACCCATTCTTAGGGTTTAGGTTTATTAGGTTTTAAGGCTTAGGTTAATTTTTTAATATATTTAGTTTCTTTAGGTTTAAATTTAGGGTTTGGGGTTTAGGGTTTATTGTTTAAGATTTAGGGTTTAGGATTCAGGGTTTAGTGTTTAGGATATTTGGGTTTATAGGGTTTGGGTTTAGGTTTTAGGGTTTAGGGTTTTTTAGGGTTTAGGGTGTAGTGTTGCAGGTTTAGGGTTAGGGTTTATGAATTTTTTTAAATTACAAATTAGTAAGTAAGTTTATTTAGTTTACTTTATGATTTAAGGTTTAGGGTGGATTTTTAGGATTTAGGGTTAGGGATTTTGAGATTTTAGGTTTATTATTGTAGTGTGCAGGTAATGTAGGGTTTAGGGCATTAAGGTTTAGGGTGGACTGGGTTTTTTTTTTTTTTGTTTTTTATTAGTGGTTTAGGCTTTAAGGTTGGGTTTGGCCTGGTGTTAGGGCCTGGGATTAGGGTTTAGGGTTGTAGGTTTAGGGTTTAGGGATAGTTTTACGGTTTAGGATTAGGGTTTAGTGTTAGGGGATTTTTTAAATATTTTTTAATCGTTCAGGGTAGAGGTTTTAGTTTAGGTTTATTTTTAAATTACATAAACTAGTATGTTTAAGTTATTTTAGTTTATTTGGTTTATTTTTATTTATTTTAGTTTATTTTAAATTTTATTTTCATTTGGTTTTATTTTTTTTAGTTTTATTAAGTTTTTTTATTTCTTATAGGTTTATTTATTTTAGTTTAGGTTTTTTGTTTTATTTTATTTTATAGGTTTAGGTTTAGGTTTATGTTTATTTTTAGTTCAGTTTTGTTTTTATTTTATTTTTTAGGTTTAGGTTTTAATTTTTTATTTTAGGTTTAGGTTTAGGTTTTTATTTTGCTTTTTTTAGGTTTAGATTTTAAGTTTTTATTTTAATTTTATTTTGAGGTTAATTTTTTTAGTTTAGGTTTAGGTTTATTTTTAGTTTATTTTATTTTTTTCAGTTTAGGGTTTAGGTTTAGTTTATGTCAGGTTTAGGCTTAGGTTTTCTTTATTTTAGTTTAATTTAGGGTTAGGTTTTTTTTAAGTTTAAGGTTTAGGTTTTATTTTTTATTTAATTTTATTTTATTTTAGTTTGGATTTATTTATTTATTTTATTATTTAGTTTTATTTTATTTATTTTTTTTTCACTTTATTTAGTTTTTATTTCTTATTTTATTTATTTTTAGGTTTAGGTTTTAGTTTTGGTTTTTAATTTATTTTATTATTTTATTTTATTTAAGTTTATTTTGTTTATTTATTTTATTTGTAGGTTTTATTTAGTTTAGGTTTAGATTTTTATGGTTTTGGGTTCAGGGTTTAGTGGTTTAGTGTTGTATGTTTTACGGTTTAGGGATTAAGGTATTGGGTTAGGTTTTTTGTATTAATTTTCATTTTTTTATTTTTAGGGTTTAGGGTTTAGGGTGTAGGGGTTTAGGGGTTTTATTTTCGAGTTTTAACTTTTTGGATTTTTTCTTAACAGAGAACAAATTCAGATTCAACATTTCATCTTTTTGATTTCATCAACCATGTAACACACCAAGTTTCTAAGACACAAGCAATGACATAGATAAAAATGATCATGCAAATAGCAAATCAAAAACCCTAGATAACTAAAACCATCTCTACTATAAGGACATAGTTCCATATGTAGTAGATCGACCCATTCTTGATTTTTTTTCCGCCCATCAACCACCTTAGCCTCTCGAGTTGGGATCCACCATCATATCCTCGATCTCTTCATCCAGTCACCACCACCTCCAGTAACCTTCGCCGCCTCCCACCTCCATAACCCATCATGACTACAACCTCCATATCCACCAGCACCTCCAGATTCTCCACCATCACTACGATAACCGCTGCCTTCGCCTTCGCCTCCACTACCAAATCTAGATTGAGCCTAGTTGATGGTGATGTTCATATCGTCAAGGTTCTTCCCGTTCTTTGGGTTTAGGTTTAGCTTTAGGATTAAGTTTATTAGGATTTAGGATTTAGGTTTATTTTTTAGTTTTTTTAGTTACTTTAGATGTAGGTTTAAGGTTTGGGGTTTAGGGTTTTGGGTTTAGGGTTTAGGGTTTTGGGGTTTATGATTTCATGGTTTAGGTTTAGGTTAGGGATTATGGTTTTTTTGGGTGTAGGGTTTAGGGTTTAGGGTTTAGGGTTTAAGGTTAGTTTTAATGTTTAGGGTTTAGGGTTAGGGTTTTATTTTTTATTTTCTTTATATATTTTTTTAAATTAAGTAAAATTATAGGTTTAGTTTATTTAGTTTATTTTTTATTTATTTTAATTTACTTTATTTTTATTTTATTTTGGTTTTTTTATTTTTATTTAGTTTAATTTATTTACTTTAGGTTTAATTATTTTTGTTTAGGTATTTTATTTTAGTTTATTTTTTAGGTTTAGGCTTAGGTTTAAGCTTATTCTTTTAGCTTAGTTATATTTTCAATTTATTTTTAAGTTTAGGTTTAGGTTTTTATTTTATTTTTTTAGTTTTAGGTTTTAGGTTTTTATTTTATGTTTATTTAGGTTTTATTTTTAGTTTAGGTTCAGATTTATTTTTAGTTTATTTTATTTTATTTAGTTTAGGTATTTATGTTTAGTTTATTTTAGCTTTTAATTTAGGTTATTTTTATTTTAGTTTAGTTTATTTTAGTTTAGGTTTAAGTTTATTTTATTTTGTCTATTTTATTTTTATTTTAGGTTTAGTTTTATTTTTTAGTTTAGGGTTCACGATTTATTTTTTATTTATTTTTAGGTTTAATTTTTAGGTTTAGGATTTTATTTAGTTTTTTTTAATTTTATTTTGGGTTTTTGTTATTTTTATTTCACATTTAGTTTTTTATTTTATATAGGTTTTTTATTCTTAGGCTTATTTTATATTTTCATATAGTTTAGGTTTTTATTTATTTTATTTTTGTTTTTTTTATTTTTTTATTTTTTATTTTTGGTTTATGATTAAGTTTTTATTTTATTTTATTTTTTATTTTATTTAAGTTTGCTTATTTATTTATTTTTTATCATTAGGTTTTATTTATTTTAGGTTTTTTTTAGGTTATTTAAGGTTTGGGGTAGGTTTAGGGTTTTAGGTTTTAGGGTTTAGGGTTTAGGGTTTAGGGTTTAAGGTTTTATGACTTATGGTTTAGGATTTAATGTTTATGGATTTTGGTTTAGGGTTTAGGATTTAAGGTTTAAGGTTTTATGGTTTATTGTTTAGGGTTTATTATTTAGGATTTAAGGTTTAGGGTTTAAGGTTTAGGGTTTTTAAGGTTTGTGATTGAGGGTTTATGTTTTTTTTAGGTTTTGGGTTTTAATTTTAAGGATTATGGTTTTAGTTTTTTAATAGAGAACAAATTGATTCAAAATTTCTTTTTCAATTTCAAACCAAGTAACAGTTATCCAAGACACAAATGACACATAGATAAAAAATGAGCTGCATTGAGAAAAATCAAAACCTTAGATAATTAGAATCATCTCTACTATAAAGACACCCATAGAGCATTGATCGGATTCTTCGTTCCCAGTTCTTAGAAGAACCACCCCGGCCTCTCAAGTAGCATGATCCACTATCATATCTTAGATATTTTTGTCGGCCATCACCATGGTTGTAACCTCCGTCGCTCCTCCCACCTCCAAAACCACCACCTCCATATCTACCAACACCTTCAAATCCCCTACCACCACTACGATAACCGCCACCTCCACCTTCTCCTCCACCCGCGAGATCTAGATTGAGCTTGGCTGACATTGATTTTTCTCCAGTCAAGGTTTCTCCCATTCTTAAGGTTTAGGTTTAATAAGTTATAGGGTACATGTTTTTTTTATTTATTTAATTACTTTTTATTTAGGTTGGTTTGGGTTCAGGTTGGTTTAGGTTTAGGGTCAGAGTTTTAAGGTTTAGGTTTTAGGCTTTATTTTTAGGTTTTTAGGGTTGGGTTTTAAGTTTAAGGTTTTAGGTTGTGGTTTAGGGTTAGGTTTAGGATTTAGTTTAGTAGCATGGGGTTTAAGGTTATGAGGTTTAGGTTTGGGGTTTTAGTTGTTTTTAGGTTTAGGGTTTTATGGTTTTAGTAGGTTTGTGGTTGGGTTAGGGTTTGGGTTTACTATTTAGGGTTTATGGTTTAGGGCTTAGGGTTTAGGGTTTAGGGTTTAGGGTTTAATGTTTTTTAGGGTTTAGGGTTCAGGGTTCAAAGTTTAGGGTTAGTTTTAAGGTTTAGGGTTTAGGGTTTAGGCTTTAGGATTTAGGGTTTAAGGTTTAGGATTTAGGATTTAGGTTTTTTTTTAATTAAGTAAATTAGTAGGTTTAGGTTTATTTAGTTTAATTTTTATTTATTTTAGTCTATTTTATTTATTTTCTATTTAGGCTTTTTTATTTTTATATAATTTAGTTTATTTATTTTAGTTTAGGTTTTTTATTTTAGTTTATTTTTCACGTTTAGGTGTAGGTTTATGTTTATTTTTTAGTTTTATTTTATTTTTATTTTATTTTTTATGTTTAGGTTTTATTATTTATTTTTAGGTTAAGGTTTAGGTTTTTTATTTTTTTTAGGTTTAGGTTTTTTATTTGGTTTATTTTATGTTATCTTTTTTATGTTTAGGTTTAGGTTTATTTTTAGTTTTTTTTTTAATTTATTTAGTTTAGGGTTTAGGTTTAGTTTATTTGAGGTTTAAGTTTAGATTTATTTATTTTAGTTAGTTTATTTTAGATTAGGTTTAGGTTTATTTTATTTTGTTTATTTTATTTTTATTTTAAGTTTAAGTTTTTTTTTAATTTAAGGTTTAGGTTTTATTTTTATTTATTTTATATTTTTTTTGAGGTTTAGGTTTTTATTTAGTTTTTATGTTATTTTATTTTAGGTTTTATTTTATTTAGGTTTTTTTATTCTTAGGTCTATTTTATTTTTTAGTTTAGTTTATGTTTATATTTGTTTTATTTCATTTTATTTTTATTTTTTATTTTATTTTAATTTTAGGTTTAGGTTTAGGTTTTAGTTTAGGTTTACATTTAGGTTTATGTTTTAGTTTTGGCTTTTATTCTATTTTATTTTATTTTTTTAAGTGTATTATTTATTTTATTTTTTTTATTTAGTTTAGGTTTAGGTTTTGGGTTTTAGGTTTCTATTTAGAATTTGGTTTATAGTTTAGTTTAGGGTTTAAGTTTGTTTTTAGGTTTAGTTTTGTTTAGGGTTTTAGGATTTAGGGTTTAAGGTTGTAGGTTTAGGGTTAAGGTTTTGGGTTATTGTTTTTTTATAAAAAATTTTTAATTTTTTTTTATTTTTTTAAATTAAGTAAAGTGGTAGGTTTAGGTTTATTTAGTTTATTTAGTTTATTTATTTTAGTTTATTGTATTTTTTTGTTTTATTTAGTTTATTTTATTTTATATATATTTTTTTATTTAGTTTAGATTTTATTTTAGTTTATTTTATTTTATGTTTTATTTTAGTTTTAGGTTTTGTATTTTTTAGTTTTTATATAGTTTTTTAAGTTTAGGTTTAATTTATATTTTAGGTTTAAGTTTAGGTTTTATTTTATTTTTGGTTTAGGTTTTAGGTTTTATTTTAGGTTTATTTTAGGTTTTAATTTTTTTTTTAGGTTTATTTTAGTTTGTTTTATTTTATTTAGGGTTTAGGTTTATGTTTAGGTTTAATTTATTTTAGGTGTAGGTTTAGGTTTTAATTATTTTAGTTTTTTTTCATTTTAGTTTAGGTTTAGGTTTATTTTATTTTATTTTAGGTTTAGTCTTTTTTTTTGTTTTAATTTGTTTTATTTAATTTATTTTATTTTTTTATTTTGAGGTATGGTTTTATTTTATTTTTTATTTTATTTTATTTTAGTTTTATTTTATTTTTATTTTCTATTATATTTTATTTTATTTATGTTTTTTCTTTTAGTTTAGTTTATGTTTTATTTATTTTATTTTAGTTTAGTTTTTATTTTTAATTTATTTTCTTAGGTTTAGGTTTACGTTTTAGGTTTTTTTAATTTTTAATTTTATTTTAGTTTAGGTTTTATTTTATTTTATTAGTTTAGGTTTAGGTTTTAGCTTTGGTTTAGTGCTCGGGGGTTAGTCTAGTTGAGGGTTTAGGTTTTTTTTTAGAGTAGTTTTGGTTTTTTTAATAGAGAACAAGTTCAAATTCAACATTTCTTCTTTTCAATTTCATTAACCAAGTAACAAGTTTTCTAAGACACAAGAGACATATAAATAAAAAATGAGCATGCATAGATCAAATCAAAACCATAGATAACTAGACCCGCCTCTATGTAAAGACAGTTATATAAGCGAGATCGGATCATTTTAAGATTCTCGGTTCCAACCACCCTCTCGGTAGTGGTATCCACCATCATATCCATCTCTCCGCCCACCACCACCACCGCTAACCACCATCGCCTCCTCCGCCTCCATAACCACCACCGCCACCTCCATATTCACCACAGATACCCACACCACCGCAATCCCGCACCTTCCCATTATCTAGATTGAGTTGATGGTGATGTTCTCTCGAGGTTCTCATTCTTGGGTTTAGGTTCTTCTTTTAAGGAAATGGGAATTTTATTACCACAAAGAAAAGTACAAAGTCTTTAATGGGGGTAAATCTCTAAACTAATGCTCAAAGAGCTACAATAAGTACTAAAGGGATAAACCCCTAACTATTACAATAATATAAGAGAAAAAAAACAATGAAAGAAAAAGATAAACCAAATCAGCAACAACCACAGATCCATGTGCACAACAATAACATTCAGGAGGTCCTTTTGATACCAGCTAGATCCACCTGCAAGATTCTCCCAATCTATAAAAGAAATCTGCAACATACCAATGAAAGGATGAGTATAATTAATCAAGCATAAAGAGTATGAGCAAAGAAAAGGAGCAAAGTAAAGAAAAGGCTCAGGCTCTATTACAATCATCTCAAGGAGCAACACTATATGTAAGCATCCAAACTTGCGAAGAAGGGTTACAATTACATATAGTGCTACTAGCTAAAAGAAGATAAAGAGGGAAACATCTAGAGCATCGTAGCCAGCATACCTCTTATAGCCCATCATCCCAAGTCCATCATCTTGTAAGGCTACAAACTCCTCCAAGCAGCAAGCATAATAGCCAACCACAAAGCCACCAAAACAAATAAGCCCAATAAGGTAGAAAATCAACCAACCATGAAGGATAGTAGCAGTACAGTAGAAACACCACCAAAGCCCCCACCAAAGAGGAACAACAACATCAATAGGAGCAAGCATCATGACATTAACAAACAAACAAAAAAACAAAGACCAAAAAAAATACATAAGAACTCATGTCCTCCACAAGCAAACAGAAAAATAGCAAGGTCATCACCCAAACCAAAAAAGGGAAGCAAAGAACAAGAGAGGAGAACCATAGCAGAGAGGTGCCAATCAACATGTCACTAACAGAGCAAGAAAGGAAGGCCAAAATAGCCACCCATCCAACCAACCCAGCCAACCAAAATAGCCAACCAACCCAGCTAGTCAACATAGCCTCCCAGCCAACCATAATAGCAACAGAAAATCCAAATTTGTGAAAAGACCAACAACATCCATCATGCAAAAACTACCAAACCCAACCAAAGTAGTAGAAATTTTGATCTAGGTGAGGTGAATAGCTAGCCAAAAATAAAATGAGAAAAGACAAGTAAGATAGACTAAAATCCATCCATCAAGAGCAGCAAAAATATAATAGGAACAACACCAAAGCCAACAACAAAAAGTAGGAGAAATATCAATGAGTGCAAGCATCATAACCATAGCCAAGTTAGGCACCAATACACCAAACCAAGTCACTAGATCTCAAAGAAAATTAATAGCCACTAAATAGCCTTTAACCAGCCAATGAAAAATGATAATAAAAACAAAAGCAGCTGCAGTCAAGAGAGGAAGATCATTATAGGAAGAGGCTGAAACAACAACCAAAAGAAAAAAAAACCCAAACTAGCAAAAAAAACCACCAAAACCCTATCCACAAAAAAAAGAAGAAATAACAGTCAAAAAATAACCTCCACCTTGCCAAATCCAATCCAAAATTAAATCACTAGTAGTCCGACCGCCAAAGAATGTGGATAAACTAGCTAACTACCAAAATAACCAACCCAGCCAACTAGCCACCCAGCCAACCACCACTGTAGCAAAAAATCTAACTTAGTTAAGGAAGCAACTAGCCTAGAGATATGGCAAACCCAATACAAAAAATAGCAGGCAAAGCCACCACCCAAATTAAAATCACCAAAAATAACCAAACAACAATAATCACCTAGCCAGGCAAAGAACAACCACTAAACCAAAAAAAACCAAAACAACCTAGGCAAAAAAAATAGGAACCACTAGGTAGAAACCACCAGGCCAACCCAAAAGCAAGAGCTCAAAAATAAAACACTGCATAGGCCCAAGAGTGAAAATAAGCAAATGTTCATAACCCAAAGAGGGTTTAAAAAAGGGGAACCAAAAGAAATGACTCATCAAAAACCAACTCAAAAAGACCAAGCCAAAAAAATTATAATATGAGATAAGGTAATCCAGTGTTATCGATTGACCAAACCCCTTAAAAGTTTAGGCAAATTTTTATCGTAAAATAAAGTAAAATCAGTTAAGTTAGTAGGAAAAGTAGCCAAGAAATCTGCACAAGCATTACCTTCAAGAAGGATATGGGAAATTTTATAGCAAACTTGAGAAAGAAGATTTTCAGTATGATTAAGAAGATAAAATAAATCAGCATTTTCTATTATATTAGAGTTTAGCATGTCAAGATGCAAGAGCATATCAACTTCAATCTAGATGTTGAGGAAACCTTTATTCAAACAATTTTTAATAGCTTTATTGACATTCATAAGCTCAGCATAGATAACAGAATAGGCTTTGAGAGGATAGGCAAAAGCATAAATGATAGTACCTTTAGAATCCCTAAGAATACCACCAAAGCCATATTTATTGGAAGAAATCAAACCATCAGTATTCATTTTAATCAAATTTTCTTTGGGTTTGATCCAATGGTTAATCATAGCTCTCTTATAATAGTAAACATCAGGAAGAATGATGCACAACTTTTTAGCCACAAATTTATAGCCTCTAAAATGAATGTAAATAATAAGATTAGCAAAAAATAGAGCATGAATTTTTTACTTTGGTTCTAGCCAAGATCCTTTTATGGCTCAGAAGAATACCATGATATTTAGCAGCATTTCTATCCATCTAGATGAACCAGGTAAAGGTAATAGAAAATAGAACTTTGATATGACCTTTCATAATTTTTTGGAAATAGACTTGAAGAAGTTGATATATGGAAAGAGAGCCATGAAAGTAGTTGGTATTAAATAAATCATCATACCATAACCATAATTTAGAAGAAATAGCACCATTGATAAAATCATGATTAACATTTTCAATATGAAAGTAATAGAAGCAATTTGAAGGAAAATAAAACCCTTTATTCTAGAGCAAAGAGTCCACAGGAATAAAGTTATTCAAAATCCTCCAAGCTAAAATTGAATAAGAAATGGGAATGATATTGTTCCAAAGTTTAATGAAAGCATTAGAGGAGTTTTGCTTATCTCTAATAAAATTCCAAACCTCTTTAAGAACAAAATCACCATTGTAAGAAAGCTTAAAGAGAATTTGGTCAAGTTAGTTAGAGAAAATAGGGATATTTCTAAAGTTATCTAAAAGAGAAATAGGGATATAATTCTCAACTTTGTTTTCATTCCAAGTGTCATTATGCTAGAAAGAGTCAACTTTGATAGCTACAGTAGAGTGGGTAGATAAAAGGAGCAATGGAGCCATTGACAATCTAATTGTCTTTCCAAAAGAAAAAGAACTTGAATGAATACCCCAAGATATTAAGGGTTCAACAACCCATTTAATGGAGAAAAGCCATTTCCAAACCAGAGAGTCACCAACTTTATAAGCACTGATAAGAGGGTGTTTACCTTGGCAATTTTTTTCAACATAAAATTAGCCCAAAGGCTATCATTCTTTCTAAAATTCCACTAGAGCTTATGAGAGAAGGCAGTAATAGCTTCACTAATCGGTTTGCAACTGAGACCACCTTCACCCAAGAGACCACAACATTTACGCTAAGAAATCCAATGCATTATTTTAGTAGAATTATTGGATCCCTAAAGAAATTTATTAAGCAAGCGATCAATTTTTATAAGAGTAGCATTAGTGGGGATAATAGTTTGAATCAAATAAAGAGGCATTGAATTGAGAGTGATTTTAAGAATAGTGAGCTTTCCCCTAAAGGAAAGTAAATGAAATTCCCAAACAAAAATTTTATTTAAAATTTTTTGAATTAACTCATAAAAAAGATGGGATTGTTTCGGACCTTTAAAAAGAAGAGAACCCAAGTATTAAAGAGGAAGGTGTTGATGTTTAAAGTTAGTGATATGTAGGATTTGATTAATTTTATTATTGGAGATGTTTGAAGAAGTAATAAAAACAACTTTTGTTATCATTGATAGATAGACCACTTTCTCTACCAAATTTATTTTAAAAAATCTTGAGATTCTTGATATGTTGAATAGAAGCATTGCAAAAAATAATGAAATCATCTACAAAGCTTAAATGAGAAACTAGAAGACCACCAAGAGTTTTGTAATACATACTAGGATTATTTTAGAATAAATCATTGATGCTCCTAGATAAGTACTCAACAACAATAATAAATAACGTAGGAGATAGAGGATCTCTTTTCCTTTGGCCATGGAAAGATGGAAAGAAGCCCAACACATCCCCATTAAGCAAATAGAAAACAAGGCATTATTAATATAATTTTTAATAAGAAAGATAAATTTATCAGAATACCCAAAAAATTTTAGAATATGGATAAGGAAATCCCAAGAGATATTGTCAAAAGCTTTGGTAATATCTAATTTGAACATAATGTTTCCACCTCTAGGCTTAGCATCTAGATCATAAATTAATTGGTGAGCAAGCAGAATATTATCAAAAATAGATCTACCTCTAACAAAACTAATTTGGTTTAGAGAGATAATCCTATGAAGTAAAGGATTGAACCTGTTGGTTAGAATTTTGGAAATCAGCTTATTGAAGAAGGTGCAAAGACTAATAGGTCTAAAATCACTCCAATTGTCCGGATTATCTTTCTTAGGTATGAGAATAATAAAAGTGCTAGAAAAATATCCAGGAAGAGGATTACCATTAAAATCAACAACAACCTCAACCAAATCATTTTTAATAATAGACCATCATTTTTGAAAATAATTGGGTAGTGAAACACTCTCGACTAGTAATAGAATCTATGTGCATGCTATTAAGAACTTTAAAAATTTCCTCTTCATTAGGTACAATAGTAAGCAAATCATTGTCATTATAGGTTATAATAGAAGGAATCAAGTGTGATTTAGAAATAACTTCATAAGAGCAACTCTTATTTTGCATATTTCTAAAGTAATTAATGGTTGAATCCTTAATAACATTATTCTCCATAATCCATTCTCCGTTGTCATCATTAAGGTTGAATATTATTTAAAGCTCTCTTTTTATTAACTAAAGCATCTAAATATCTAGTATTTTTGTCACCATCCACAATATGTTTGCTAGTAGGTTTTTGGTGCCAATAAGTCTCTTTAATATTTTGAAAATTAACTAGTTTATCTTTTCCCTCAGTCAAGTCCTTAATCTTAGTAAGACCAAACATAATAGACACTTTGAGATGATAAACTAATTTTTCCATTTCTTTGATATTAGCAAAAGGTTTTAAAATAATGCTTATTCCACCAACCTAGATTTTGTTTAAGTCTTTTAAGCTTATACCAATCATCCCCATAATTGAATTATCAGGATGTAAGGGAGCTTTCCAATTGTTAGCCACAACATTGAAGAAATCAATATGCTCAATCCACATGTTTTGAAATCTAAAATGAGAGAAATTTTTAATCTTTTAAAGTTATATTTAATAGAAACAAAAAGAGGAGCATGATCCAATAAGGTTCTGCTTAAATGATCGACAAAAGTAATAGACCATTGAGTAATCCAGTGAGTATTAAAAATAATCCAATCCAACCTTTGCGAAAGTCTAGAGTTTTGCCAAGTAAAATTTGAACCCATAATGACAATATCAATCAAATTGCAATTAAGGATCATATTGGAAAATTCTTCCATGGAATGAATATTAGGAGAGCAACCAACACTTCATTTAGAAGAGATAAAATTGTATTGAAATCCCCACCAACAAAACATTTATTAGAGGTAGCAAATTCATCAAATTTTCTCAAGAAGATTTCTACCCGGATCTATTACAAGATGAATAACAAAGAGCCCAAAGAAAAATAGTCACCATAAGATATTTGAGCATTGAAAAACTTATTGAATATCATCAAGAATAGAAACCTTCACAAAATTATTCCAAAAACACCAAATTTTATTACTAACATTAGAGAAAAATTTATTGAAATTGATCATTCTAGCAACATGGTTAATTTTGTTTGCATGAATAAAATGCTCCAAAATAATAAGTAAAGAAATATTATTAATACAACAAAGATTTTAATAAGGTTACGAATAGAGAGGGTATCGATCCCTCTAAGATTCAAGAAAATTAAACATAAGGAAATAAATAAAGGGTTAAGAAAAGGTTAATTAAGAGAGGAGAGGGAGGTCAAAGAAGATCCAGTGTTTTCGGACAATTTGGGAGGGAAGTTTTTAACATTTTTTTCGATTTAACATGATACATTTGGAAACCATTTCCTTTTCCATAGACTCATCATATGAGAAGGATTTAACAACATTAGTCACAGATTTAGGAGAAGCCTCTTTATAAAAGTGAGTTTTCCTTTTTCCAAGCCATTAGAATTTATTAAAGGAAAATGAGCATTAGGTATAGCAAGCGAGGGAGCTGAAATAGATTTATTAAGAAGGCAAGTGTGAACATCCAACCATTCTTCTTCAATAGCCAAATTACTTGACAATAAAAAATCTTTTTGAGAATTTAAATCATTCAGAACTAAAGTAAAGTCAGGTTATAAAACTGAATATCATGAGAAACTAAAGCCATAATCTCTATTGAATTCAAATGATGCATAACATTGATATCCTCATTAATATTTTTAATTAAAGCTTAATTTTCATTAATCTAAACTAGTAAGGATCCGGGGATCAACTCAGAGGAAAAAAATCATCATCCAAAATTTTAGAGAAATTATTATTTTCCACATTAGAAACCTTCAATTGCATAGAAGAAATAAGAGGTAAAATAGCCTTATTAGGAACATTCAATGAATCCTTTTATTCTGAATTAACTTTTTGATATTTAATAGTGGTCCTCCTAGGGTTAGGAATAATAGTTTCCTTAACAGGAATTTTCTTTTTTAGGTGAGCATGTAGAATGAAACATTCATAATTATCGTGCCCATGGATTTTACAGTGAGAATAAAAGATAGAAATTTTCAAAATCAACATTTTGCATATAACCATAATTTTTAGATCCCAATTAGATTTCTTTGGGGTATTTCTTGGTAATGTCCAATTTAGCAAGGATTCAAGGCATATAATGTCGAGATTTTGTAGCTATTGCCTGATTAATTTGCAACGGCCAACCAAATAAAGCATCCACAACAAAAAGGAACTGATGATTAATGAAATAAATTTGCATATTGGGGAGAGAAAGCTAAACTAGAATGAATGGGGATTCTTCCCTAATATCAAATAGTTGAGTCCATTTCATCAACCTCATTTAACAATTCAAAACCAAATAAGAACGACAAGCAAAAACATGTGAGTAATCCAAATCATTCATTAACTAAATCAAAATGTCATGGGGATCAATTAAACCAATCATAGAAGCATTTAAAAGTTTTAGATTATGAAAGAAAGAGTGAATCTTTATGGTAAGAATAAATGAAAGTTAAGGACGTAGTCAACGTGAGCTGATGTCTCATGCTTACTAGGAATTAAGGTTTAGGTTTAGGTTTATTAGGTTTTAGGGTTTAAGTTTATTTTTTAATTTACTTTAGGTAAGGGGTTAGGGTTTAGGGTTTAGGGTTTAGGTTTTAGGGTTTATGCTTTTAGGGTTTAGGGTTTAGGGTTATGGTTTTGGGTTTAGGGTTTAAGGTTTAAGGAGTAGGATTTATGGTTTAAGTTTTTTTTTTGGTTTAGGGTTGTAAGTTTAGTGCTATAGGTTTAGGGTTTAGAGTTTAGGGTTAGTTTTAGGAATTAGGGTTTAAGGTTTAGGTTTAAGTTTAAGTTTTAGGGTTTTTGGTTATTTTTAATAGAGAACAAATTCAAATTAAATATTTCTTCTTTTTGATTTCATCAACCAAGTAACACACCAAGTTTTGTAAGACACAAGAGAAAACATAGATCATGAATGAGCACGCATAGAGCAAATCAAAAAAACTTAGATAACTAAAATCATCTCTACTATAAAGACATAATTCCATAAGTAGCAGATCGGATCGACCGTTCTTCAATTTCTCTAGTTCCCATCAGAACCACCTAGGCCTCTCGAGTAGTTGGATCCACCATCATATCCCTGATCTCTTCATTCGCCACCACTGTGGTTGTAACCTCCATCACTCTTCCCACCTCTATTACCAACATTTCTCTAACCACCACCTCCATGTTCACCAACACCTCTAGATCCCCCACCACTACTGCGATGTCCTCCAACTTCCTCCATTAGTCTAAACTAGTTGATGATGATTTTCCTATCAATAAGGTTCTGTCCATTCCCAATGTTTAGGTTTAATTTTATTAGGTTTTAGGGTTTAAATTTATTTTTTAATTCATTTAGTTGCTCTAGGTTTAGGTTTAGGGTTTAGGGTTTTAGGGTTCTGCTTTTAGTGTTTAAGGTTTAGGGTATGGGTTTAGGGTTTAGGGTTTTGGGTTTAGGGTTTAGGGTTTAAGTTTTAGGGTTGTAAGTTTTTTTTCTTTTTCTTTTTTTTTGTGAATCCCCATATAGGGGGAATTTTATTGCCACAAAAAGAGGGTTGCAAGATCCTTAAGAGGGGATAAACTCCAAAACTACTGCTCAAAGAGCTACAATCAACCTAGAGAGTAAATCCCCTATCTAAGTACATCCAAAAGCAAAATAAAAGATAAAATGAAAGAAAAAGATACAAAATGATTTACATAGAGAAGCCAATGGATAGATCTGGGCCAAAGCTCATCAGGATGAGAGAATGCAAGCCACTAGGGAGCAAACCTGCAAGAGAAAGAGAAAAATGCATCTGCAAATATGTAGAAAGATAAAAATTAGCACATTTAGAGTAATACAAACAAAGTGGAAGGTAAAACTAGCATAGAGAAAATTATAGAAGTGTGTGAGAGAAGGCTGCTCAGTCACACCAAATTGGGCGGTGTAGATGAGCATCTAAACTTATTAAGGGTTACATCATAAGAGCTACTACCAAACCAAAAAGGAGTGAAATCATCACAGCCATCATAGCCTATAAACCTGTGGGAAGATAGAGTCCATTTATTCAAAGTCTTATGAGCCTTAGAACCTGCAAAGCTAAACAAAGCCATATAGACTATAAAAAAGGAGACAACAAAGAGTAGAATGGGGATAAGTATCACCACTATAATCACCATAGGATGAGAATACCTACCCATATAAAAATGAACCATCTTGGCCACATACACTCTATTAATATCCGAGTAAAATAAAAAGAACCCACTACAAGTAAACAACAGAAAAGGCCAGGAAGAAGATAGAAATAGTAGAAAATTGGCTGAAAATCTAGATGAAATCCTACTAAGCATATCAATTAGCATGTAAATAACACCATACCAAATCATATGAAACTTATAGGCCAGGAATATATCCCAGGAATACAACCCATAAAAAGGGTACCCATTCAGAATAAATAATACTGATGTTAACAAACACCTAGTTAATAGCATAAACACAAGCTACAAGTCATAATAGAACCAAGATGGGAATGCAAGATTAGATAGACCACAAGTTTAGGTGATAAGGCACAAACAACACAAAAAAATAATCAGAGAAATAACTCAAGAAGTAGCTTGCTGGGCATAAAACCCGATAATCCATTCATAACCAAGACGACAAACCAAGACAACAAACCAAATCGCACCCAATAGGGTAATTTAATCGATTGAGTATTACATAGACCCAAAATGGGGATCAGAAGAAAACCATCATTAAAATACTTCAAGACATGGAAAAGCAGACCAACATCTAATCCAACATCATCAGTAAAATAAAGATGAAAGGAAGGCATGAAGCAAATCCAATCTTGCAAAGAAATAGTAGTAATAATAGGTAAATTAAACATTCTTCTCTTACAGGTTAAGGAAGTGGGGTTGGTGAGAAAAATAGGAGCCACAACCCTATTTAAGAGGGAAAATACAAATAAAGAAGGGCCCACCATGAAGCTGTACAAATCATAGCAAACCAACCACTGTAGCAAGAAAGACATGAGCCTCCAATATAGGTAGCCAGAATAAAAAATCAGTTTGAGAATAGGCAATAGGAAAAAGAATAAGAAATAGTCTCAATCATGAAAAGAAAAGCAAAATACAGTAAGTCCCAGAAAATAGTATTGATGGCAAGCAAGTCCCTCAGTAGGAAGACACTTCCATCCAACAGATAAGGGAAATAGTAGATACAGAAGTACCCCAAAAAAATATTGGATAATTAAAGAAAGGTTTTAGGGTTGTAAGTTTAGTGTTGTATGTCGAGGGTTTAAGGTTTAGGGTTTAGGGTTTAGGAATTATGGTATATGGTTTTCTTAAAAAATTAAGCAAACTAGTTAGTTTAGGGTTTAGGGTTTTAGGGTTTATGCTTTTAGGGTTTAGGGTTTAGGATTTTTTTGGGCTTAGGGTTTAGGGTTTATGGTTTATTGCTATAGGTTTAGTGTTGTAGGTTTAAGGTTTAGGGTTTAGGGTTAGTTTTAGGATTTAGGGTTTGGATTTTTTGAATTTTTATCTTTTTTATTTTAGGTTTTAGGGTTTAGGGTTTAGGTTTTGGGTTTGGGGTTTAGGGATTGAGGGTTAAGGGTTTAGCCTTTTGGATTTAGGGTTTTGGGTTAGTTTTAGGGTTTTGGGTTAAGGTTTAGTGTTAGGGGTTTTATTTATTTATTTATTTATTTTTTATTTTTTTAAGGTTTAAGGTTTAGGTTTAGGGTTGTTTTAGTTTAGTTTATTTTAAATTATGTAAACTACTATATTTAGGTTTTTAATATTATTTATTTTTTATTTATTTTAGTTTATTTTATATTTTATTTTTATTTAGTTTTAGTTTTAGTTTAATTTAGTTTCTTTTATTTCTTTTAGGTTTATTTATTTTAGTTTAGGTTTTTTATTTTAGTTTATTTTTTAGGGTTAGGTTTAGGTTTATGTTCATTTTTTAGTTTAGATTTATTTTTTTTATTTTTTATTTTTTGGTTTAGGTTTTCTTTTTTTATTTTTAGGTTTAGGTTTTAATTTTGTTTTTTAGGTTTAGATTTGAGGTTTTTATTTAATGTTTATTTTTAGATTTTATTTTTTTGTTTAGGTTTAGATTTATTTTTAGTTAATTTTATTTTATCTAGTTTAGGGTTTAGGTTTAGTTTATTTTAGGTTTAGGTTTAGGTTTTATATATTTTAGTTTACTATATTTTAGTTTAGGTTTAGGTTTTTTTAGTTTAATGTTTAGGTTTTATTTATTATTTATTTTTAGCTTTATTTTTTAGGTTTAGATTTTAATTTGTTTTTATTTTATTTTAGTTTGGATTTATTTTTTTTCATTTATCTTTTTTTTAGGTTTTCTATTTTTTGTTTAGTTTATTATTTAGTTTAGTTTAGAGTTTAATTTATTATATTTTAGTTTAGTTTTTATTTCTTATTTTAATATATTTTTAGGTTTAGGTTTTAGCTTAGGTTTTTATTTTATTTATTTTTTATTTTATTTTATTTATGATTATGTTTTTTTGTTTATTTTATTTTTAGGTTTATTTAATTTAGGTTTAGGTTTTTAGGGTTTAGGGGTTTAGGGCTATAGGTTTTAGTGTTTAGGTTTAGGGTTTAGGGTTAGGTTTTTTTTTTTTTATTTTTATTTTTTTTTTTTAGGGTTTAGGATTTAGGGTTTAGGATTTTTGGATATTTTTTGAATAGAGAACAAATTCAGATTCAACATTTCTTCTTTTTGATTTCATCAACCATGTAAGTCACCAAGTTTTCTAAGACACAAACGATGAGATTGATTAAAAATTAGCATACACAGAGCAAATCGAAAACCTTAGAAATGTAAAACCGTCTCTACTATAAAGACATAGTTCCATATGCAGTAGATCGGATTAGCCGTTCTTCAGTTTCTTCAGTTCTCATCAGAACCACCTCGGCCTCTCAAGTTGTGGGATCCACCATCATATCCTCGATCTCTCCCTCTGCCACCACAATGGCTGCAACCTCCTTCGCTCCTCCCACCTCCATAACCACCACTGCTCCGACAACCTCCTCTATATCGACCATCGCATCCAGATCCCCCACCACCACTACGATAACAGCTACCTCTACCTTCGCCTCCATCGCTAGATCTAGGGAGCTTAGTTGGTGATGTTCACGGCGTCAGGTTACATTGTTAGGGTTTAGGTTTAGGTTTAGGCTTATTAGGTTCTAGGGTTTAGGTTTTTTTTTTAAATTTATTTAGTTACTTAGGTTTAGGTTTAGGGTTTGAAGTTTAGGGTTTAAGGTTTAGGGTTTAGTGTTTAGGGTTTAGGGTTTAAGGTTTAGGGTTTAGGGTTTTGGGTTTTAGGGTTTATAATTTCAAGGTTTAGGTATAGGGTTTTGCCTTTAGGGTTTAGGCTTTTCTACTATTTAGGGTTTAGGGTTTAGGGTTAGTTTTAAGGTTTAGGGTCAGGTTTTTTTTTTAATTTTAATTTTTTTTAAAATTAAGTAAAATTATAGGTTTAGGTTTATTTAGTTTATTTTTTATTTTTATTAGGTTTATTTTTTTTATTTTTTATTTAGCTTAGTTTATTTAATTTCATTTATTTATTTTATTTTAGTTTTATTATTTTAGTTTATTTTTTTAGGTTTAGGTTAGGTTTTAATTTAGTTTTATTTTTATTTTATTTTTTAGGTTTACATTTGGTTTATTTTATTTTTGTGTTTAGGTTTAGGTGTTTATATTCTTTTTAAGTTTTGGTTTTAGGTTTTTATTTTGGGATTATTTTTAAGTTTTTTTTAGTTTAAGTTTAGGTTTGGATTTATGTTTATGTTTTAGTTTAGGTTATTATTTTATTTTATTTTTTTATTTTACTTAGTTAAGGTTTAGGTTTTAGGTTTTAAGAGCTTAGGATTTAGGGTTTAGGGTTTAGTGTTTAGGGTTTAGGTTTTAAGATTTTAGGTTTTAGGATTTAAGGGTTTAGGGTTTAGGGTTTAGGGTTTAGGGTTAGGGTTTTTTTATTTTTTTTATTTTTAGGGTTTAGTTGAGGGTTTAGGTTTTAGGTTTAGGGTTCAGGTTTTAGTTTAAGGTTTAGGGTTTTTGGTTTTTTTTTAATAGAGAACAAATTCAAATTCAACATTTCTTCTTTTGATTTCATCAACCAAGTAACACACCATGTTTTCTAAGACATAAGCGATGACTTTGATAAAAAATGAGCATGCATAAAGAAATTAGAAACCCTAGATAATTAGAACCATCTATACTATAAAGACACAATTCCATATGCAGCAGATCGGATCAGCCATTCTTTAGTTTCTCCAATTCCCATCAAAACCATCTCGGCGAGAGGATCCAACATTATATCCCATCTCACCCTCCACCACCAGAATGTACCTCCATCGCACCTCCGCCTCCATAACCACTGGTTCGACCACCACTTTCATATCACTAGCACCTCCATCCCCACCACCCTGCGATAAGCAACCTCGCCTTTCCATGGCCATCTGAGCACGGTTGACGTGATGTTCATCTTGTCATTATCGCCCATTCTTAGGGTTTAGGTTTAGGTTTATTAAGTTTTGGGTTTAGGTCTTTTTTAATTTATTTAGTTAATTTAGGTTTAGGTTTAGGGTTTGGGCTTTAGGATTTAAGGTTTAGGGTTTAGGGTTAGAGTTTTAGGGTTTAGGTTTAGAGTTTAATATTCAAAGTTTAGGGTTTTTTAGGGGGTAGGATTTAGGGTTGTAGGTTTAGGGTTTAGTGTTTATGGTGTAGGGTTAGTTTTAGGATTTAGGGTTTAGTGTTAGGATTTTTTTTTAAATTTTTTTAAATCTAGTAAACTTGTAGGTTTAGGTTTATTTAATTTATTTTTTATTTATTTTAGTTCATTTTATTTTTTTTATTTTATGTAGTTTATTTTTATTTTTATTTAGTTTAGTTTATTTATTTTAGTTTTATTTACTTTAGTTTAGATTTTTTTATTTTATTTTATTTTTTAGGATTAGATTTAGCTTTAGGTTTACTTTTTAGTTTAGTTATTTTATTTTTTTTATTTTTTAGGTTTAGGATTTATTTTTTATTTTTAGCTTTAGGTTTAGGTTTTTATTTTAAGTTTTTAGGTTTAGGTTTTAGGTTTTTATTTTAGGTTTATTTTTAGGTTTAAGTTTATTTTTATTTTATTTTATTTTATTTAGTTTATGTTTGAGTTTAGGCTTAGTTTATTTTAGGTTTTGGTTTAGGTTTTATTTATTTTTGTTTAATATATTTTAGTTTAGATTTAGGTTTAAGTTTTTTTTAGGTTAGGATTTCGATTATTTTTTGGTTTAATTTTTTGGTTTAGGTTTTTATTTAGTTTTAATTTTATTTTATTTTGGGTTTATTTTATTTTTATTTTCGGTTTAGTTTTTATTTTATTTAGGTTTTTTATTTTTTAGTTTAGTTTAGGTTTTAATTAAATTTATTTTAGTTTAATAGGAATCTTGATGATATTATTACAAATGGAATCAGGAATCAAGTCATACAAAAGAGAATGATTCCAATCAACATTTAAAATAAAATGATTAACTTTCAAAAAAGAAGTAGAGTGAGTATTAAGCATAGAATCAATAGATGTCTCCCCCATCCAATTATCTTTCCAAAATAAAGAGGAGCCACTATTAATATATGCTAGAAAATGAGAGGTATTACTTTAACAAAGGTGTTTCCAAATAAAGTCACCATGCTTATAGCTATAAGTTAAAGGATGTTTACCTTTGCGTATTTGTAATTCATAAAATTAGCCCAAAGACTAACATCCTTCTGAAATTCCACCAAAGTTTATAAGAAAACATTAGTAGAATCCAACAAGGACTTGCGCCAAGACAACCTTCAAATAAAGTACCACACATGTTAGACCAAGAAGAATGAAGCCTTTTAGCGAAGTCTAGAGCCCCAAAAAGTATTAAAAGCCTTTCAATGCATAATAATAAGAGAAGTTGGAACAATATTAAGCAACAAATAAAAAGGAAGAGGGTGAAGAATACTTTTAGTAACAATTAATCTACCACCAAAAGATAAAAAATGAAATTCAAGGGTAGAAATCTTATTATGAATATTTTGGATAACCTCATCAAAAAGGTGAGACCTCTTAGGACCATAGTATAAAGGAGAACCTATATACTTGATAGGAAGAAATTGATGAAAAAAATCTAGTAATATCCTTAATTATATTGATTCTGTGAGCAGAAATAGAAATAGAGGGGATAAAATAGATTTTTTGAGTACTAACCAAGAGGCCACTTCCCTTTTCAAACTTATTCAAAAAGACCTTCAATATTTTAACATATTATAATGAGCCATTACAAAATATAATGAAGTAATCAACAAAACTTAAGTGGGATATAGCCAAACCACCAAGATTCTTGAAATACATGCTAGAATTCTTCTCAAACAAAAAATTAAACCAACGAGATAAATATTCAATAGCAATAATAAAAAGTGATGGAGAAAGAGGATCACTTTGTCTAATACCTTCGGAAGACTTAAAGAAGCCAAAATTTTCACCATTAATAACTAAAGAGAACCAAACATTACAAATGATATTGTTAACCAAAGAGATAAATTTAGTAGAGAAACTAAATAAAGATAGAATGCTGTTAAAAAAATCCCAAGAAATGTTGTCATAAGATTTAGAAATATCAAGCTTAAAAAGTTAATTGCCACCTCTAGTTTTCATATTTAAGTCATGAATTAATTCTTGCACAAGCAAGATCTTGTCAGAGATAGTCCTACCTATCACAAAGCTAGTTTTATTAGGAGAAATAATCTTAGGAAGAAATTTACCAAGCCTACTAGTCAAAATTTTTGAAATCAATTTATTAAAGAAAGTACAAAGATTAATAGGTCTAAAATAATTCCAGAAGTCAAGATTATCTTTCTTGGGAATAAGAACAATTTTTGTAGAAGTAAAATATTTAAGAATAGAATTCCCAAGAAAGAAACCCCTCATAACATTAACAAGACCAGATTTAATAATAAACCAAGCTTTTTGAAAGAATAAAGTAGAGTAGCCATCCGACCATACAATAGAATCATCATTCATACCATTATAAATATCAAAAATTTCCTCATCCAAAAGAGGAGCAACCAAGCAATCATTATCCTTAAGAGACATAATAGAAGGAATGATAGAGGGGTTAGATAAGCGATCAAGTTTTGACAATTTTATTTAAAAGATCTTTAAAATAGTTAATAGTAGAATAAATATCCTCTTTTTGATCCAAGAAACATTAGAATTCTCAATTTTATGAATTTTCCCAAGAACTCTCCTTTTCATAACCAAAGCATGAAAATATTTGGTGTTTCTTTCTCTAAGATGTTTAGAAGCAGCCTTTTGTCTCCAGTAGGTTTCCTCCATATCCTGAAACTTAATGAGGTTATCTTTTGCTTCAGTAAGGTTAGAGCAAAAAGAGGAATCATTAATAACATGTTCAACCAAATCTTTCACCCATTGCTCCATGTTGATTTTATCAAAAAGATTTTTGAAACATTTTCTATTCCACCAATTAATATGATGCTTATGCCTTTTCAGTTTAAGCCAAAATCTCTTCATACTAAAAGCAGAATCATCAGGAGCAAGAGGAGCTTACCAATTAAAAGCAATAACATCAAGAAAATAACTATCTTGTAACGACATATTCTAAAATCAAAAATTTTTAATGACATTATTATTATTAACAGCATCCTTTGTTGGTTTAATGAGCCTCATGTTCAATCCGATCAATTTTGATGATAACAAATGAATATTTGGATGTTCTAATGAATGTTTTTATGTGTTTCAGATATATCAATTGCTAATAACATATCCAATACATCTCACAATATGTTTGAAAAAATTGCAAGAGTAGAAGAATGAAAGATAGATCAAAATAGATAATGTGAAGCTTAAGATACAATATTTTAGGTTATATGCATTTATAACTATCTTAGAAATTCATATGAGTTCATTGGCATGAATCAATTTGCTCACAACTTAACATATTATTTTAATGAGGTTAATTTATATGAATCTCTATCTAATTAACATTCAATTATATGTTTCATACATAGCATTTTAATTGACAAAATAATAAATGATAATAAATTATAACTATTAAGTGTAATTATTTTAGTTACTTAATATAATTAAATATTTTAATTTAATTTGATGGTTATATGATAACTAACATATGTATGATTACATACAAATTATATTGAAATATTTAAATGCCATATGTCAAAATTAACAAAAATATATGAAAATTTGTATTTTAGCCAAAGTCATTTTATAATCAAGGAATTTATATTTGATTTCATCTCCAATAGATTCCTTGGATTTATTCCTTTAATTTGATAGGTTACATGACTCACGTTTGATTAAAATTGAATTTATTATGACTTTTCAAACATTAGCGATTTTTAATGAATACATGCTACATGCTTTGAATATATTAAGAATATTTGATTATTTTTTACTTGCCCATGTGAATAGTCAAATTTTGGCTGCTTAAATTTGATATTTATTTAATATATATTATATTTTTATTGAATATTAAATTATTAGATGATAACATGAGGTTAGAATAATATATTTTTTTGAAATAATTCAAAATGACCTTCTTGCCTATAAATAGACCTCATTCTATTCATGAAAGTATTCCTCATTCAAAATTCAAAATCCCTCCAACAAATTTGAGAGAAAATTTCTTAGATTTTCCTTCCAAGTGTTCTCCAAATATTGCAAGATCAAATTCTTGGTGTAGCTTCAACATCTTCAACTAAGCAATCTTTCTCAAATTACTTGAGTTTGTTTTCTTGATCTTAATTTTTTTTAGTTGTTCATGCTATTTTTACCATCTATTTATTCATTCTGATTTATACTTTTTGGTGGATTAGTCTTTGGACATCATCAATGTTTCTCAATCATTTTTTTTGTGAAAAACTCTTGTGATAGTTTGTTGGATTTATTTCAACTTGTTGAAATTTTTAACTTCCTACAAATTTCTTTTGTAACATTTCTTCATTAATCTTATTTTTAAAGATCATTTATTATTAGATCTATTTTAGAAGTATATTTTAAGCATTTTAAATTAAATTATTATGCTGAAATTATTTTCATATTTGTTAGATCTCTCTTTTTAATTAAAAGCCTACTAGCCTACTTAGATCTATCATATACTCATTTTATTTAAGTATTTTGTGATCATTAATATTAATTGAAAAAATCTTTTTGATTAAAATAAAATAAATTATTCCTTGCTGAAATTTATTTTATTGTGCAAAAGAATTTTGTGAATTTATTTTGAAATCATTTTTATATTAGTTCACAAATTGTAATAACATAAACATCTTAGGAAGATCACTTTAAGATATTTATTTTATTATTTATTATCAATATTAAGTGAGAATTTTATCTTGCCAAAATTTTTAAGTTGTAAGTGATCATTTATAAGTTGTGATATCACTTTTTGAATTGGATAGCTTGGTATATTTGTGACAAATTTATTTTATCAAATTTTATTATTTTGTATTTTTATTTTTTTGTTGAAAAATTTATATTGGGGTTGTACTCACCCCTTTGTAGGAGAGTACATATGATTGTAGGGGATGTACTAGCCCCGTTATAGGAGAGTACTATTTGTAAGCTATTTTTGCATTAGTGAATTTAGCGGGGTGGTAGCGTAGCCGGTTTGGGGTTTATGAACCACGTAAAACTTTTGTGCCTATTGTCTCTCTTTACTTTATTGTACTTTTATTTTTGCTGCATTAAGTATTGTGTCTTGTCATTAAAAATCAAAAATTAATTTTCTACTAAAACTTAAAATTTAAGATTTAACTTAACTTTTAATATTTTCAATATCCCCCATTCATCTCTTGGGTCTATAGTGACTCACATCCATAATGGAAATCAAAAGAGAAGCATGATCTGAGAGAGTTCTACTAAGGTGTGTTCAACTAAATTCAAAGGCCAATGATTATTAAATAAGGCACAATCTCAACATTGCCAAAGTCTATGATTATTCCAAGTAAATTAAGAGCAAATAAAACCAACATCATGCAGATTACAATCTAGGATCATATTCAAAAAATTTTCCATAGAATGTAAATTTGGAGAAGAACCGCCTTTCCTTTCATTCACAGAAAGGACAATCTTGAAATCCCCACCAATAATCCAAGAATCATTAATAGTAGAAGCAAAAGTAGATAATTGATCCCAAAGAATCCTCCTCTCAATCTTATTATAAGAAGCATAAACAAAAGAGCCAAAAGCATGATAATCACCAAAAGAAATATACACATTTACAACTTGATGAAAATCATTAATGACATTAATAGAAAGGGGATTATTCCAAAATAACCAAAATTTATTGCTATTGTTAAAAATAATTGGAAAACCATTCATTCTAGTAGCATAATTTTAGAAGAAAAATTAGAGGTTCAAGAATAATCAAGAACGACATTATAAACCCTACAAAGGTTCCTAATCCTATTCCAAGAAGAGTACCAATGCCCTAAAATTCCAAATAAGAAAATTAAACATTAATTCTTATTGGGTAAAGAAAATGAAGAAGATCGAGTCGATTTAGAAACTTTAGGAGGAAAATTTTTGAACTACTTTTTCCTTTTCACAAAAATAGTTTGAAACCAGTTTCATTTCACAAAGATTCATCATCAGAAGGAGCATTAGAACTCTTAAGAATTGCAGATTTGGTAGGAGATTCCCAGTGATAAGGCACTAAAGCATTTTTATCCATTAATTGAGAAGAAAGCATAAGCAAACTTGCATCAAAATTAGCAGTTAAAGAAGGAGCATACAAGGATTTGTTAAGCAAGAAAGAAATAGGTTGCACAAAATCCACCGTATCCATACCATCAACATCTTCCATATTTAAAGAATTTAAATCATTATTTTCTTTTAGAGGTTCTTGAAAATCAAAAAGAGAAACATTATCTTTAAAATTTTTAGGATGTAAAACATAAGTATCTTTAAAGGAAGAAATCAAAACAAGATTAGCATCATCTTGCACAATTCCTGAAAGCAAAGGAATAAAAGCAGCTGAAATTTAGTTTTCATTCAAAACAACATGTTTATTTCTAACAGCATTTTCAAAACCATTCTCAAGAGGTAAAGCATTTGAAAGATTCAAAATACCATAAACAACTTTTTTATCTTTTCCAGAAGAAGTAGAAAATTTATTTTTATTAGTTAAATGATCTCCAGATTGATCAATTAGCTTAGAAATTTTAATAGATTTTTTCTTAAGTTGAGGATGAGCAGTGAAACAATACAAAAAGACATGGCCATGGGTTTTGCAGTGATTGCAAAAAATAGGAAGGTTTTCAAATTCAATTTGAAAATAACCATACTTTTCAAACCCTATCAAAATCTCCTTAGAAACTTCTTTGTAACATTAATTTCAACAAGGATATGACCAAGCGAGAGAGACTTAGATTGCTTGATCGATTTGTAAAGGACTACCAAAAATAGACCCAACTACATGTAGAAATTGATAGTTAACAAAATGAATCCTAAGATTAGGCAAAGCAATCCAGACCACCACTATATAAGATTCTTCTTGAATGTCATAAAAGGAGTCCACTTAAGAATGCACATTTGATAATTTTTAACATAATAAGAATGATGAGAGAAAATCTGGATATAGTCAAGATCATTAGATAACTTAATGAGGACATGACAACCATCCAACAAACTGATTGAAAATGCACTGAAAAGATTTAAATCATGAAAGAAAAATTGAATATCTTCCATATTAGGCTGATAAAAGAAAATTTACCAATTACAGTATAGGCATAAGGTTTGGCGCATTTCTCAATATCCAAATCAAAACTCATTATAGTCAGATGCCTTTAAAAGTCATATGAACAAGATTAATCAAAAATTAAAGGGAGGTTGAAGCATCCTTACTAGGTAATGCATCTTCAAAGGATTTAGAAGAAGCAACCTTAGATTTACCCAATAGAAAATCTAGGGTAGTAAAATCACTATTTAGCCAAATCGATCGAACTCCATGGCAGCCATCAAAATCAAGGGAGAGGAGGATAGCCAGCCAAAGGTTGAAAAAGGAAGGGCTTACTAGTGAACATGCTCACATCAGCTTGGAGAAAAGATGAAGGAAAATGGGGTTCTTGAATCACCAAATTTTTGGAAGGGGGAAGGCGCATGAACAGGGTTTTTCAATTTATTTAGGTTATTAGGTTAGGGTTAAGGGTTATAGGGTTTAGGTTTTAGGGTTTTAGGGTTTAAGGTTTAGGGTTTTAGGGTTTAGGGTTTAGGTTTTAGGATTTAGGGTATAGGGTTTAGGGGTTTAGTATTTAGGGTTTATGAATTAGTGTTTAGGGTTTAGGGTTTTGTGTTTAGGGTTTAGGGATTTTAGGGTTTAGGGTTTAGGGTTTAGGGTTTATGGTTTACATTTTAAGTTTAGGGTTTAAGTTTTACTTTAGGGTTTAGGGTTTAATGTTTAAGGTTTTCTTAATATAGCATAAATTTAGATTCAACATATCTTCTTTTCAATTTCATCAACCATGTATCACCCTAGGTTTTCTAAGACATAAGTGATGACATTGATTAAAAATCAGCACCCATAGAGCAAATCAAAAACCCAAGACAAGTATAACCATCTCTACTGTAAAGACATAATTCCATAAGCAGCAGATCGGATAGGCCATTCTTTAGTTTCTATAGTTCCCATCAGAACTAACCCCTGTCTCTTGAGTAGCAAGATCCGCCATCATATCCTTGATCTCTCCTTTTGCCACCACCATGAATTTAACCTCCACCACTCCTCTCACTTCCATAACCACCACTACTCTGACCACTACCTATATATCCAGAAGCACCTCCAGATCCCCCACCACCACTGTGATAATTGCCACCCTACCTTGGCCTCCATCAGTAGATCTAGACTTATCCTAGTTGACGGTGATGTTCCTACCATCAAGGTTCTGCCCATTCTTAGGGTTTAAGATTTACGATTTAGGGTTAGCTTAGGGTTTAGGGTATGGGGTTTAGGGTTAACATTTTTTTTAACAGAGAACAAATTTAGATTCAACATTTCATCTTTCAATTTTGTTAACCAAGAAGCACCCCAAGTTTTCTAAGGCACAAGCGACGACATAGATAAAAAATGAGCCCCCATAGAGCAAATCAAAAAACCTAAGATAAGTAGAACCGTATCCACTGTAAAGACACTTCCATAAGCAGCAGATCAGATGGTTGTTCTTCTGTTTCTCCACTTCCCATCAAAACCACCTCGCCTCTTGAGTAGCATCATCTGCCATCATTTCCCTAATCTCTCTCTCTGTAACCACCATAATTGTAACCTCCGTCGCTCCTCCCACCTCTATAACCAACACTTCTCCAGCCACCACCTCCATATCCACCACCACTGCGATAACCGCCACCTCAGCCTTCACCTTTAGTGAGTTGATAGTGTTTTACCATCAGGTTTTGCTCATTCTTAAGGTTTATGGTTTAGAGTTTTAGGGTTTAGTGTTCAGGGTTTAGGGTTATTGTTTAGGTTTTAGGGTTTAAGGTTTAGGGTTTATAATTAGTTTAATGTTTAAGGTTTAGAGTTTTTTAGGATTTAGGGTGTAGGGTTTAGGGTATAGGGTATAGGGTTTAAGATAGTTGGTTTAGGGTTTATGGCCTAGTATTTAGGTTTTAGGGTTTTTTTTTAAATTATGTAAACTAGTAAGTTTAGTTTATTTAGTTAATTTTTTATTTATTTAATTTTATTTTATTTTTTATTTCTAATTAAGTTTATTTTTAATTTTTATTTAGTTTAGTTTATTTATTTTAGTTTATTTTTTATTTCTATTTTAGTTTATTTAGGTTTATTTTTAGATGAGTTTTATTTTTATTTTATTTTTTGGGTTTAAGTTTTATTTTTTACTTTTAGGTTTAGGTTTATGTTTTTATTTTATTTTTTTAAGTTTAGGTTTTAGGTTTTTATCTTAGGTTTATTTTAGGTTTTATTTTGTAGTTTAGTTTAGGTTTATTTTTAGTTTATTATTTTATTTAGTTTAGGTTTGGTTTATGTTTTAGTTAGGTTTTATTTATTTTATTTAGGTTTAGGTATTTTATTTATTTATTTTATGTTTATTTAGTTTAGGTTTTAGTTTTAAGTTTTAGGGTGTAGGATTAGGGTTTAGGGTTTAGGGTTTTAGGGTTTAGGTTTAGGTTTTAGGGTTTAGGGTTTAGTTAGGGTTTAGTTTAGGTTTATAGTTTTAGTCTTTGGTTTATTTAATATTTTAAGTTTAGGGTTTAGGGTTTAGGGTTTAGGTTTAGGGTTTAGGATAGGGTTAGTTTAGGGTTTATGCTTTAGGTTTAGCTTTAAATTTTTTAGTTTAGGGTTTAAGGTTTATAGGTTTAAATTTAGTATTTAGGGTTTTAGGGTTTAGAGTTAATTTAGTATTTAGGTTTAGTTTAGTTAGGGTTTAATTTAGTTTAAATTTAGGGTTTATGATTGTAGATTTAGTGTTTAGGGTCTAGGGTTAGTTTTAGGGTTAAGGCTTTAGGGTTTAGGGCTTAGGATTTAGGGTTTAGGGGTTTTATTTTTAAATTAAGTAAATGAGTATGTTTAGGTTTATTTAGTTTATTTTTTTTATTTATTTGAGCTTATTTTATTTTTTATTTTTATCTAGTTTAGTTTATTTATTTAGGTCTTTTTATTTTAGTTTAAGTTTTTTATTTTTGTTTATTTTTTAGGAATATGTTTGTTCTTTAGTTGAGTTTTATTTTTATATTATTTTTTGGGTTTAGGTTTAGGTTTTGGTTTTTATATTATTTTTTAGGTTTAGGTTTTAGGTTTTTATTTTAGGTTTTATTTTTTTAGTTTTTTTTTTGTTTAGGTTTATTTTATTTTATTTTATTTTATTTAGTTTATGTTTAGGTTTAGTTTATTTTAGTTTAGTTAGGTTTATTTTATTTTGTTTATTTTATTTTTATTTTAGGTTTAGGTTTTTTTCTTAGTTTAGGGTTTATGTTTTATTTTTATTGATTTTTAGGTTTATTTTTTAGGTTGAGGTTTTTATTTAGTTTTTATTTTATTTTATTTTAGGTTCATTTTATTTTTAGTTTTTATTTTATTTAGGTTTTTTATTTTTAATTTAGTTAATTTTTATTTATTTTATTTTAGCTTATTTTTATGTTAAATTTTATTTTAATTTTAGGTTTAGGTTTAGGTTTTAGTTTAGTTATTTAATTTTATTTTATTTAGGTTTAGATTTTTTTATTTATTTTATTTTTAGGTTTTATTTAGGTTAGGTTTAGGTTTTTATGTTTTAAGGGTGTAGGGTTTAGTGTTTAGTGTTTAAGGTTTAGGGCTTAGGGTTCTAGTGTTTACGGTTTTAAGGTTTAGGATTTAGGGTTAAGGTTTAGGGTTTAGGGTTTAGGGTTTAAGGTTCAGTGTTTAGGATTTAGGGTTTAGGGTTTAGGGTTTAGGGTTTTGAGGTTTAAAGTTTAGGGTTTAGGGATTAGGGTTAGTTTAGGGTTTAGGGTTTCAGGTTTTAGGGTTTTAGGGTTTTAGAGTTTAGGGTTTTGGTTTAGGGTTTATGGTTTATGGCTAGGTTTAGGGTTTAGGGTTTAGGTTTAGGGTTGTAAGTTTAGGGTTTTTAAAAAAAAAATTAAGAAAATCGGTAGGTTTAGGTTTATTTAGTTTATTTTTTATTTATTTTAGTATTTTTATTTTTTATTTTTATTTTGGTGTGTTTTTTATTTTTAATTATTTTAGTTTATTTATTTTAGGAATATTTATTTTTGTTTAGGTTTTTTATTTTAGTTTATGTTTTAGGATTAAGATTGGGTTTATACTTATTTTAGCTTTTATTTTTTATTTTATTTTAGGTTTATGTTTTAGGTTTAGGTTTAGGTTTTTTTTAGGTTTAGGTTTTAGTTTTTATTTTAGTTTTATTTTTTAGGTATTAATTTTTAGTTTAGGTCTAAGTTTATTACTAGTTTTATTATTTTATTTAGTTTAGGGTTTAGGTTTAGTTTATTTTATGTTTAGGTTTAAGTTTTAAGCATATTTTATTTTGTTTATTTTTGGTGTAAGTTTTTTTTTTTTAGGGTTTAGGTTTTATTTATTTATTTTTAGGTTTTATTTTCGGTTATTTTTTAAGTTTAGGCTTTTATTTAGTTTTTATTTTTTTTTATTTTAAGTTTTTTTTTTATTTTACATTTAGTTTTTATATTATTTATGTTTTTTTATTTTTTGGTTTATTTTATTTTTTTTGTTTAGTTAAGGTTTTTATTTATTTTATTTTATTTTATTTTTTATTTTTATTTTATTTTTTTTTGTTTAGGTTTAGGTTTAGGTTTAGGTTTAGGTTTATGTTCAAGTTTTAGTTTAGGTTTTTATTTTATTTTATTTTCTATTATTATATTTAGGTTTAGGTTTTTTTATTTATTTTATTTTTAGGATTTATTTAGTTTTAAGGTTTTTGGGGTTTAGGATTTTGTGTTTAGGGTTGTAGGCTTTAGGGTTTAAGGTTTATGGTTTAGTGTTTTAGGTTTAGGGTTTAGTTTTAGGTTTAGGGTTTTAGGTTTAGGGTTTATGGTTTAGGGTTATAAGTTTAGGGTTGTTTAGGTTTAGTTTATTTTAGGTTTATGTTTAGGTTTTATTCTTTTTAGTTTAGTTTATTTTAATTTAGGTTCAAGTTTATTTTATTTTTTTTATCTTAGGTTTAAGTTTTTTTTAGTTTAGGTTTTTATTTTATTTTTTAATTTATTTAGTTTAGGTTTTTTAATTTATTTTAATTTTAAGTTTAATTTAGTTTAGGTTTAAGTTTTTAGGTTTTTAGGGTTTAGGGTTTATGGTTAGGGTTTAAGGTTTAGGGTTTAGGGTTTATAATTTAGGGTTTAGGTTTAGGTTTAGGTTTAGGGTTTAGGGTTTAGGGTTTAGGTTTAGGTTTAAGTTTTAGTTTAGAGTTTAGGTTTAGTTTAAATTTTAGGGTTTAGGTTTAGATTTTAATTTAAGTTTAGTTTTAGGGTTTAGGGTTTAGGTTCAGGTTTAGGAGTTTTAGGTTTTAGTTAAGTTTAGGGTTAGTTTTTTTAGGGTTTAGGGTTAGGTTTAGGGTTTAGGTTTAAGTCAGGTTAATTAGGGTTTAGATTTAGGTTTTAAACTTTAGGTATTTAGGTTGAGTTTAGTTTAGGGTTTGTTTAAGTTTGTTTAGGTTTAGGGGTTTAGGGTTTAGGTTTAGGTTTAGGGTTTAGGTTTAGTTTAGTTTATTTTAGTTGGTTTAGGGTTTAAGGTTTAGGATTATTTCTAGGGTTTAGGGTTTAGGATTATTTTTTAATTATATTTAGTTTAGTTTATTTATTTTAGGTTTATTCATTTTAGTTTAGTTTATTTGTTAGCTTTAGGTTTAGGTTTGTATTTATTTTTTAGTTTAGTTTTATTTTTTATTTTTTTATTTTTTTTAGGATTATATTTTATTTTTTTAATTTTAATTTTAGTTGATGTTTTTTATTTTTTATTTTTTTTAGGTTTAGGTTTAGGTTTTATTTTATGTTTATTTTATGGTTTAGTTTATTAAGGTTTAGGATTAAAGTTTAGGGTTGTAGGTTTAGGGTTTATGATTTAGGGTTTAGGGTTCAAGGTTTTTTTAAAACAAATTTAAGTAAACTAGGACATTTAGGTTTATTTAGTTTATTTAGTTAATTTTTTATTTATTTTATGTTATTTTATTTTCTATTTTTCATTTAAGTTTTTTATTTTAGTTTATTTTTTAGGTTTAGGTTTTCATTTATGTTTATTTCTTATTTTATTTTATTTTATTTTATTTTGTAAGTTTAAGTTATATTTTTTTTTTTTTTTAGTTTAGGTTTAGGTTTAGCTTTGCAGTTTAGGGTAGTAGGTTTAGGGTTTAGGGTTTAGGTTTAGGGATAGTTTTAAGGTGTAGGGTTTAGGGTTAGGGTTTTCTTAATTTTTTAAAATTTTTGAGTTTTTTTAAATTAAATACACTCATAGGTTTAAGTTTATTTAGTTTATTTTATTTTTTTATTTTTAATTAGTTTATTTATTTTAGGTTTCTTTATTTTAGTTTAAGATTTTATTTATTTTATTTTATTTTTTATTTATTTATTTTATTTTAGTTTATTTTTATTATTTTATTATATTTTATTTTTAGGTTTTGGTTTAGGTTTTAGCTTAGGTTTTTTATTTTAGTTTATTTTAAATTTAGGTTTAAGTTTTTATTTATTTTATTTATAGGTTTATGTAGTTTAGTTTAAGTTTTATGTTTAGGTTTAGGTTTAGGATTTAGGGTTTGGGGTTTATAAATTTAGGGTTGTAGGGTTTAGGGTTTAGGGTTTTGGGTTGCAAGTTTAGGGTTGTAGTTTAGGGTTTAGGGTTTAAGGTTTAGGGTTTAGGTTTAGAGTTTATAGTTTAGGTTAGGTTAGGATTATGGTTTTAGGTTTAGGGTTTTAGTAATTTAGGGTTTAGGTTTAGGGTTTTAAGGTTTTGAGGTTTAGGGTTTTGTTTAGGTTTATGATTTAGGGTTTGATTTTACATTTAGGATTTAATGTTTTGGGTTTAGGGTTTGGTTTAGGGTAGGGTTTAGGGTTTTGTTTAATTTAAATCGATAGGTTTAGTTTGATTTAGTTTATTTTTATTTATTTAGTTTATTTTATTTTATTTTATTTAATTTAGTTTATTTATTTGAGTTTATGTTTTTTATTTTAGTTTATTTTTTAGGTTTAGGTTTAGATTTATGTTTATTTTTAGTTTAATTTTATTTTTTAGGTTTAGATTTTTTTATGTTTTTATTTAGTTTAGGTTTAGGTTTTTAGGATTTAGGGTATAGTGTTTTTGGGTTTAGGGTTTTAGGGTTTAGGGTTTTAGGGTTTATGATTTAGGGTTAGGGTTTAGGTTTAGGGTTAACAGGTTTTGGTTAGTTTAGGGTTTTAGGTTTAGGTTTAGGGTTTATGCTTTATGGTTTAAGGTTTTTTATGATTTAGTGTTTAGGGTTTATTTTAGTTTAGGGTTTAGATTTAGGGTTAATATTTAGTTTAATTTGATTTAGGGTTTAGGTTGATTTTTGGTTTAGGGTTTGGGGTTTAGGTTTAGGTTTAGGTTGTAGGTTTAGGGTTTAGTGTTTAGGGTTGTAGGTTTATGGTTTTGAGGTTAGGGTTTAGAGTTAGTTTAAGGTTTAGGGTTTGGTGAGTCTTTAAGATTGGGATTTATTAAATTAAAACATTCTGCTAAACAAAAATCTATTTGATAGAAATAGGGAGCCGGGAAGATTGGGATTAGAATAACATTTTACATGGTTGAAATGGAATTGCTGTTAAAAAATTACTTGTATTTATTCTACTAAGATCAATTGTTTAGAGTTTTACTCGCTAAAGCAAAACCAAAATTATAAATGAGTACATGAACAAAATTGAAGTATTGTTATTATCTTCTAAAATTAGGAAAGATTAAGCTAATGTTGTGTAGGTTTAGATCGACTTGAGCCTAAACTTAAAGAGACACCAAATTAATTTGCATGTGGCTTCTCAACAAACATTAGATTTCAAATAACTTCAAGAATTTTTGCACGTAAAAGAATGTCATCAAATGTAGGAATTATTCTTTCCACCATTAAATCAAATTCAAATGAATACATCTACATGAAGTAACACTACTACTAATAAAAAAATAGAAAATATGATAAATACCATGTTGGGTTCCAAAATCTCTCTTAAATCATTTTTTTGATGTCAGCATAAAATCTATGAGTGTCTTAAATCTCTCACAAAATTATGCCACCTATTTCTAAGCATTGACTTAGGAGCTTTAATTGAGCTTTCTTGCTTTTGTGTTGAAGCAAATTATTTGTTACATTATGTTGCCGCGTTGAGTCTCAAAGAAGGAGAGCTATAGTTCTAGAAATCCCTATGTAGAGATATTGAGTTTGAATTATTCTTGTTAACACTACTTATTAAGAGATTTTTTGATACAATCATTATTGTAAAATCTCATTTTACTAGTCAAGTATCCCTAATTCACCAAGATCTTGAAATCTGCATTGAAATCCTACTAGAGAGAGATTTTTAAAGCATAGATTTAGCTCCTTGACATATCTGCTAAATCGAAAGAGGTCTAGTTGAGAATACAATATCGATTAGAGAGGAGTTTTATGATTAGATAGGCTATCTTAGATATAGAAGAGGATTGCTCACAAATGGACACTTAGGTGTCTAAACTTAAGTAGATTCTTTCTTCATTTGTTTATGAACAGGAAGCTACCCTTTTGTATCTCCATGAAACTTGAGAAAGGCGATCTACTATGGCATACAAAGCACATGCAATTTTTTTTATATTAGAGAAATTCAGGCTAATCATTTGTAGCTGAAATCTCTTTTATTTAGTTTAGGTTTAGGTTTTTAGATTTTTAGGGTTTAGGGTTTAGGGTTTAGGGTTTACAGTTTAGTGTTTAGGGTTTTAGGATTTAGGGTTTAGGGTTTAGGGTTTAGGGTTTAGGGTTTTAGGGTTTAGGGTTTAGAGTTTAGGGTTTTGGTGTTAGGTTTAGGGTTTAGAGTTACTTTTAGGGTTTAGGGCTTAGGGTAAGTTTATTTATTTATTTTATTTTTATTTTTTTTAAATTAGTGTAGGTTTGATATTTAGTTTATTTAGTTTATTTTATTTTCTATTTTTATTTATGTTTATTTTTATTTAGTTTAGTTTATTTATTTTAGGTTTATTTATTTTAGTTTAAGTTCTTTTAATTTATTTTTTAGGTTTAGGTTTAGTTTTATGTTCATTTTTAGTTTAGTTTATTTTATTTTATTTTTTTTAGGTTTAGGTTTATTTTTTTATTTTTTAGGTTAAGGTTAGGTTTTTATTTAACTTTTTTAGGTTTAGATTTTAGGTTCTTATTTTAGGTTTATTTTTAGGTTTTATTTTTTAGTTTAGGTTTAGGTTTATTTTTATTTTATTTTATTTTATTTAGTTTATGTTTAGGTTTACACTTAGTTTATTTTAGGTTTAGGTTTAGATTTTATTTATTTTAGTTTAGGTTTTTTTTTTAGTTTAGGGTTAAGGTTTTATTTTTTATTTATTTTTAAGTTTAGATTTTATTTTATTTTATTTTAGGTTAATTTTATTTTTATTTTATTTTTAGTATTTATTTTATTTAGGTTTTTTATTTTTTTTAGTTTAGTTTAGATTTTTATTTATTTTATTCTAGTTTAATTTTTATTTTTTATTTTATTTTCTTTTAGGTTTCAATTTTGGTTTAGGTTATAGTTAATGTTCTCTTTTTTGTTTAGGTTTTGTTACTTATTTTATTTTTTTGGTTTTATTTAGTTTATGTTTAGCTTTTTAGCTTTTTTGGGCTTAGGGTCTAAGGTTTAAGTTTATGGGTTAGGGTTTAGGGTTTACGATCTTTTATGATTTAGGATTTAGGGTTTAGGATTTAGAGTTTAAAGTTTTTTTTAATAATTAAGTAAGCCAGAAGGTTTAGGTTTATTTAACATATTTAGTTTATTTTTATTTATTTTAATTTACCTTATTTTATTTTTTTTATTTAGTTTAGTTTTTATTTTATTTAGTTTAGTGTATTTATTTTAGGTTTATTTATTTTAGCTTTGGTTTTATTTTAGTTTACTTTTTTTTAGGTTTAGGTTTACTTTTTTAGTTGAGTTTTATTCTTATTTTATTTTTAGGTTTAAGTTTCTTTTTTATTTTAGGTTTAGATTTAGATTTTATTTTATTTTTTAGTTTTAAGTTCTAGGTTTTTAGGTTTATTTTTTGGGTTTTAGTTTTAGTTGGGTTTAGGTTCATTTTTAGTTTATTATATTTTATTTAGTTTAAGTTTAGGTTTAGGTTTATTTTATTTTAAGTTTTATTTAATTTATTTTAAGTTTATTTGATTTTTTTTTTATATTTTTATTTTAGGTTTAGGTTTTATATTTTTATTTATTTTTAGGTTTATTTTATTTTCTTTATTTTATTTTTATTTTAAATTTAGGCTTTTCTTTAGTTTAGGTTTTATTTTTTATTTATATTTAGGTTTTATTTCAAGGTTTATTTTTTAGGTTTAGGTTTTTATTTAGTTTTTATTTTATTTTATTTTAGGTTTATATTATTTTTAATTTATTTTTTTGTTTTTTATTCTTAGGTTTATTTTATTTTTTAGTTTAGTTTAGTTTTATTTTATTTTACTTTTTATTTTATTTTATTTTAGGTTTAGGTTTAGGTTTTAGTTTTGGTTTTCATTTTATCATATTTTTTATTTTATTTAAGTTTAGGTTCTTTATTTATTTTATTTTTCAATTATATTTAGTTTAGGTTTAGGCTTTTAGGTTTTTAGGATTTAGGGTTTAGGGTTTAGGGTTTAGGTTTAGGGTTTAGTGTTTTAGGGGTAAGGGTTTACGATTAGGGTTTACGGTTTAGGGTTTAGGGTTTAGTGTTTAGGCTTTTGGATTTATGACTTTAAGGGTTTAGGGTTTAGGGTTTAGGGTTTAGGGTTTAGGGTTAGTTTTAGGTTTAGGGTTTTAGTGTTTTTGGTTTTGGGTTTAGGCTTTAGGGTTTTGGGTTTTTAGGGTTTAAGGTTTGTTTAGGGTTTAGGATTTTAGGGTTTCAGGTTTAGGGTTTATGGTTTAGGGTTTAGGGTTAAGGTTTAGGGTTTAGGGTTTAGGGTTTTACGGTTTATGTTTTTAGGATTTAGGGTTTACGATTAATGTTTAGGGTTTGAGGGTTTAGAGTTTTAGTTTTAAATTAATTAAAGTATATTTTATTTATTTAGTATAATTAATTTATTTAGAGTTATTTTTATTTTATTTAGGTTTATTTTATTTTATTTTTTAGTTTATTTATTTTTGGTTATTTATTGTAGTTTATTTATTTTATTTATTTTTAGGTTTAGGTTTAACTTTAGGTTTATTTTTTAGTTGAGATTTTTTTATATTTTATGTTTAAGTTTTATTTTTATTTTTTAGTTTAGGTTTTATTTTATTTTATCTAGGTTTAGGTTTTAGGTTTTATTTTTTTAGTTTAGGTTTAGGTTAATTTTTTAGTTTATTTTATTTTATTTTATTTTAGGTTTAGTTAAGGTTTAGTGTATTTTAGGTTTTATTTAGTTATTTTAGTTATTTTTTAGGTTTAAGTTTATTTTATTTTGTTCATTTTATTTTATTTAGGTTTAGTTTTTTTTTTTAGTTTATTTAGGTTTTATTTATTATTTATTTAGGTTTTATTTTTATTTTTTAGGTTAGTTTTTTATAGTTTATTTTATTTTATTTTATTTTATTTTAGGTTTTTTTTTTTATATTTTTAGGTTTTTTTTTTTTTTTAGTTTAGTTTAGGTTTTTATTTATTTTATTTTAGTTTAGTTTTTATTTTTTATTTTTTTTTAGGTTTAGGTTTAGGTTTTAGTTTAGGTTTTTATTTTATTTTATTTAGTTTTATTTTCTTTGGGTTTAGGTTTTCTATTTATTTTATTTTTAGGTTTTGTTTAGTTTAGGTTTAGGTTTTTAGGGTTTTAGGGTTTAGGGTTTGGAATTTAGGGCTTAGGGTTTAGGGTTATAGGTTTTAGGGTTTAGGTTTGGGGTTTAGGGTTTAGCCTTTAGGGTTTTAGGGTTTAGGGTTTAGGGTTTTGGGTTTTGGGTTTAGGGTTTAGAGTTTTAGGGTTTAGTATTTAGGTTAGTTTAGGATTTAGGTTTAGGGTTTAGGTTTAGTTTATTTTATTTATTTTTTATTTTAATTTATTTTTATTTATTTAGAAGTTTATTTAGTTTAGGGTTTAGGGTTTTTTAGGTTTAGGGTTATTTTAGTGTTTAGGGTTTAGTTTAGGTTAGGGTTTAGAGTTTAGGGTTTAGGGTTTATGGTTTATGGTTTTAAATTAAGAAAGTAGTTTAGTTTATTTAGTTTATTTTTTTATTATTTTAGTTTATTTTATTTTTTATTTTTGTTTAGGTTTATTTTTATTTAGTTTAGTTTATTTATTTTAGTTTATATTTTAGGTTTAGGTTTAGTTTATGTTTATTTTTTAGTTTAGTTTTATTTTTATTTTATTTTTTAGGTTTAGGTTTTATTTTTTTAATTTTTAGGTTTAGGTTTAGGTTTTATTTTATTTTTTAGGTTTAAGATTTAGGTTTTTTATTTCTTATTTTTAGTTTATTTTTTAGTTTAGTTTAGGTTTATTTTTAGTTTATTTATTATATTTAGTTTAGGATTTTTGTTTAATTTATTTTAGGTATAGGTTTAAGTTTTATTTATTTTTATTTAGTTTATTTTAGTTTACGGTTAGGTTTATTTTATTTTATTTATTTTATGCTTAAGTTGTTCTTAATTATGGTTTAGGTTTTATTTTTTATTTATTTTTAGGTTTATTTTTAATTTTTAATTTATTTAACTTTTTAATTTTTAGGTTTATTTTATTTTTTAATTTAGTTTAAATTTTTATTTATTTTATTTTAGTTTAGTCTTTATTTTTATATTATTTTATATTTATGTTTAGGTTTAGGTTTAAGTTTTACTTTTAGTTTTTATTTTATTTTATTTTTTTAATTTATTCAGGTTTAGTTTTTTAATTTATTTTGTTTGTAGGTTTTTATTTAGTTTAGGTTTGGTTTTAGGTTTAGGGTTTATTTTGGGTTTGGTTTTTTTGGGGTTTGGGTTTAGGGTTTAGAGTTATAGGTTTTAGGTTTTACGGTTTAGGGTTTAGGGTTTAAGGTTTAGGGTTTAGTGTTTTATGGTTTAGGGTTTAGCCTTTAGGGTTTATGCTTTAGGGTTTAGAGTTTAGGGTTTAGGGTTGTAGGTTTAGGGTTTAAGGTTTAGGGTTAGTGTTAGGGTCTAGGGTTTAGGGTTAGGTTTTTTTATTTATTTTTATTTTTCTTTTTTTTAAATTAAGTAAATTGGTAGTTTTAGGTTTATTTAGTTTAATTTTATTTATTTTAGTTTTGTTTATTTTTTATTTTTATTTAAGTTTATTTTTATTTTTATTTTTATTTAAGTTTTTATTTAGTTTTTATTTTATTTTCTTTTAGGTTTACTTTATTTTTAATTTAGGTTTAGTTTTTAGTTTATTTAGGTTTTCTATTTTTTTAGTTTTGTTTAGGTTTTTATTTATTTTATTTTATTTTAGTTTATATTTTTTATTTTATTTTCTTTTTAATTTTTATTTTATTTTAGGTTTTAATTTTAGGTTTATTTATTTTAGTTTAGGTTTTATTTTTAGTTTAATTTTAGGTTTAGGTTTATGTTTATTTTTTTTAGTTTATTTTTTTAATTTTAATTTTAGTTTTGGTTTTCTTTTTTTTTTTTTAGGTTAGGTTTTTTATTTTATTTTTTTTAGTTTAGGTTTTAGGTTTTTTTATTTTAGGTTTTATTTATTTTTTTAGTTTAGGTTTAGTTTATTTTAGTTTATTTTTTTATTTTTTAGGGTTTAGGTTTAGTTTATTTAGGTTTAGGTTTAGGTTTTATTTATTTAGTTTATTTTATTTTTTTTATTTTAGTTTATTTTATTTTGTTTATTTTAGGTTTAGGTTTTTTTTTAGTTTATGGTTTAGGTTTATTTTTATATATTAGGTTTATTTTTAGGTTTAGGTTTTTTATTTAGTTTTTTATTTAGTTTTTTATTTGTTTATTTTAGGTTTATTTTATTTTATTTTACATTTTGTTTTATTTAGGTTTTTTTTTATTTTTTAGGTTATTTTATTTTTTAGTTTAGTTTAGGTTTTTTATTTATTTTATTTTAGTTTAGTTTTATTTTTTATATTATTTTCTTTTTAGGTTTAGGTTTATTTTGTTTAGGTAATTATTTTATTTTATTTAGTTTTGCTTATTTTTTATTTTGTTTTTAGGTTTTATTTAGTTTAGTTTTGGTTTTAGAGTTTAGGATTAGGGTTTTTTATTTTATTTTAGGTTTATGGTTTTATTTAGGTTTTAGGATTTAGGTTTAATTTATTTAGGGTTTTATTTTGGGTTTTTTAGGGTTTAGGGTTTAGTTTAAGGTTTTAGTGTTTAGGGTTTAGGGTAATAGTTTAGGGTTAGTTTTAGGGTTTAGGGTTTATGGTTTGTGTTTTGTTTTGTTTTTTTAAAAAAAAATTAAGTAAACTTATAGGTTTAGGTTTATTTAGTTTATTTAGTATTTATTATTTATTTTAGTTCATTTTATTTTTTTTAATTTGGGTTTATTTTTATTTTTATTTTTATTTAAGTTTTTATTTAGTTTTTAGTTTATTTAGTTTTAGGTTTATTTTGTTTTATTTTAGGTTTAGTTTTTATATTATTTAGGTTTTTTATTTTTTTAGTTTAGTTTAGGTTTCTATTTCTTTTATTTTAGTTTAGTTTTTATTTTTGATTTTCTTTTCTTTTTTAGGTTTATGTTTAGGTTTTATTTTATGTTTTTAATTTAATTTATTTTTATATTTTATTTTCGTTTTGGTTTTTTTATTATTGTAGCCATAGGCAAACCAAATCAAATAAAAAAATAATATGGGAAAATTAGGTAAACTATAACATAAAAAGAAAAACCAAAATAATAGGATCTTACAATAACCACCAGTAAAAATAGACAATCAAAGTAAGAGATCTAAAACATAATAGCTGCCAAGAGAAAATATGTAGATAAACAAACCAAAGAGAGGGTTGAACATACAAAGCAAAAGATCATCAAAAGCAACACCAAAACCAAGCCAGAATTTATAATGAGATAAGGCAATTGATATAATTAAGCAAACCCTTTAACAGTTTAGGCAATGTTTGGTTGTCAAATAAAGTGAACTTAGTTAAGTTGGCACCAAAGTTAGCCAAGAATCAACACAAGCATTACCTTCAATGAGAATGGGGCAAATTTTAAAACAAACTTGTGAAAGAAGAATTTTAGTATGATTAAGAAGATAAAATAATTCAGCATTCCCATTTCTATTGGAATTAAGCACGATAGGAAGCAAGAGAGCATCAACATCAATCCGGATGTTGAGGGAAACATTATTCAAACAAATTTCAATAGCTTTATTAATAGCCATAAACTCAAAAATAATAAAGCTTTGAGAGGATAGGCAAAAGCACAAATGATAGTACCATTAGAATCCCTAAGAATACCACCAAAGCCATATTAATTGGAAGCAATAGAACCATCATTATTCACTTTAATCAAATTGTCTTTAGGTTTGATCCAATGGATAATCCTAGCACTTTTATAAGGAATAGTAGAATGATACCCAAATTTTTTAGCCACAAATTTATAACATGTAAAATGAATATTACTAATAAGATTAGGATTGAGAAGAATTTTTTTCTTTAGTTCTAGCAGATCTTTATGGTTGATAGGAATACCATGATAGTTACGATCATTTCTATCCATCCAGATGAACCAGATAAAGGTAATAGCAATTAAAATTTTTATTTGACCTTTAACTATATTTTTGAAATAGACTTCAAGAAGGTGATATAAAGAAAGAGAACCCTGAAAATAGTTGGTATTAAATAAATCATCATACCAACACCATAATTTAGAAGCAATAGCACCATTGATAAAAACATGATTTATGTTTTCAATATGAAAGCAAAAATAGCACTTTGAAGGTAACTAAAACCCTTTAGTCTAGAGCAAAGAGTTCACATGAATAAAATGGTTCAAAATCCTCCAAGCTAAAATTGAATAGGAAATGGGAATGATATTGTTCCAATGTTTAATGAAAACATTAGAGGGGTTCTATTTATCACTAATAAAATTCCAAACCTCTTTAAGTACAAAGTCACCATTATAAAAAATCTTAAACATAATTTGGTGAGGTTTGTTAGAAGAAATGGGGATATTTCTTAAGTTATCAAAAGGTGAAATAGGTATATAATTCTCAAGTTTCTTTTCATTCCAATTGTTATTAAGCGAAAAAGAATTAACTTTGATATAGCGGCAGTGGGTAGATAAAAGGTGTCATAGAGCCATTGCCAATCAATTGTCTTTAAAGAAAGAAGCAAGAATAGCCAAGATATTAATAATTTGATAACCCATTTAATGGAGCAAAGAATTTTCCAAACCGAAGAGTCACCAACTTTATAAGCACAATTAAGGGCCACCAACTTTATAAGCACAGTTAAGGGGACGGTTACCTTGGCAATATTTTCATCATAAAATGAGACCAAAGTCTATCATTCTTTTTAAAATTCCACCAGAGCTTATGAGAGAAGAAAGTGATAGCTTCATGAATAAATTGCAATAAACACCTTCTCCCAAAGGACCACATTTATGCCAAGATGTCAATGCATTCTTTTGGTAGGGTATTGGGGAAAAAATTTAAGCAAACCATCAATTTTGATAAATGTAGCAATGGGGATAATAGTTTGAATCAAATAAAAATAGTTGAGAGTGCTTTTAAGAATAGAGCCTACCACTAAAGGTAAGTAAATGGAATTCCCAAACATAAATTTTATTTGAAATTTTGAATTAGCTCATCAAAGAGATGGGAATGTTTAGCATTTAAAGATCGAACACCAAGCATAAGAGGTAAGTGTTGAGGTTTAAAATTTGATATGTAGGATTTGATTGATTTTATTGGAACTAGAGGAAGTGATATAATAAATTTTTTATGATTGATAGAAGGACACTTTCTCTACAAATTTATTTATAAAAGATTGATGATAAAGCGATGAATAAAATTAGAAAATAATGAAATCATCACAAAACTTAAATGGGAAATAGAATACCACCAATAGTTCTAGTAAATACTAAGATTATTTAAAATAAATCATTGATTCTCTAGATAAGTACTCACAAATATAATAAATAAGCTAAAGATCCTTTAAGCCATGGGAAGAGAAAGAAACTCAGGCTTCCCATTAAACATAATTGAAAACCAAGCATTGTTAATATAATTTTTAATAAGAAAAATAAATTTATTAGAAAACCAAATAAATTTAGAATATGAAAAAGAAATCCCAATAGATGTTATTAAAGCTTTTGGTAATAAATTTGAAAGAATGTTTTCAGGCATATCATGAATTAAATCTTCAAGTAAAATATTGTCAATGGATCTACCTAACAAAACCAATTTTATAGATAGTTCTATTAAGTAAAGGACTAACTTTGTTGGTAAGAAATTTTTGGAAATGCTTATTAATAAGTGCAAAGGTTAATAGGTCAAAATCACTCAAATAGATTATCTTTCTTAGGTACCAAATATAGTACTAAATATCTAGAAAAAATATTAGGAATGGTTAGTTAAATTGGGGTTTGGGTTAAAGACAAATTAAAATTTGATTTTAGATTTAGGTTAGAGTTCATTAGATTAATTATTAGATTTATATTAAATTTAGATTAGATTAAGGTTAAATTAAAGTTAAGGTTAAAGAGTTAGATTAGGTTAATTGATTAATTATAGAAAGGATTTAGAGGTTATGATTAAATTCAAGATTTAGTTATAGTTAAAATAGATTAAATAAAAAGTTAATTTTAAAGTTGAGTATAGATTATATCAAATTTTATTAAGATTAATTGATTAAATTTATTTAAATTTAAAGGATTTAGATTTAAAGGTTTAATTAAAATAGAGTTAGAGTAAATTTAATATTTATTTAGAATAAAGATTTAAATTTGATTATAGTTAGGAATTAGGATTTAAATTTTAGATTTAGATTAATTTATTATTTAGGATTTAGGTTTAGGTTTTATTAGATTAAATTAATTGGATTAGATTAAAATTATTAGATTAGATTAGAATTTTTTAGATTAGGATTGAGTTTAATTAAATTTTAGGATTAATTAAGATTTAGATTCTTGGGATTAAAGATTAAGATTAATGGATTATTTTAATTTAAATTAAAGGAGATTAATTATTAAAATTAAAGGTAGTCAGTTTAGTTTCTTTAAATTTAAGTTAAAGATTAAAGATTATTAAATAAGTTTAAATTAAAGATTAGATTATCAGAGTAATAGTTTAAGTTAAAGTTAAGGTTAGATTATAGTTTATTTAATTTAAAGGTTAAGATTTATTTAGTTTTAATAAATTTAAGTTAGTTAGATTAAGATTAGGATTAGGATTATTTAGAGTTTTAATATAATTAGATTTATTAGGATTTAAATTTTAGATTTATTTTTTTTAAATTTAAGTTAATTAGAGTTATAGTTTAAGTTTAGGTTAAGTTTAGGAGTTTAGGAGTTTAAAATTTAAGATTTAAGTTAAATTTAAAGGTTTAGGATTTTATTTAGGTTAAAGATAAGTTAGGATTTAAGTTATTTAGGGATTTGTTTAAAATTTATTAGTTAATTTGGTTTAGGGTTTAGGGTTAATTAGGGTTTAAGGTTTTAGGGTTAGATTAGGGTTAAGGTTTAGGTTTAGATTAGGGTTATTTAGGGTTTAGTTTAGGTTTAGAGTTTAAGGTTTAGGGTTTAGGCTTTAGGGTTTAGGGTTAAGGGTTTAGATTTTAGGATTTAGGGTTTGGGGTTTAGTGTTAGTTTTAGGGTTTAGGGTTTAAGATTAAGATTTTTTTATTTTTTATATTTTTTAAATTAAGTAAACTAGTAGGTTTAAGTTTATTTTGTTTGTTTTATTATTTTATTTAAGATTATCTTTATTTAGGTTTTTATTTATTTATTTTTTTATGTTTATTTTATTTTTATTTTAGGTTTCATTTTTATTTTATTCAAGTTTTTTATTTTCTATTTTAGATTAGGTTTTTTGTTTATTTATTTTAGTTTAGTTTTATTTTTTTTATTTTCTTTTTAGGTTTAGGTTTAGGTTTAGTTTTTAGTTTATATTTTTATTTTATTTTAATTTTTTTATTTTATTTTTATTTAGTATTTTAATTTATTTTTTTAGCTTTTTTATTTGGTTTAGGTTTGGGATTTTAGTTTTTTATAGTTAGGGTTTAGGTTTGTGGGTTTAGGTTTAGACTTTAGGGGTTTAAAGATAGGTTTAGGGTTTAGGGTTTAGGGTTTTGGGTTTTGGGTTTAAGGTTGTAGGTTTAGTATTTAGGGTGTATGGTTTAGGGTAAGTTTTAGGGTTTAGGGTTAAAGGTTAGGGTTTTTATTTTATTTTTTTTATTTAAGGTTTAGGGTTGTAGGTTTTGGATTTAGGGTTTTGGGTTAGTTTTAGTGTTTACAGTTTAGGTTTATTTAGTTTATTTTTAATTTATTTTAGTTTATTTTATTTTTTATTTTTATTTAGGTTTCTTTTTAGTTTTTATTTAGTTTAATTTTTTTTTTTATTTAGATTTTTTATTTTAGTTTAATTTTTAGTTTTAGGTTTAGGTTTAGGTTTATGTTTATTTTTTAGTTTAGTTTTATTTTTATTTTATTCTTCAGGTTTAGGTTTTATTTTTTATTTTTAGGTTTTAGTTTTAGGTTTTTATATTTGGTTTATTTTGAAGTTTTATTTTGAAGTTTAGGTTTATGTTTATTTTTAATTTATTTTATTTAATTAATTTAGGTTTAGTTTATTTTAGGTTTAGGTTTATGTTTTATTAATTTTAGTTTAGTTTATTTTAGTTTAGGTTTAGGTTTATTTTATTTTATTTATTTTAGGTTTAGTTTTTTTTTTAGTTTATGGTTTAGGTTTTATTTTTTATTTACTTTTAGGTTTAATTTTTAGGTTTAATTTTTAGGTTTACATTTTTATTTAGTTTTTATTCTATTTTATTTTAGGTTTATTTTATTTTTATTTTATTTATTTTTATTTATATAGGTTTTTATTTTGGATTATTTTATTTTTTTAGTTTAGTTTAGGTTTTATTTAATTTATTTTTTTATATTTTAATTTTTATATATTTTATTTTTTAGGTTTATTAGGTTTAAGTTTTAGTTTAGGATTTTATTTTATTTTATTTTATTTATATTTTATTTTGGTTTAGGTTTTTTTTTTTTTTTTTATTTTTTTTATTTTATTTAGTTTAGGTTTAGGTTTAGGTTTTTTTTTAGGTTTAGGGTTTTAGGGTTATAGGTTTTAGGGTTTATGATTTAGGGTTTAGGGTTTAGGGTTTAGAGGATAGAGTTTAGGGTTTAGGATTTAGGGTTTTGGGTTTTAGGGTTTAGGTTTTTGGATTTAGGGTTAGGTTTAGGTTAATTTTAGGGTTTAGGGTTTATGGTTATATTTTTTTTTAATTTTCTTTATTATCTTTTTATTTTTTTAAATTAAGTAAACTTGTAGGTTTAAGTTTATTTAGTTTTTTATATATTTATTTTGGTTTATTTTATTTTTTATTGATATTTAGATTTACTTTCATTTTTATTTTTATTTATATTTAGGTTTTTATTTAGTTTTATTTTATTTTATTTTATTTTAAGTTTATTTTATTTTTTATTTTAGGTTTAATTTTTATTTTATTTAGGTTTTTTATTTTTTTAGTTTAGTTTAGGTTTTTATTTATTTTATTTTAGTTGAATTTTTATTTTTAATTTTATTTTCTTTTTAGGTTTATTTTTAGGGTTATGTTTTAGTTTATGTTTTTATTTTATTTTATTTTTTTTATATTGGTTTAAGATTTTTTATTAACTTTATTTTTAAGTTTTTAACTTTTCAGGATTTAGGATTTAGGGTTTAGGGTTAGTTTAAGATTTAGGGTTTAAGGTTAGTTTAGGAATTAGGGTTTAGGATATATGGTATGGGGTTTAGGGTTTAGGGTTTAGAGTTTAGGGTTTAGGGTTTAGGTTTTAAGGTTTAGAGTTTAGAGTTTTGGGTTGTAGGTTTTAAGGTTTACGGTTTAGAGTTTATGGTTTAGGGTTTTAGTGTTTAGTGTTTAGGGTTTAGGGTTTAGAGTTTAGGGTTTTATGGTTTAGGATCATTTTTTTAATATATTTTTATTTTTTTTATTTAGGATTTATTGTTTAGGGTTTAGGGTTTAGGGTTTATTATGTTTATTTTATTTAGGGTTTAGGGTTTAGAGTTTATGGTTTAGAAATTAAGGTTTCAGGTTTATGGTTTAAGGTTTTTTTTTTAATTAAGAAAACTAGTATGTTTAGGTTTATTAAGTTTATTTAGTTCATTTTTTATTTATTTTAGTTTATTATATTTTTATTTTTATTTATTTATATTATTTATTTTTTATTTAGTTTATTTATTTTATTTTTTAGGTTATTTATTTTAGTTTATTTCTTAGGTATAAGTTTATATTTAAGTTATTTTATTTAATTTAGTTTAGGGTTTAGGTTTAGTTTATTTTAGGTTTGAGTTTAGGTTTGAGTTTAGGTTCTATTTATTTTAGTTTACTTTATTTTAGTTTAGGTTTAGGTGTATTTTATTTTGTTTATTTTAGGTTTAATTACTTTTTTTTAGTTTATGGTTTAGGTTATTTATTTATTTATTTTAGTTTTATTTTTAGATTTATTTTTTAAGATTTAGTTTTATTTTTTTTGGTTTTATTTTAGGTTTATTTTGTAAGTTTATGTTTTTATTTTATTTTTATTTTATTTTATTTTAGGTTTATTTTATTTTTATTTAACATTTAGTTTTTATTTTATTTAGGTTATTTAATTCTACATTTATTTTATTTTTTAGTTTAGTTTAGGTTTTTATGTATTTTATTTTGGATTTAGTTTTATTTTTGTATTATTTTGATTTTAGGTTTAGCTATATGTTTAGGTTTAGGTTTTAGTTTATGTTTTTGTTTTATATTATTTTTTTTATTATTTTGGTTTAGGTTTTTTCATTTATTTTATTTTTAGGTTTTATTGGTTTAGATTTAGGTTTTTTAGGTTTTTAAGGTTTAGGGTTTAGGGTTATAGTTTAGCATTTATGTTTGTAGGATTTAGAGTTTAGGGTTAGGGTTTAGGGTTTAGGGTTTTGGTTTAAGGTTTAGGGTTTTAGGGTTTAGCATTTAGGGTTGTAGGTTTAGGGTTAGGGTTTAGTGTTTAGGGTTAGTTTTACGATTTAAGGGTTATGGTTAGGCTTTTTTTTATATTTTGATTTTTTGATTGTTTGATTTTTTTTTTTAAATTATGTAAACTGGTAGGTTTAGGTTTATTTAGTTTATTTTTTATTTATTTTAGTTTATTTTATTTTTTAATTTATGTTTATTTTATTAATATTTTTATTCAAGTCTTTATTTAATTTTTATTTTATTTTATTTCAGGTTTTTTTAGGTTTAATTTTTATTTTATTTAGGTTTTTTATTTTTTAGTTTAGTTTATAGTTTTATTTTTTATTTTAGTTTAATTTTTAATTTTATTCACTTTTTAGGTTTAGGTTTTACTTTATATTTTTATTTTATTTTATTTTGGTTTAAATTTTTCATTTTTTTTTGTTTTATTTAGTTTAGGTTTAGGTTTTTAGCTTTTTAGGGTTTAAGGTTTAGGGTTTAAGGTTTAGGGTTTAGGGTTTAGCATTAGTTTAGAGTTTAGGGTTTAGGGTTAAGGGTTATAGGTTTGGGGTTGTAGATTTAGGGTTTAGGGTTTAGGGTTTAGGGGTAGTTCAAGGTTTAAGGTATAAGGTTTAGGGCTTTTTAGGGTTTTTCTTTTAAAATTAAGTAAACAAGTAGGTTTAGGTTTATTTAGTTTATTTTATTTTATTTAGGTTTATTTTTTATTATTATTTAACAGTTTATTTCTTTTATGTTTCTTTATTTTGTTTTGGTGTTTTAGTTTGTT